>OZ008368.1:202521448-203103948 GCA_963931995.1 Phaonia tiefii
CAAAGGATTTTCCTGTACTTGCTTTACAAAGTTGATAAGCTATTAGTAGTGTTATTTATGTCTGCCATTATCTGCTCTTTATGACAAGAGCTACAACTTTGCCTCAGAGAGTAAATCGAAATTCTGAACGGTTTGCAAGATATGAGCCTGAGAAAATGATAACATTTTTACGAAAATGATACCGAGGCCCCAAATCTTTGGCGGCCCATAAAAAAAAAGTGCATGACTTTGGGAAAAATTGGGAAACACGGGTCTTTTTTTTTTTAGTCTTTTATCACGTAGTGGTGTCCGTATATGGTTATTTTGCCATGACTTAAAAAATTACACACAGTGTATGTATAGAGGAGAAAAGCGAAAGAGAAAGATTCACAAGTGTATCACTAATAATCCGACGTTTTTTTGGGAATGCTTCCCCGTCCATCATATTAAATTCCCCCATTTCTGTGCGACCCATCCATTAACTTTTCTTGTCTATTCCCCAATACCGAATCTTGTCCCTAAAACGAAGAACCAAAGGATTTTCCTGTACTTGCTTTACAAAGTTGATAAGCTATTAGTAGTGTTATTTATGTCTGCCATTATCTGCTCTTTTGCCTTTGATGTTCATGTAGTGGTCAGAGTTGAGTAATGTCTTTGTGTGTGTTTCGGTTATCAAGTATATTCCAGTAACAGGAATCTCTTTTTTAAAGATTTAATCGCAATGTGATTGATTTCATGTTTAGTTGATATATTTAAGTCCTTTGATAAATGCGGCAATTGACTTATGCTTGACCAAAATTAACCTTAGGCCAATTTTAGATTATCTGAAATATTGAGCAATTACTATATATTGGATTTTGTAAAATGCTGTGGAAGCAAATAAACTAAGATTTGCGATTGGTACAATGACTACTTGCGGTTAAGTGAGTAATATTTTAGTACAGTTTGATGCTATGAAGTTAACATGTATACAGAAAGAGTTTAAAATCCTTTGTTGTAGTTGCTAAGGTTTTTCAAACTCTTATTGTTATCTGCAAATATTGTCCTTTTCAATGAAGCAATTTTTCACAGTTAAAATTATATACATTAGACCGACTCACATCGTAGGATTTGGGACAAAGGGGGGTTTCACCCCTCACAATGTACCTTGGGTTGTTTTATGATGATTCCCAAATTAGGTCGTGTCTAGCATAAAGATCCCGTGATCTGGACCGTTTTAAAAAGAGGTAAAGGGTTTTCAAAGAATTGTGTACTTAAACTAAAGACAATGTATACAATCTTTGTATCGCATGAAATGTGTTTTTATGGTGCGTCCAACGGTATATAGAGCATGTCGAAATATGTCCTGACAAAAAAAAATTTTTTTTAAGTTTTGAGTACGAACATTTCTCTGTGATAAATATCAGACTGGCGTAATTCAAAATTGGTGAAGAGCACCATGGATCATGTACTAGAAAATAAATAACATGATGCGTCAGACGACACCCGATTGGAACGAAGTTCCTTTCGCTATATAAGGCACTTTAAGGCCTAAGAAGGTATTTTTTTTGAAGATAAGTTGTTTATTTAAAAAATTTTAATTTTTTTAGAATTGGTTCTTTGTTCAAGAATAGCTAAATTTTTAAAAGTAGGTACTTAACTCAAGGAATGTTATTTTGTTTCACAAAAAAGTACTGTTGTAGGAAAATGTATTTTTTTTAAGCAATCCTTCTTGAAGATAAGGTATTTTTTTTAGAAAAGGTACTTTGTTTAAGAATATGAATGGTATTTTTTTTGACAAAATTTAATTTTTGTAAGAAAAGGCACTTATGTAAGATAATTTTCTTTTTTTTCAACTTCTTTCACTTTGGCTTTTCAAAATTTACTTTTTATTGTGTTCAAAACTACAATATATACTAAATATTGGTTACAAGCTCCACTTAGAAAACTTCCAATTCAACAAGAAATTTCTCAACATGTCGCTACCTCAAAATACGGATGTCGTATGTAGTAAACTAAATTTTTCAGAAGACGGTGTTAAATGTTTAACACCAAATATCTTCATTCTCTCGAGTATTCGATTGAATATAATCTGAATCTGTTATCAATATTATCAATTATTATCTATATTAATTATTTTATAATCTATCTTATATCTATATTCTTTGTTTGATTAAATTCTATGTTTATCATTATTATTAGGTTTTATTATTTATATTACTATTGCATATTTCACGTTAGTTTATATACATCAACTTTATTTTAATTTTGTTAAATTTTTATTTGAGTAGAAATGGTTTGCAGAAATTTTATAACCAAATAAGGCCTCATTGGCTCGGTTATTGAACTGTATAAAATAAAATAAAAAAATAAAAAAAAAAAAAATATTTTATTTTCATCAGCCTAAGTCAAATTTACTGTAATTATAATTCCAAGGCGCTATTAGCCTTTTTGGATCAGAATACATTTGTCTTACGTGGCATTTTGCACGACAAGTTATTTTGAGTGAACATACGACAAAAAGCGTATAATTTAATGAAGGTAAGTTTCGAAATTTTCTGACAAAATCTTAAGGAAACTATTGAAAAAGTCACAATTACAAGAAAATTATTACAAGAAAAAAAATATTTATTCCACGAAAAATAAAATAAAAATCAAAAAAAAAATTACAGCAGACAGTTGTCCGAAAACAGAAATAACAATAAATTCATTTGCTTATATTATTTATCATTTATTGTTATATATGTTTTCTGTCTTATCGGATGGCGTATTCTACGTTAAACTTAATGGCCGTGTCTCTGACACAGCCTGCAGGGACAGCCTCCAGGCCTCGAACAACTGTCTGCTGTAATTTTTATATTTACCAACGGCATTTGATTCAAGTCCGTTTAAAAAAAAAATATTATGTTCAATTTTTTTAAACTTAATTTAATTTATGTATTTTAATTAATATTTTTATTGAAATAAGTTCTGCGAATGTTGAAAGGGCCGCCCTAATATTAAAAAAGGTTTACCTTATCGAGTCTTCGCATTAGCATTCGAGCGTTGTGTGAAAGCTTTACGCTTTACAATTCAAAATTAATGTTACAACAGCTTTATTGAAGCTTTCGCAAAAAAGCTTTATTACGTTAGCTTACTGTTTGTTTCACTTTTTACTAGATACATGTTGCCAAGCAACATTAGCTTGCTGTTCGTTTCACTTTTTACTAGATACATGTTCCTAAGCAATGTTGAGCAACCAAAAACACTCAACCAAACACCACACATATGTTTGAGTGTATGTGTTTAAACAATTTTCATTTGAGAAATGAAAATACTAGA
Organism: Phaonia tiefii; assembly: GCA_963931995.1. Lineage (NCBI taxonomy): Eukaryota > Metazoa > Arthropoda > Insecta > Diptera > Muscidae > Phaonia > Phaonia tiefii. The sequence continues at coordinate 202,524,728 of OZ008368.1, forward strand.
AATATATCAACCAATATGAAATGTACCCCTGTCAAATATTTATATGTCCAATGTATCATGTTGAGTTGGAGGCTTGAAAACTAAAATTTTTTCGATTTTTCTTTTATATATTAGTTTATATTTATGTGTTCTTTAAAATTATAAGAAAACATATTTTTTTATTTCTTGTTTAGAACAAAAAAAACGTTTTTGATATATTCTTCGTAGAAAATATTTATATATGCAAAAAGGAAACTTAAATTTAATTCTTATTCTTACCCAATTAAAATATGTAATTAGTATGATATTGAGTTGTCCTTGTGTATAAGAACTTTTTGTTGCCTGCGTGGCATAAAACTCACTAAGTTGCTTAAAGTGGACATGTCAATTTTCTCCCATTCCGCCAATATTGCTAGTTGTAGCAACCGTATCGTCGTATACTGCTTCGACTTTGAAAACATCTTGGCGGAAAGTATCCCCCAGAGATCTTCAATTGGGTTAAGGTCAGGACTTACGGCTGGCCACTCCAGTAATGGAATATTTCGGGACTTAAAAAATCCCTTGTGAGCCGAGCAATGTGGATCGGGGCGTTGTCTTATTGAAAAGTCCAGTTATCTACATATTATTCGCCAGCAATGTCAATGAAATTGCTGTCCAACAGATCAACGTATGCTTCCGCATTCATTTTAGTTGGGACAAAGCGTATTTCTGACTTCCCTTGTGCTCCAAATGCAGCCCATATCATAAGAGATCCACCACCGTGGTTTCGCTTGTAGCACGTTTACCGAGGATGTCGTAAATCTCTCCAATATTTATGGTGACCATCAGGTCCGTCCAAATTAAACTTTTTCTTATCACTAAATATAACGGTTTCAAATTCGTCCTACCAAAACTTGTACATTTCTTCAAAAGCAATACGCGCATTTTTATGGCGCTGGGTTAAGCGTGGTTTGGCCATTTTGCTTTGGTACCGACAACCCATATCACCTATGGGCACGTTGTCTCGTTATATTTAGACCCAATTCCACCATTATTTCCCTACAACTTATATTCTCATTAGCATCTAAATTTCGAATGCCTCGCTTAGTCCTCTGGTCTACAGTTGGGATGCGTCCACTGCACTTAATACAACCATAGTTTAGAGGAAATTCGAAACTGTATTGCGATGCAGCTGCAATCTCGCCAATTCTTTTCCCTCCTAGTCTCATTCCAACAATTTTTCCGCGCCCCCCATCCGTAAGTTCACTTCCACGTGGCATGTTCAACTAGAATCAAAACTGTGAATAAAACGTTTCTTAGAATATATTCATAACGATCACTTTACTCAAGTACAGAAATTTATTTTATACTAAACACCCGAGAAAAATAGAGTTGTCCACTTTAAAGGGTCAGGAACGCGAATGCACATATAATTATTTTCTATTGAATTTCAAACTTACAGCGATTATCATAGATAACGGGACTACAAATAAAGTCCAAAAGAAAAAAAATGTATATGATAAAGAGAGAGGGATATTATCGAAAAAGTTGTATATGGCCGACATTAAATTACAGTTCGTTTTCGGAAGGAAAGAAAGAAAATTATTTTGCACATATAAATATTTGACAGAGGTATATCAAACGAAAGATAACATCTTCATTTACCTACAAAAAAATTTTAAAAAAATTCATCTAGCCGTTTCCTCAAATTCAATGAAGTAAAGATTACAACAATAAAAACCTGACATGACTCCTCATACCGTAAGGTAAGACGTATTCTACGTTAAAAATATTATCTGTACATCGTTGAATAGTTATCATAAAAATTCCGATCACCCTTATTGTCAAAATAGTACTTTATGCCTTTCAAATCTTTTACTTTGTTGATATCAAGTTTCTTGGGTTTCAATGTTGGTAATATTATTTCAAAGAAGCTATCGAAGTTATATATATCCATAGTGCGTCGCAAATGTTGTTTTTAAACAGTCTTATAAATCGATTCGTCTTTACCATGCGTCAGTTTATAGCCGACTTGATAAATTCTTGCATTATTATATTCAATATATTTCACTTTAGTGAATGGAATCCATTTAAAATTCAGTGTTTCTGCTTTTAACGAAAAATTTTTGAAATAATTTCTATCTATTTCTATAATTCTAAGCTTGGTTTTATTGTATGCAACATTTCTTAATATATGCGCCAGTGCCATTTGACGTGGAATTTCTAAATGTTTTAACTGTTGCAGAAGGAAACGGTGTACATAGTCCACTTCCTGAATCTGTGCGTGTCCTGGTTGCGAACATTTTTGTATTGCCCCTTTTCTTCGGCTTCGGTGTATGAAGTGGCAATTATTTGATTTCGATTTTGCGGAACGCAAATCACTCCACAAAATTATTTTCTTTAGTTCATCATTTCCGCCTCTTCCACAAAACACATGTTCCATAGAGCACAGTACGTTAGGTTTTCACCATTGTGCTTTATGAGAGTTCCTGTCAAATTGTCAATGCAAAGTTTCCGTTTATAATTGCAATTTGACGCAAACATGCTAGGTACAGTGAAGACATTTTCCAGATCAAATTACATAACGGATACAGACGGATCTTTATTTTCACGTCTGCATCTCGCTCCTATTTGAATAGGGTCCTCTGCATACAATGCATTTTATATTCTGACATTTCATTTGCATTTAATGTCTTATCATTGACATTTGCGTAAACACATCTATCAAGAAATATTAAAAGTATTTCTATACGTATTTATGGCTACAGGATCTTTACACCCCAGTTGGAAATTTTGTCTTGAAGATATTGTCAGTAATATTTCCTTAGGTCTGTGTCAGTAGTTGATGGTAATTTATATAAGACGTCTTCTTGACATGTCACTAGTTTTGACTTAGGTGATATATGTAAATTGTGCAGGGGCTGACAAACTATGTAAGACCATCCTATTGATTTGTCAGCGCCATGTCATGGTTGACTCTTACTAAGATTAATGCCGAATGTCGATAGAGGAAGTCTTCATTATTTGCCAACTGCGAGTCATTTGTTAAGGTTTTCAAATGTTTCAAAAACTTAAAACTGATAAATTTATATTTATTTGTAGTTACGAAATATATGTCATACATTTTCAGAATTTATTTCAAAATATTTGAAATGTGATAAAAGAATATGCTTATTTTTAGAGTATTGTAATTATGTTCAAATGCACATATATCTAATTTTTTGTCATTTTATATTTCAGAGTTTTTTTAATACCTTGCAACAGATCAAATACATACATGCACATTGATTCGAACTAATAATTACCTATAAGATGTCCCGAAACACCATATATAAAGACGTCTTGAGCAACTGACCCACTGATGAATTGTTACTCAAGACGTCTTGTGTAAATGTCATAAGGTGATCACCACTCTTGACTAAGAAGACTGTCACAGATGTTTCATCTGCTTGCGATAAGACCCAGGATTCCTGCTGACTTTTGACCAATTGTATGAAAATGATAGGGGGTGTCATGATGATTTTTGTATGGGAGTGGATCGGCAAGTCAGCAGGGACTCTGACATGTCACTGATGATGTCTATAGGAAATTTCCATCTTGGACTTTTCCTTATACAAAACACACATCTTTTGTAAATTTAAATGCTCTCTAAATATTTGCGCGATGTTCTTTAACTGCAGTAGTGCAAAGCAATTGTCGGGAAACTGTTAAAGTGGGATTTTAAGTCATCAATTTTTTCTTACAATGGTTTCGGTCTACCATGGTACTCCCTACGCTGATTTGGGAGTCACTGCTTGGAGTCATTTAAAAAATAAAATGAAATTGAGTTTAATTAGAAAAAATATTGGCAAGTTTTATTTTTACGAAAATTTCCTTTCTCTTTAGTTAAACTTCGACGTCTTTTTTCTAGGGGGTTTAACGAAATTAGAGTAAAATAAACGTTTATCACTTGCATTTAATGGCCAAAAATGTTCATGCAAATCTTTTCTTTCGCTCTCTGTAATATTGTTTCTGTAACCACGAATACAGTCTTTTTTGCATGTTATCCGCATCTTTACTTCACATCTTGTACTTCTTTTCTTTTCACATGTCTCTTCCCTTTTTCGCGAAGCTCTTTTATTACATTTATTTTCCATGATGCTGTATGTTTCTGCCGTTTTCATGTCTTATTTAAGGAAGAAAACATACCACCGCTTGAAGATGTATATTTTACTCTTATGGGTCGATTATCGATAGCAACCGAACCTCAGTTGCGTTGTCAACTGACAACGCCACAGGCAACTGGCAACGCAACTGAGGTTCGGTTGCTATCGATAATCGACCCATTAGAGAATCATTACACTATTGATTTCACGCGAGTGTTTGAATCGTGCCTAACGCGCTTTGTGGGTGAGAGGTGTGGTGTTGCTGGCGGGGTAGATTTTCACGCACGATACGAAAATTTGTGGGGAGTTTTGACGTTTCTCTGTCTTCACTTTCGTATTTCTGCCATTTTGTTTCATATTAATTCTCATGTCGAAGGGAAAAGGTGTAATCGATCGGTACAAATATTTCATATGTAATAAAGTAACTGAGAAAACACCACTTTTACAACTTTTACGAATGTAAGACATCGAATTCCACACATAGAATTTCCTTTTTTTTATTAATTTAATTAGAATTACGAATATATGAATGAAAGAGATCAGCAGATTAAACGTTAACTACCGAAAGGGTGGTGGTTGCAAGCAAGGCTTTTTAAAAGAGAATAGTGTGATAATTGCAGCCTGACAAGCATAATCTAAATGGGGAGTTAGTTTCTCATTTGAGTTGGAGTCCAGGAATTCTCTGACGAAAAATCTGAAGAAAAATCGATTTCTCTTTTGGCATTATCCATTACTTTTACTTTATTTTTACGATAATTAAAATTTCTAAATGTCAAACAGCAATTTCTGCAACGATATTTTGTATCATTCGTTCAATGCCAACTGTGTCTGAAATATTATTTTTAAGAATTATATCAAACTAACCAGTTGTTTTCCCTGGTGAATTCATTTTTAAATTCCGTATATTAACTTCACCTGTCTGTATGCATGTATGTATGACGAAAAAATTTAGAATTGATTTTTAACCATTTTCCCGTGATTCAATCGAGCTGAAACTTCGCAAGCAATCTAATGGCGATGACAAAAATAAACTACCAAAAAAAGGGGCGTGGTACCTCCCATACAAATCACAAATTAAAAATATATTATTTCTGCTCCTGTTAACGGTATTTGAACAAAATTGGGTGTGTTGGTTAGGTGTACATATTCTAAGATCTGTTGCAAACATGGGCGGGATTGGACAAAGGGCGTGGTAATATATAAAGAACGGGTTGGTTTTTTCTTTTCCTTTTGCTCATCTTCTTCTTAAATACGCATAGTACAAACAACATCAATATATTCGAAGACGTTTGCGCCTATATCGATTGCCTGTTTTCGTTTTGTTCCACATACTTAGAATAAATGAGTGAAATCTAATTTGTATCACAATTGTATTTTCAATAACAAAAATCATAATTTTGCATTAAAAAATTTCGTCTGATCATTTTTGGTGCACATACGACAAAATACATGCTCAGGGCGATACAAATACATGCTGAATATCTCGGAAGTTATAAGGTTTGGGAAGACATTGTTAATAGTTGCTAAAGAGCGTGCGAAGTTTGTTATGAATATATATTAATCTCAAAACTGACAAATTCCACATACGACATCCGTATTTTGAGGTAGCGATATGTTAGTCTAGACACAAACCAAAACAAAAGTACCCAATATACAGGGTCCGCCAACGGATTAGTATGTTTTTCAAATGGGTAGTACTCGGCGTCTGGGCCCCTCAGAGTGGTGGGGTTGGTCTCATTGTGTTCACAACGAAGGGGAGTTTTTTTCAGGTCAGTACTCAAAATGGTTTGGACCATGCAGCAACGTGTTTTCGCCGTAAGTCGTTTCTTGGTTAACGGATCGATCGTCCAGACTCAGCGTGACTTCCGTCGGCATTTTAACATTCCCCACCGCGGAACTATCCCCAATCGGAATTTAATAATGGTGTGGGTGAACAATTTTAACGGAACGGGAAGTGTTCTGAGAAGAAGAACGGGAGGAAATCGAACTGCACGAACTCCGGAGAATATTGACAGAGTCAGGGTCGCTGCCCTCCAGAGCCCCAACCGTTCTGTCCGACTTCGTGCGTCCAATCTTAATTTGTCTCAGACAACTGTGCGTCGAATTTTGAAGGAGGACCTCAAATTCCATCCATACAAGTTGGTGATAACCCAGCAATTGTTAGAAGGGGACTACGACCAGCGTAAATTGTTTTGTGAGCAAATGCAATCGGTGTTCAACGACAACGACAACATCACTCTTTTCACGACTGATGAAGCGCATTTCCACCTGAATGGATTCGTCAACAGACAAAATTTCAGATACTGGGGGGCAGAAAATCCAAGAGAACTTCATGAAAAGCCTCTGCACAGCCCTCGTGTTACAGTGTGGTGTGCCGTCGGGAAGAATACAGTCATTGGCCCTTATTTCTTTGAAGAAAACGGTGTGACAGTCACAGTGAACTCCAATCGTTATCTCACCATGTTGAATGATTTTTTTTTCCCTGAACTCCGACGAAAACGTATCCCATTGAGAAATGTTTGGTTTCAGCAGGATGGAGCGACTTGCCATACGTCAAATGCCACAATGACCATCCTCCGCCAAAAATTTCCTGGTCGCCTTATCTCTCGACGCGGTGATGTCTCCTGGCCCCCCCGGTCCCCAGATCTGTCCCCTTGCGACTTTTTTTTGTGGGGATACCTAAAAGAGAGAGTCTACAGAGAAAAGCCGAGGACCCTGCACGAGTTGAAGGAAGCCATCAGTGAAGAAATCCGACGAATCCCTCGGGCCATGTTGGGCAGTGTGGCTACGAGCTTCATCTCGAGACTCGATTCATGCATTACTGCTGATGGCCGCCATATGCTCGACGTGAACTTCAGAACGTGACTTTATCATAAAAATCCCCCTTCTTGTGAACATTTTAAGACCAGAAATAAAAATATATCTGCAAAAATGATCGAGTTATGTTTTTTTTAAATCAGTACTAATTCGTTGGCGGACCCTGTAGTTGATAAAACACGGCTGTAGCATAATAGTGTTAAAAAAAGTTGTTTAATTTTTTTTTTCACTTAGGAACTTCGTTTCAACAATATATCTATCCAACAATGATCTACTTGTCCACAGGAAAATGTTATACCCATTTTGCCCTGTTTGGAACGTAATGTTCCACCGTATTAAATTTTTGGTAAAACGCAAACTAGTGCGAATTTCAAAAAAAGGGTGAAACACGTATTTACTTAAATCTACTTAAGTTTAAAATATCTCAATTAGACATTTAAATCACAAAAATCTCCGTACTTAAAATTCAATTTTTTTTTCAGAACATCCGTGACAATGGTATGTGATATGATTTGACATCTTTTATATACCGTTGGACGAGCCTTAAAACAACCTTTCATACGATATTAATATTGTATATATTGTCTTCATTTAAGGTACAAAGTTCTTTGAAAAACTTAAAAATATACGTGTTTTAAAAACGGTCCAGATCACGGGATCTTACACCTAGATACGAAATATTGTGGAAATCGTAATAAAACAACCCAAGGTGCATATTGTGAGGACGAAATGAACTTTTTTTGTGAGTCGCTCTAATATACATATACTAACAATTCCTTTAGGGAGACCTGACCAGTTTTCATTATATTCTTAATGCAATCCATTTCTTTTATTTAACATTTTCAATTATTTGTTGCAATCGATGACTTGCCTCCCCGCTTCAACTTTGCTCGATTTACCGAACAATAACCTATTTTATCCGGAGGTCACGTGCCTTTATTTCCAACAATTGACATGAAATTGGCAGGAAACATGCCCAAAGGTGGAAGTGGCAGGAACTGCAGGAGACTCACAGTCCCATTGATTGGCTACTCGTTTACATATTATACCAAAATCTAATTTGCAATGACGCGTACACACTTATCAGCCAATAACAGGAGTGTAGTTGAGGAGTGAATTGGACGTTTTAAATAATTAAGTTAATGGCAAATAACATCAAATAATCACCTACAAGTATGGAATTGAAAAAAAAAACCAATAATTAGAAACTCCCTGAAGTATGAATGACCCACAATTTTAATTTGGGATTGTATTAAATTTTACACTTATTAATGAAAAAACATTGTAGAAGTAGACAGTATTGAGTTTTTCTACCTTTTATTAGATACAACTTTGCGCTTTACCATTGTTCACCACTAGTACACATCTCAAATTTGATATTTCACCTTGCTCAGGCTGTGCAAATGCATGGTTATGGTATTGTAATAAAATATAGGAACTTGTTTTTAGTTGTATTGTTTTATATCTCCCCTTGCGGGACGTTTATTATTAGTTCTGCTTGTTGAACTAAATTCTTTTCATTTTCTGAAAATTACCGTTTTCGAACAACCGGTGGAACCGGGTTTCTACTGACGGTCTCACCGTTTTTTTGTTTTTAATTTAGTTTGTTGCAAAAGCTTAACTTACATAGAAATAAATTAACTCTTCGCTAGTGTATTCAACAAACCGGGCATTTAAAATTGTTGGTTTTCGGTTTCTGCGTATATTCCGATTTTTTCGAAACCGGTTTTAGGATAAACCGAGGTGTAGAAACTGCTTAATAACCGGTTTCGGTTTTATCGCAAAATGGACTAGTATGCGTTTTATAAACGTGTTTTATTTTTGATTCGTCTCTTTGAATTTTGAGATCAGCTATTGAGTACATTGGAATGAAAAGAAACAGCTTAATAACCGGTTTCGGTTTTATCGCAAAATGGACTAGTATGCGTTTTATAAACGTGTTTTATTTTTGATTCGTCTCTTTTAATTTTGAGATCAGCTATTGAGTACATTGGAATGAAAAGCTTGTCAGTACGGAACCGGTATAAAACTGCAGGTCCTAATCAGAGTGGGTGATTCTACGCCTTCATGTGATATAAAATTTGGTATTAAATTTCGCTTTAAAAAAATACTAATAGTAATTTTTTCAAAATTGCGTTTTTATTGGCAAGGCCCATTATTGATATTTATGAATGAAAACAACATTGTTCGAATGGCTTCCATACCTTGTTTTACATTACCTCATTTTATCTACTCAATTTTGCAGTACATTTTCGATTGTTTGTGCCTGTAATTCGTGTTTTAAAGTGTCTAAGAACTCGGGATTGTTTACGTAACACTTACTATGTTTTACAGCACTCCAGAGATAATAGTATAAAGGATTCAAATCGCAGCTGCGAGGAAGCCAATGGACTTCCGAGTTTCGGCTGATTATGCGGTTTTCGAACACAGTAAACAAAAGACCGATTGTGACGATGGCTGTGTGGGTCGTAGCGCCGTCCTGTATTCAAATTTTGGGAACAAAAAATCGCAGTGCATGGCACAATAACCCTCGACATTGACACTTTCGAAGTCTCCTTGCTTATATTTTCCACGCAAAATAGGCCTATACGCCGCCATGCCAAAAGCTACACCCAAAAGTAACTCGTTGTGTATGCATTGGCTTGTCCTCGACGACGTGTGGATTTTCCGAGATTGGATTGCGGCAATTTTGGTTGTTAACGTAACCCCCGAAGTGAAATGATCTTCATCGGGATATATAATTTTTCCGTATAAACGCTCAAAATTCTGGGAAAAGAAGTGCCAGAAGTGTTCAGGTCAACGAACGGTGGCGAGTTGATGTTGACGGCATGTTGACATCGGACGAGCACGTATACCAGTAGTTTTGTCCACTAAGTACATGGATTGATAAATTCGCTTTGCAAATTGTTCTACAAACTGCGTTTGAGTTGAAGAATCAGAACTTTGGAAGAAATATTTTAATATTTCCAAATTATATTTCGAGCGTAATGAGACCCAGTTTTTAAATTGTACCTGGCACTTCATAAATTTCAAATTGGTCATCTGCTTCGAAATAAGGGGCGTTCGAAGTCCACATTTTACATGAAATAGCCGACTTGAAATAACCGGTGAAACCGTTTCAGCGAAAATTACAACTTTTGGAAAACCAGCATTCGGTTAACTGGCCGGAACTCGATTAACCAGTTAACCGGTTTCCGTTTCGTTAATTTTAAATCGAAAACTGTAAAACTTAGTTCTTTGAATTTTTTTCACAGAAAAAAATATAAAGAAAAATTGAAAAAGCAATTTGAACGGTTTGATTTTTTTTTTACAGACAATTTAAATTCAAGTTCCCAAAGAAAATTAAAAGAGAAAAATAATTATATAGCTTTAAAGGAAAAAATATATATTTTCAAACGAAACAGTTTATAAACATCTGGCATTGTAGCGGGGTTTCAATTTACTCACAAAACGTAAGGATTTTCCCAATTTACATACATTAATTACCATGTTTGTTTTTAACCATATTTTAGTACTAAGGGTTATACTTTTTAATTGAAATACATCCAATACTTTTCAAAAACCCCATTTTCGAAGCAACCGGAACCTCGGTTTCTTGTATTGGCCGATTTTTTGAATATGCTAGTAAGTTCTGCCAAATATGACTCTGCTGAAACTGATGCTTCACAAACATCGAATCGATCGTCCAGCGAATGTGAGTTCGAATCCCACTGGCGGCATATACGTTTTTCTCACTAAATTGTGGAGGGGAAATATGATTCGTTAGGCTAAAAGAAACTACAACTTTCTAAAGCTAATTAATTAGCTACGTACTTTTTTCTATTCTCGATAAAGATACCTACTTGTCAAAGAATAATTGCGCTTGACAGCACTAGGTCACAAATAACAAAATTTTCTCTGTGATTTGTTTCTAGCATACTTTTTCTCACTGATTTTGACCTACTAAACACGAAAATGAGTTTTAAAAATGTTTCTGTTGATTGGTTTTCGAGATACAAATTTTTGAACTTTTTTTTTTAAATTTTTGGAGGTACACTTACAATTTTGAGCATATCTTTCGTCTTCTTTGACGTATTTGATCCTACTACTACTCAAATTAAAGCAAATTGAGCCGTCTACAACTCATTCTCAGAAAATTTTCAAATCGGGTGAGTAGTTTTGATGTTGGCGGCTTAAAAAGGTTAAAAAACTGCGTTTTTTTAGTAAAAATGTGGCAGAAAAATTCATATAAAAATGCATATAAAATATAAAACGCGATGCTAACAGCGATTTTGGTTTTTTTACGTATAGCTGGCATTTTTCCAAAGAAAATAAGCACTTACTTAACAAAATCTGACAACAAATGGCGGACTTATAATTTTTTTGGTAAAACACCGAAATTCCGCTATTTCACGATATTTTGATTTTCATTATTTGCACAGCTAACCTACTAGGAGGGATCGAAAAAGCAAGTTTTTTATAATCCTTTTGGAATAGAACGGAACAGTTGCTCCTATACATAAGTTACTTCTGTTCAAAATTTCACCACCCTGGGTTAATGTCTTCTGTTCTGGCAAGGGACGTGAAATTTCAAAAATTTAGTGAAATCAGCAATTTTTTTTTTTGGAAATTTTTTTCAAATGTCACAGCACTTAGCAGTTTTGATAAAATTTTTAAATTAATATTAATAACACAAATATTTCATAATTGTAAAAAACCTATTTACAATACCGTAGGGACGTTTCGTCGATGTTTTTAAGAAAATGGTATAATGAAAATGCAGAACATAGAAACACAGGTGCATTTTACGATACGAATTTTGGCAAACCCACTTTACATGTACAAAATTGTTTGGAAAAAACGTTTACGTAATTTTTATGATTCTCAGAATTAAAAAAATAAGTAATACACAAATAGTTATTTAATTTTTATGATTGTGGTTGCAGAGTAATATACGCTTCTGAATGTGCGTGGACGCTCTTCGTGTTCCTTTATGACTGCTACTCCGTTCACAGTCAATTAAAGGGAATTACACTTTTTTATTGATGTGTGTTTTCCCGATGGCTACCTGTATCGGATTTTTTTACAGAAATTCCCCCCACATTTGTGAGTGGTCATTATTTGGAAACTTTTCCACAATTTGAAACGCACACTTGCTGAATCAGGTATATAGCCAGGTATAGTATTTATAGGTGTTCATTTATCGTTTTTTATACGTGAGACCAATTGCAGCGAATACAAAAAACAAAGAAGAAGTCAGCTGTTTTTCCACATGGCATAAAATGTACAGTTATATCTTTGTTTCTACTCATTTTTTATGGGCGTTGATTTGGTTAATTTCGTTAGTTTAGCTAACCTGGCACATCCATTTCTAATTGTGTCATACATTGAGTATGTAGTGCTCTAAATAAATTAAAAAATAATATACGAAGACTAATTTGTTTATTTTAAATTAAGTTCAAATGTATTTATTCGTTTGCGTTGGGTAGGTAAGCTGTGCAAATAATGAAAATCAAAATATCGTGAAATAGCGGAATTTCGGTGTTTTACCAAAAAAATTATAAGTCCGCCATTTGTTGTCAGATTTTGTTAAGTAAGTGCTTATTTTCTTTGGAAAAATGCCAGCTATACATAAAAAAACCAAAATCGCTGTTAGCATCGCGTTTTATATTTTATATGCATTTTTATATGAATTTTTCTGCCACATTTTTACTAAAAAAACGCAGTTTTTTAACCTTTTTAAGCCGCCAACATCAAAACTACTCACCCGATTTGAAAATTTTCTGAGAATGAGTTGTAGACGGCTCAATTTGCTTTAATTTGAGTAGTAGTAGGATCAAATACGTCAAAGAAGACGAAAGATATGCTCAAAATTGTAAGTGTACCTCCAAAAATTTAAAAAAAAAGTTCAAAAATTTGTATCTCGAAAACCAATCAACAGAACAATTTTTAAAACTCATTTTCGTGTTTAGTAGGTCAAAATCAATGAGAAAAAGTATGCTAGAAACAAATCACAAAACGACTGTTGGCTAGTGCAGTAGGTCATACTTCAATTTGATCTCCATCTAGAACTGAAATTAAACAAAAAAATTTACAATAATTTGTATGATTTATGAATGTAACATATTATTTCTTTAAGTGTTGATTTTTGAATATGGTGTTATTTTTCCAACCTATTTTTTGTTAGTTATATGTACATGGTGTTCAGGTTGCAGGCTTAAATCAAAAGTCACTGTACGTGGTTTTTTATTGATCGGGGGTATTCGTGGGCACTTTCTGAATAAACACCAATAATTTTTGAAATCGCCAACCTGACACTTTGAAAAATGAGCGAAAAATTACTTTTACAATTTTGATATTTTTTCAATGGGTTCCCTTCCCTGGTCAATTTACTTACCTGAGAAATGTGTAGTAAATAATGACGCGTACACTGAAATGTCGAGTAATTTTTGTTTATTAAATACATTCATAAATGATTACTATTATATTCACATCCGGCAAAAAAAATATTTTATTGTAATTTCGGTGGCTGTTCGAAACTTTATACTTTTCCATGTCTCATTAATGTCTTGATGCACAGATTTTACAGCCTGTTAACTATAAAACCCTAATGCGATTCCCATTCAACCACAAAATACTGCGACGTGGAAGTATACCGCATGTATTTTTTGGCGTCACTTTCAATAATAATGCTAAATATCTTATCCTAAAGCCTACAATCGAGGATTCGTAATTTGGTCCCACTATCACCCCAAACCATTCATGAACAACACGTCTAAGACATTTTTATATTCAGTAAAATAATAATAAAAATCATATATTAATATTAAGTCAAAAATTTAACAAAACGTATAATTAATGATTGCGAAAAAAAAATCCAATGAGTGTTCGAACTCACGGGTGATGTGTTAACATCTTTTTGCTACACGGTACCTGTTCGATTTCTATGAACACATTAGTAAATGTTACATTGGACAATAAAAAACGTTACATTCAAAAATATTAATACTTAAAAATATTTAAAGACCAGTTCAAGCACATATAGGGGGTTTCTATGGCACAGCTGATCGAAAAACCACTAGGGAAATGATGTAGAATGATAGACCAAAGAACACATACAGATTACAGACCATGCAACAAACTAAGTTTAAAAGTATTTGGTTGATACTAATAACAGCTAAATTACGTTTGCATTGAACGAAAAGACGCATTCCCTTTTATTTCTGTCCGTATTATGCCAACCAAAGAGTGAATTACCAAAGCACCTCGAACTCGATGAAATGGCCTACTACCTCGCCGTCATGAAGAGGCATCGAAGAGAGTAACGGCGGCTCTTTAGTATCGCTCTGTGGCACATGTGTCATTATTTTCCTGTGTAATACTTTTTGTTTTATACCATAGAGTAATACTTAAGAGTTTCAATTACTCTCTTCGATGCCTCTTCATGACGACGAGGTAGTAGGCCATTTCACGGAGTATTATTTGGTGCTGTATTTTACCAATTTTACACTTTCGTTGGACATGAAACGTACAGAAATCAAAGTTAATGCGTATTTTTATTCAATGCAAACAACATAAAACATAATGTAGCTGTCATTAGTATCAACAAACAATATTTAAAATTAGTTCCTGTCTTCTTTGCTCTCTCATTCTCTATCATCGGCCTAGTACCTTTTCGATCAGCTGTGCAATAGAATCCCCATGTTTATACCCACAAAAAACAAAGAGAATGCAAAGCAACAGACACATGTACATTCATTCATAAATTGCAACGCTACACAAGTTCATACAATTTTCGTTGCTCTCTTGCTATCTCATTTGTATATACGCATAACCACGTCATTATTCTCTTTGCTCTGTGAGTGTTCCGCACCCACACAAGACAACTATTCGCTGCCGCTACATCAGTGTGTGTTTTTTTCGCAGCTTGACAATCTGTGTTTCGCAATCGAAAAAATCTGTGTTCTATATAGGGGTGGGTCACCCTTATCATTTGGGGGTATGAAAAATAGATGTTGGCCGATTCTGAGACCTACCCGATATGCACACAAAATTTCATACAAATCGGTAAAGCCGTTTCGGAGGGGTTTAACTCCAAACAATGTGTGATCGCAGTCGGACAAAATGTGTTTGGATATATTCACTTTGTGAATTTAGTCCCTACCCGCGGCTATAGATGTTAACACACCAAAAATATATATTACTCATACAATGTAGATTCAAAGCCCGAAAATTTTACTCAAAGGTCGTCCTAACACAATCCCATAATCCAAAACAAAATCCCCAATAATGGGATTTTTAAGAAATTAGTAGAAATTGTTCACAATTGTTCGAACACATGCAGGTATCAGAATTAAGTTAAAGAATTTGTCAGACAGCTATGCACGTTGGAATGTTTTTCGCCAAATATGATTTTTTTAATCGATCGAATTTAGAGAGATCTGGAAGAAACTGTGTTAAATATAGGTAACACTGACATCCATAAAAGTAATAAACATTCAGCTTTAATTCAAGTACATATCAGTACCTCGGAGGTAAACTACACTATGTCGTTTTCGTTAACTTTTCAGTAGAGCAGTGGTCATTGACAAAAAACCTGTAAACTAGGGTTTTTGTTTTTTGTTTTTTTTTTGCATTTGAACGATGAACATTCGGTTCTTCTGTCTAAACGGACGCAATAATAAATTGGCGCTTTGCATCATTGTCCGACAACATTAAAACTGCTCCACTGAAAAGTTAACGAAAACGACATATATGATATAATAATTGTATTGCTTGGAAACAAATTCCTCTAGTATTGATAAAAATGTGGCGATAACTTTTTTTTCCAAAAATCGGGAATATGTTGAGGTTTATTTAGTCAAGATGTTCTCAATTAACTGAAAAAAACAAGGCAAGATTATCCAAAAAAAAAAATATTTTTCAAATATCTCGAGAACCACAAGACGAAATCTAAACCTGCCAGCATCTTTTTTGTGGTGAAATGCTATCAGTCCCCACAGAAATACAATCCAAATTTAAAATGAAATTAGGCCCCAAGAATTATACGCAAAACATCAACACGATTTTTGTTTTGTTTTTTTGTGGCCTAACTTCATTTTTTATTGGGGTTTATTCACACAATAATAATAATGTTTAAGCGAAGATAAGGGCGACCGGAAGACGGGCCCCAGGAAATACCAACCAAATCGCAAAATTAAAATGTGCCGCAAATTTCAAAATTAAATAGCCTCCCCAGCAATGATGAAGGGCCCCAAAAATTGTGAAGCACGACCCCAGATATTTTTGTATTTTAACCGTTTAAAACTAAAGCCGGCCGCAATGAGCGCAATAGGACCCCAAAATAATTATTTGTTGTATACTGAACAAATTTGGGGCCAGATTTCATTGACTCTTTGGTGTGTATTTTCTTGAACTGCAATTTTAAAGAATAGAAATTGCACCACAGGAAAATCGGCCCCAATAGAAAAAAATTGGTTTTATTTTATCCGTCGATTTGATTTATTTCAGAATGAATATACACTACACACATAAACATATTCCTTGAAATATGAAACAAAATAAGATAGAATAGAATAGTTATTTGAAAAAATGTTCTCCCATTTTTGTGACGTCTCTGTGATAATTCACCCTACACTCTATTCAATATTGCGGTAACAACATTCCATTATAGTTTAAGTTATCAAAAAGTATTCTTTTGCTCTCCGAAGCAAGACTATGCATGCACAATCAAACCAAATCATGTCTCGACAAGCCTAAGCAGAATCAAATCAAAGCATGTAGATTTGTGAGTAACAACATTCCATCGCCGTAGACAGTAAAGTGGCCCTCAAACCTGCGGATAAGTTGCAACGATTTCAAGTTGATATCAACTTATCCATTGTTTAAGGTGAAGTTGGCGATTCGCATAAACTAGTTGATATAAAATCAAATCGATTTTGATATTTTGAAGTTGGTTTCAATTTATACACTAGTGTAAGCGACAAATAAAAGCTGATGTAGAAGTTATCGAAGTTGTTGATCGTGTGTTAAAGCGCCGCCGGCAAAAAATTTTTCCCAAAAAGATCGCTGGCTTTTTTTTGGAATTTTTTTTAATTTCTTACTAAAAGTAAAATATAGTAAATTAAAATTTTTGTTGATCGTGTGTTGAAGCGCCGCAGGTAAAAAAAATTGGGCGATTTTGTTTTGGAAAACTTTTTTTCATTTCTTTCTAAACAGTAAAATATAGTTTATTAAAATTGTAGCAATAAAGAATCACAAATTGCCCAGGCGAAGTTAGCGTTAGAGTAAAGGACAAATATCGCGTGCAACATTCCTCGCAATATGCAGCGAATGTCATTTAAAAATTAAAGGTGATATCATACGGAAAAAATTATCTTATAAATGGACTTATTGTCGTGCAGTAGTTCAAGATACAATGCAGGTCTAGACCTAATAAAATTGATTGCACCTTAATATCCTTAATGTTTCATTTGCATTTTTAGAAGTGGGTTTATATTAGTAGTGTACTTTTTAGTAATATTTGGGGCCTAATTCCATTTGTTATTATGGGGTGTTTATCATTAAGTTTTATAGTAGCCATACGAAATTGTACATCGGGAAATTACATCCCAATTTAGTTATGAAATAACACTCCAAAACATGAAGACGGACCCCAAGAAGAATTAAAATGTCCCCCAAAAAATAATTTGGGTCCACTTTTATTTGGGCACACATTCATAATGAAAAAACACCCCAAGTGTAAGCGAAAATGGATCTCAAATGTACAAAATAACACGCCAAAATTTCTGGTTGTTGTATCCTGTGTATTGGTTTGGGCCATTTTCATTTTTCAATTGGGGTGTTATTTGCTGGGGCCCGTCTTCATTCCGCCGATTCAAGATATGCACTTGAACCTCAAACAACACTCAGATAATTTCCCGGGTAAAATGTTTGCAAGCACACTTCCCCATTTGAATTCCAGGTTGATGTTATTGCTTCTATTTACGGAATATCCGGGGTATATTATTTCGTCCACCACTTCGAAATTATAACGGTTATCAACATTCACTTTTCATCCAATCCGGTGAGCATTCTGCTTGCCGAAACCATTAATTTTGTATTGTCTTTGTTTACTGCCCAAACCACTTATTCTGATGAATTCTCTGTTGTCAAAAATACTGTAGTAACTTCTCGCAGATTTCGCTCCATGATGTATAAATCATCAGCATACGCGAGCAGCATGTGCCTTTTTCTGCTGATTGATTTATTCGTGTTCACTGCAGCTTTTCTCATGATGATCTTAATTAATATACTCAAGAGATCGCATAGTAGCGTGTAGCCCTGCTTGAGGTCTTGCCTAGTACTAACCGGTTCGGTGAGATCGTTTCCAAATCTTTACTGAGAATTTCGTGTCGGTCAGTGTCACTCTACAAAGACGTGCCAGCTTACCAAGGAATACCAAGCTACGAAATATCTTGCTACAATTTTCCCCGTATAGCAATATCGAAGGCAGGCTTATAATCTTCAAAGTGGTGGTTGGTTTCGATTTGGTTTTCGTGAGGTTTTGCCTGGATTTGTCGTAGAGGTATGCAACAAACGCCATTAGTCTTTCGCACATTACGCTTGCCAGGACCTTGTATGCGATCGATAAATGGCTTATACCACTATACTTTATACATATACTCGGGTCGCCTTTTTGAAAACAAGATATAGTATACCAAAACATATGCCTAGCCAGATTTTGCATATGAGCTGATGCTCATTGCTCAACTCATTGCTGCCAACCTGAAACAGCTCAACCGGTAGTCGATCGGCACGAGCTGCAGTGTTGTTCCTAAGCTGTGAAATTACAGTTCTCTTCATATTCCCAACATACTCTGCACATTCCCTTCCATATCTCTACAAATGGTGGTGGGGAAGGGGGCCTGATTCATTGCCGTTAGTTTGATTTTGTACTTTTCTGTAGATGTAGATTTCTTCTCCAACATTCTATTTGCTCACCCTCGCGCTTTCTCCACAAACGTTTTTTTTTAAATAAACGGGTTTCCTCTCTCCTCTTCGCTTTGGGCCACTCCGTCGGGCTCGCGTTGAAACTGACCTAACAATTGTCCTGCGTGCAGTGTTCTTTACATCATTTGACATGTGGCACTATTCATCGTACCATGATTTGTATTTCTTTTGGAACCAAGTACGGTCTCTGAAGTAGTTTTTGGAGTGGGAAATATATTCCCACTGTGCGTCAGGATCATGATCAGGATCTGCGCCAGTAGCTGAGTGAACTTCGCTTCTCTGAATAGGCCGTGGCTATCATTGGTAGTTGCAACTCTCCGGTGTCCACAATTCCTCGAAACCAGAATTCGCAGTCTTTTCTAGCTACAAATCCGTAACCAAATTCATGTTTTTCCTCACGGCAGCTTTATTATATATCACCATTCCTCTTCGTTTTAAAACCATGGCCTGTCCATCGCATCTCCTGGATAGCGGAAAAGTAAGCCTTATAATTCATCTGCCATTTGGATAGTGACACCGGGTCTGTATAGTGTTCTAACATTCCAAGTGCATATCCGTAAATCGTGGTACTTATAACGTTTGCGGGGGTCATCAACATATATTATTTTCCTCATTCTCATTTTGCATTTTCATTGTCAATATGATGGTGGCGGAAGGCAGGCCCAGCCGACTGTGGGTTTGCCTTTTACCTAATGCGAGGATGATTATGTTGCAGCCGCCCAATATGAATCAGATGCTGACCAGAATGCAGTGTGTCCAAACTGGATTTCTTCGTTTCAGTACTTTTTATCCGCTGTTCGCCGGTAGTGCCACCTATAAAGAAGGATAGATTATGTCCGAAACATGTATATGTTTGAAAGTATTGTTTTCACGAGTTGAAGATCTGCTGCTTTGTTGTTTAATTGTTTTCTGTCACGTTTTAATTTTCAGCAGTTACCAATAAGCAAAGGCAAACTGGCGTCTTATAAACATATACATATTATAACCTATTAATCATTGTGTCTCCAAAATGTAATATTGAATAGCGAGCACAATGTGTTTGTACACAATTATACTATATTTGCGACAAGGTGCGAAGCAGACCATGTTTCAAACATGTTCAAATAAGATTTATGGTTCACGTATTTAAAGGCACTAAAAATTCCGTATTCAGAAGCCTGTATCTTTTGCAATTTGTAACCGATTGCAGAATGTTAAAATGGAAATAGAAGCTAGACATCTTGAGATATAAAACAATTATGACAATAGAAAAAAAAGATTTTTTTTGAGCAATTTATAAAAAAAAAGTCCAAAAATGTGTAATTTTTTGGTTCACTTGAATAAAGGCACTTTAACTAATTTTATTGACAAACAGTTTTTCCTGTTTTTTTTTAATTTTTTTTAATTTACTTAAGAACTAGTAGTAATCGGTACAACCCCCTTTGCTTTAATAACTTCAAATATACGTGTTTTCATTGAGAGATAAAGAGAATTTATGTAATCCAACGAAATTTGATACCAGGCATCCTTAATGGCCTGAATTAGTGACTGCTTGGCATCAAATTGTCTACTTCCTTCATAGACCTTACGAGATAACCATCCCCAGACATTTTCGGTAATATTTAGGTCTGGCGAATAAGGTGACCAGTCAAGAATATTTACATTTTGGCTAGCAATGAACTCCATTACCACTCTGGCGTTGTGTATACGAGCATTCTCCTGTGGCAATATCCAAGATATGGGACCAAATAGTGCACTTAACTTCGGAAAAGCCGATTCCAATATCGTTTTATAGCTTGCGCCAGTCATTTTTGCACTTTGATATTCAAGATCGATGGTGCCATAGTACGTAATAGCACCCCACACCATAACGCCACAACGGTTATCCAGTCATTTAAATGACCTCTTGGCTGCACATCCCATACCATGTAGTCTCTTGCGAATTAAAGCCGCTGTTTCTTACGAGGAGCATTAAGAGGCTTCTTTTTATAATTTCTGGTATTTAAGATACTCACAGCTAATTACTCTGCATACTGATGACTTGCTCGTTTCCACTCCAACTTGAGTTCTTATTTTTGACAAGGATAAGGCAGAATTTGAAGCAATTCTGATGATTTTTCTTTTCTCATGCGTAGATAAAGACAATGAAACCCTTCCTTTAAAATTGTTTCCATACCCCTGGGGTGCTTGATGTAATTGTCGACAACTGTTGGGTTCCGTCCAATTTTTAACGTAGAATACGTTATACGGTAAGGTAGGGGTGTTGATCTGGAGCACAAAATTTTGAGAAAATGTTTGTCAACTTTCACCCACTTTTACTTAAATATTAAAACATATTTTAGCAATTTTTATATGTTACTCAGTTTTGGTAATATGTTTTGTTTCGAATTATATTAAAAAAATTATATGTCTATATATAAAAGTTTTATGTAGTTAAGGAAATAAATATTTAAGAGCATGATATTTTAGACTTTTTTTGTACATGCCGCTGTTGTTGTTGGATTGTAAATGCCGCTGTTGTTTTTGTTGTTGTTGTGAAATCAAATGATTTTGGCTTTGATGTGCTTGATTATTTATCGAGCAGCGTGTAAATGTGTGTGTGTGTACATTTCGTTTTGTTGAATCGGTCGGTTATTAGTTCGTTTGGAGGGGAACATAAAATGAAGGGAGGGGAGCGTGGACAATTGTGTGTGCTTGAAAGTTTACAGATCTTTGCTGTCGTTTGTTTACTTCTGCGAGCAGCGTGTAAATGTGTGTGTATGTACATTAATACAAAGGATTGGCGATGTATACGCTCACTGTATCAATGGCGTTTTTCCTAAACACATTTCTGTGAATACATTGGGAAGTAGTTGGAAAGCAGCAAATCTATTGTGCTGCCATATCATAGAATGTATTGCTGTAGCTGTACTTCAAATGAAGATGTCGCTATAATGTAATACGTTAAACTAGATATAGTCTCATCCTTAAACATATGGCATACAGTCTTCGAGCACACAAACTAAAAAATAAATTAATAAATCTTGTTCAAAACTATTCCAATCGTTTAGATCAGTGGTTCCCAAACTTATTTGGGTTATCGTCGCATTTGTTTTCTGTCTTATCGGATGGCGTATTCTACGTTAAACTTAATGGCCGTGTCTCTGACACAGCCTGCAGGGACAGTCCATGGCCGAAGGCCTCGGACAACTGTCTGCTGTATTTTTTTTAGCTATTGCGCGGTTAGAATATCCTTCAGAATGGTAAACATCGATTTTAGTTTTTTCCGATAAATTTAAAATTTTTTGTCGGGCCATTTTGACTCGTAAAATGAGTAAGATGTAATAGATTGTAATAAACAAATGCTCCCTACTAAAAATCATCGCTTACTTCAAAAATAATAAAAAAAATGATAAAAAGCCTTAATTCAAGTGACCCAAAAAAGTAGCCCATTTTTGGACTTATTTTTATAAATTGCTCAAAAAAAGTTCTTTAGTTAAGAAATCACTATTGTCATGATTTTTTAATATCACAAGATGTCTAGCTTCCATTTAAAATTTTAAAATTCTGCAATCGGTTACAAATTGCAAAAGATACAGGGTGCTGAATATGGAATTTTTAGTGTGTGTTACTGTATTCAAAATGCTTTAACTGGCAGCAGTCAACCCACTTCAAAACATTGTAATCTTTACCATATTTTATTTTGAATTGGCATCCGAATCCACAGCAATGAATTTGCATTGTCTGAAAAAATTGGAAATGCAACATTTCATGAATTGTAATTGCAAACTATGCAAGTCTTTTTGCAGTTGCATTATACAAGGTGTTTCAAAAGAAGTCATCCGATGTTGTTTGGCTCCCATTTTTTTTCCAAATGAAAAACTTCGATTCTGTTTTTTGATTATGTTTATTTGAACCCTCAGCGGGTACGTGAAAAGCAAAACTATCGCTTTTGGGGACCCAAAGTGACTGCATGGTGCGCTGTTCACGCGGGAGGGGTTATCGGGCCATTTTTTTCGAGAACGCCGCTGGTCAAACGACAAAAGTGGACGGTGCGCTATAGGACCATGTTAACCGAGTTTTTTCTGCCGCAATTTGACGAATTAGGACTGGAGGACATGTGGACGGAGCAACGGCACACACTGCGCGAGCCACAACCGATATTCTGAAGGCGGCGTTCCCGGGTCGCCTCATCTCTCGTTTTGGCGATTTGCACTGGCCCTCAAGATCGCCCGATTTAACCGTTGCAGACATTTTTTGTGGGGCTTTTTGAAGTCCCGTGTTTACGTGAGCAAGCACGAGACCCTGGAAGGCCTCAAGGTCAATATTTGACACGAGTGCGAGAATCTGTCGCCCGAAGTTCTCGCCGAAGTGATGAAAAATGCCATAAAACGAACGTATGGTACTCAATTGTGACGGCGCCCATTTAACCGATATCATCTTCTCAACTTAACCAATAAAATTCTAAAGGTTCAAATAAACATAACCGAAAAAACAGAATCGAAGTTTTTCATTTAGAAAAAAATGAGAGCCAAACAACATCGGATGACTTCTTTTGAAACCTTGTAGAAAGTAATGCAACCTAAAATTGAATGCAACTTAAAAAGCCCCAACGCAGACTAGTAGTCGCGTAGCATATCAATGTGTAGCGGTCCTAGAGTATAATTAAATTATGAAAAAAAGGAAATATAATGCGGAATGTTGAATGTAAAGGCCACTCATTAATGGTTTAAATTTCCATTTTTCCTATACCACTTCATCATCCCTAATGCAATGACAACGCCAACCCCATAGTATGTTACTAAAAATGTTTTGTCACTTAAAGAATTTATATGCTTTCCCTTAGCATATTCGTAGCAAACAGTACACAAAAACAATACGCTAATGTATTTTTCCGGTTTAATATCCGTCTGTATTTGATTAGCCCATAATGCTTTTGTGGTCTATTTCAAATTGTTTTCTCTGCGCGAAAACCCAATAACACTTTGGGTTTCATTCTGTTTTCGCTATTGTTAGGGTTTTAAAATGAATGTCACTTACAGTGCATACTTCTCGCCGTGTGTCAAGTAATGCGTAAATTAATTTGTTTCGCTTCAATTTCTACAAAACAATACGGCCAGGAACAAAGGACACGAATGGAATAGAAACGAAGGGTTAGAAATTGGGTGGATTTGCAGTCAAGTGTTGAATTAAATGGTGTAGAAATATAATTGTTATTTAAACCTTTGGTAAATAACTCAGTGAGACATTTACTTTGACATCGAAACTGAAGAAAAAAATGTTAGCAAAATTATAATAGCGATGGTAATACAATCATTAGTTATCTGTCCTGTCCCTCGGAGTACTATTAAAATTCCTTAAATTTTTTCCACCAAAATAAACAAACAATGCCGTGGAAAAGCTATTTACGCTCAAATTTCTAAAGAAAACAATTTCAATTTGTTTTCAAGTTATTTCTTTTATCTTTGTCCATTTTCGCGGCTAGTACAATTTTGCAAAATAAATTGTTTTGACCAATAAACTCGAAGTGTTTGTAATTTAAATACCTAAAGTTCTTCTGCTGTGTCTAAATGAAGCACCGTTTCACTCTATTCTCCTCTTCTATCTTTAGATTGTGGCAATTACTGGGAGGGGATATGTATTCACCTGGTATTTGTTTTTCGTACAGAAATGGAAATTTTTATTTTTTTCAGACCCAACTTTCTCTGCTGTTCCACTTTTGTTTTGGTGTTTATTTCCTCTTAGCAGCATTTTGTTAATTCGAATTGTTTGGCCTGAATATCTGCGGGCAGCATGCAAACTCTCATCTGTCCCATTCACTTTTTTTTTGCAGTTAACTACAAGAATTTCGCATGAATTTGTAAAAAGTCAGGTAATTGTAACAAAAACTGTTCGAAAGCTGTTATATGTTTTTTTATTGTTAAAACTTTTTATTTTTTTTTCGGCCGTATACAATGACGTGCTTAATTTGAAAAAGTTTTTATTATTTCTGTAGCTCACTTCAATGTTTGACCATAATCAGAAATTTGATGTTTGTATCACTTAGCTGAAGCAGTAGCACTATTGAAAAGCTGCTAAGGAAGTTTTTGCTTTGTTTAAGGAAATTTCATTAAAACACGAATTGATTTCTGTTTGTTTCAAAGTTTGTCATTCAACTATTGCGAGAGCATGAACCACTATTCGGACACGAATTTGGCAGAATGAATAACTAAATAATATCCACGTTTGGAGACATATTTCTGTAAAAATGGAAACATATCCTCTATGGGGCATTCCATTGCTACGATTTTGATATTATTCGATAGATGACTTAGGAAACTTACTTACTTACTTATCCGGTCACGAACAACCCCAGGGAGCCACGGACCTTACAAAACGAAGTTAACATATTTCACCAACCAGTTCGATCTTTTGCCTTATATCTCCAGTTGGCAATACCAAGTGTACGCAGGGATTCGTTAACCTTATCCTTCCAGCGGAGTCTGGGTCTTCCCATTTTTCGTCTTCCTTTGAGTTCGGTTTCGAAATCCCTTCCTGCTGGTTCGTCTTCATCCACTCTACTGATATGGCCTAGCCAGCGCAATCGCGTTATTTTGATCCGCCTAACTATGTCTATGTCGGGATAAAGCTCATGGTTCATGGGACGCCGATTCTCCCCGTTATGCACTATAAGGCTATCAATTTTTCGGAGTATTTTTCTCTCGAAGACTCCTACAGATGTTTCGTGTGCTTGCGATAAGACCCACGATTCTGCGCCATAAAGCAAGACAGGTTGTATGACAGTCTGGTATAGTTGGACTTTTATTACTCGAGAGAGGGCTTTATCTCTAAAGTGCTTGTGTAGCCCAAAATAACATCTATTCGCAAGCACAATTCTCCACTTGATCTCAAGGCTGAAGTTGTTGTTTTTGTTTACTGCAGATCCGAGGTATATAAATTCGTCTACCACCTCGAAATTATATCGGTTATTAACGTTCACGCTTTGGTCTAATCGCGTGGAGGCCCTGCTCGTTGAAACCATTAATTTTACTTCCTTTCTTTTCTCCCTATACCGTCTCTTCAGGCGTAGGAAGCGGCAGTGGAGAAAGCGCGAGAGTGAGAAAATTGAGGCATACAGAAGAAACAACAAAGCCCGAAAATTCTACCAAAAAGTCAAAAAGAGTGCTAATGGACATGGTTCAGGGCCCCTCTTCTGTAAACACAAGGACGGAAATCTCATCGCAGATGTGCAGAGACGTCGATTGCCCCCTCCTAACCAAGACGAGGTCAGAACAGCTAATGCCCGGCTTAAGAACAATAAAGCCCCAGGAGCCGATGGATTACCGGCGGAGCTATTTAAGGTTGGCCGCGATGAGCGTATAAGGTGCATGCATCAGCTCATTAGCAAAATTTGGTTAGATGAATGCATGCCCGGCGATTTTAGTCTCAGTGTAGTATGTCCCATATTTGAAAAGGTGACCCGAGTCTATGTGCCAACTACCGTATAATAAGCCTTTTATCCATAGCATATAAGGTTCTATCAAGCATAATTGGACCATACCAGTGCGACTGAAAAATCGACAACCGACCAGATTTTCATACTATTCCAAATCCTGGAGAAGACCACGAACAACAAATGGATACCTATCATCTATTTGCGGATTATCAGGCGGCCTTCGATATTCCGATACGGGAGAAACTCTACGAAGCAATGTCTGAGCTTGGTATTCCTGCACAACACATACGCCTTTGCAGGATGACCTTGACGAACACCAAGTCCGCAGTGAAAGTTGGTAAGGATCTTACCGAACCTTTCGAAACCAAGCGAGGCCTAGACAAGGTGACACCCTATTGTGCGATCTCGTTAACATCTTAATGGAGATTATTCTGAGAATAGCTGCTGTCAACATGAATAAAACCATCAGCACCAAAAGTCACATGCTGCTCGCGTATGCTGATGATATAGATATCATTGGACGCACAGTTAGAGAAGTTACTGCGGTGTTTTCGAGAATTCAGGAAAAGTGCGTCTGACGGTAAAAGAGGACAAGACAAAATTAGTGGTCGTATGAAACTGACTACCTAAATATTGTCCCTATGGTCGTCGCGATATTACAAGTCAAAATTTTTGGAATGAAGTTCCTTATGGCACGTTGCGTGATGGGGGGCTATATGAAAAAAATTAAACACAATTTTTTAGCACTATTATGCCGCAACCCTTTAGTATCAACGATATTGGGTTATTTTGCAATGGTTTGTGTCTAGACTAACATAAGTTGGAAAATTTCTTGTTTAATGGGAAGTTTTCTAGGTGGAGCCTGTAATCAATGTTTAGTATATACTGTAGTTTTGAACGCAATAAAAAGTAAATTTAGAAAAGATTTAAATTTACTTCTTAAAGAAAAAACTTTGCTTAAAAAATTTTAATTTTCTTATAAAAAGTACCGTTTCTTAATAAAAATATTTTTTTTTTAAAATAAGTACCTATTATTAAAAAAGTAAATTTTTTTACAACAAATTGACTTTTTTTAAAGAGTACCTTCTTGGTGAAAAAAAACATTTGTTGAGATAAGTGCCTACTCTTAAAAATGTACCTATTCCTGAAAAAGGACCAATTCTAAAAAAAAACCCATTTCTTAAAAAAAATCTATTCTTCTCTTAAAAATGTAACCTTTTCTTAAAAACAAAATAATACCCTTTTCTTCTTTTCGTTTCTTTACATAAGTAGCCTTTCTGAAAATAATTAGATTTTTAAAAAAAAAAATTATTTTTTCTTTTGAATTAACTGTTCTTAAAAACAAGTACTTCTTCGTAAAAAAAATTCATACTTATGGCCTTTTCTCACAGAAAATACTTCTTCTTAAAAATAGTACCTTTTCTTAAAACAACCATTAGCATTAAACATTAAAGAAGTACCTCTCTTTAAAATGGACCTTTTCTGGAAAATATAATACATATTCTTGCAAAAACGACTTAATATTTTTATTTTTTTGTATAAAATACATTCTATAAAAAAAATTAATTTGTCTTAAAAAAAGTTTATCATTTTACAAAAAGCATCTTTTCTTGAAGGTCCATTTAGATGATCATATTTTTCAACGGGCGCCTTAGGAACTAACTAGTACATAATATATAGCGAAAGGAACTTCGTTCCAACCGGGGGTCCCCTGACCCGTTACGTCAATAAGCAAACTGTTTATTTCTGGGGCATTTCCGCGTGTGATGCACGAAGAGCCATCACATCCACTCAAAGCCACTGTGTGGTGCGGCATTCACGCGGGAGGAGTGACTGGGACGCCATCGGAAACACACAGCACGAGCCACAACTATTGTTGTATTCCAGGGGTTGAGTGTTATTGTTGCCGTCGTATTCAGGTCCTGCAATTAAAAAAAAATAAAAACAAAACTAATTTATTATAAGGTTTTTTTTATTAAAATATGTACATATCTATGTCTGTACTTACCATATACTCTACTCCTTTAACATAGGACCACATCATTATTTTCTTAAATCATGCAATTGTTGTTCTGTCATTTAATTTTGGTGCCGAATCTCCCCGTCATTAAGCCAGTGATCGCTCTTGTTGCAATTTCTTCAACTGCTCTTTTATTTATTTTAGCCAAATTTGTTAAAATTTAGGTTGGATTCATTTGAATTGTTATTTTTTATGTTTGTCGTACTTGAAACACTTTGTTTCTTTGACTTCTTCGTTTCCATTGACTGCTACTGCCCGCACATGTGTATGTATGTCTTTCTGAATCCAAATACTAACACAATGAAACAGGCGCGACCGAATTATGTTTAAAAGACATATTTTGTTGCGATTTGTACCGTCACGCGCATACATACACACAAATAATCTGTTACATATTTCAGGGTAATTTGTTGCTATCGTTGCGTCACTTTCTTTGCCGTCGGATTGCTCCTACCATTATTTATCTATTTGATTTATAGATTCTAAAGTTACACAAACCGCCGTCGATGGTGCAATGGTTAGTGTGCGCGGCTCTTGTATATGAGAGCCTGGGTTCAAACCCTGTTCTGACCTCCTTAGAAAAAAATTTCTTTCGGCGGCGGTCACCTTGCATAGTGACGGCGACACTATCGAGTAAATAGCCATGAAAAAGCTTCTCAAAATACCGTTCGGAATCGGTGTAAAACTGTAGGTCCCAATCAGTGAGTGAAAACTGGAAAACCGCACATCTCTGTGATTGTGAGAAGTTCTCCCCTGTCCCTTCATGGGATGTAATGGGAAACCATTTTTTTCTTTTTTAAAGCTACACAAACGATCACGGCAAACATATAAATTCTAACTAACAAATTAGTCATAACTAACTAATTAGTCTTTTTTAACAAATTTATTTAAATTATTCCGGCGGAGGACTATTATAGTATGTCTACCACTTTCGGTTGTTGAAAAGGAACTGATTTAAGATGTGTACGTGACCCACCACGTATGCTCACAATTTTCTCTTCCTGGTGTCTTTTTTTCGCTCGCTAATTTTTTGACTGATTTTCTCTCTTTAGCTTCTTAAAAATTAATTTCGTTACAATAACGAAATTGTTTCGTCAACCAAAAATGTTGGCAAACCTCCAAACTATATAAATAATAAATCCGGACTAAGAGATAATCCAACCAGCAAGAGATAAACCAAATATCAGTAGATTAAGTATCATGTCTTTAATGTCTTTTTTAATTTTTAGCCCATTTTTCTACAAAATCAAAATTAAATAAAATTGTTGCAGGAACGAAAAGAAAGTTGTTGCTGCAACGAAATGAAAAATTGTTAAAGAAATCATGTATGAAATTTTTCGTTTCAGCGAGTACCAAATTGTGGGACATACGTTACTTTTCACTGTAGCACCGTAAAATCATTAACAAAAATATTTCATCCATGCGACAAAGCGGTTTTCTTTCAGTGTAATCCAAATGCAAAAGAATTACCATTGTTCGTAATGGTAATTTAAACATTTTGATTTTGTATTTGCTCAGGCAATGTCAATGCAGGTTGTGGAATCAGATGCCAATTGTAATGAAATATGGAAATGCTTTTAACTGTTTTGAATTTGTTTGACTGCTGCCAATTCTGTTTTTAAAGTATTTTATATGTAGAGGTTTGCGGCTTTGATAGGTGTTCCCAATCCATAAACCTCTACTGCATAACATATTTCAAAACCAAAAGTGCCAGATATGAAGGAAGTACTTACAAAAAAAAGTACAGTTGCCAATGGAATTGAAATTTTTTTGAATTTGCATTTCGAAAGGCAATTCAAATTAATCAGCAAATTATAACGAAAATTGCCATATAATTAATGTGCCCCATGTAGAAGTAAATCCAGTAAGAGTTTGATGGAGAGAAGTCTTCATGGTCTATCTTTTGATGTTTAATATTTTGCACAACAATAAATAACGTGCCATAATTAACACCCAATGTGGAGTGAATCCCGGTTTGCCTTTCCTGAAAGACCTAAATCTGCGATATAGCAAATTATTGCGGAAAATAACAGATTTCTTCTGCAAAATCGTGTACTTTAAGAATTCACACAAATACAGCAAACGTTGATCTCCTTCAGCTTTATACCTTTTTCTCCCATTAATATGCAAGCACACATACACATGACACCATATGCCATAACGGCTGCATTATGTTGGTGTGCGTACAGTGTGTCCTTTGCGTTTCTGTGTCGCGTAGATGTTAGTTAGTATGTGTGTGTATGCTGTGTCACGCACATATGCTTACCCAATTATTGATGGCACTTTGCTTGCGATGTTCTGCAAGAGTCATAAATCAGTTTATAGAATTTAATAATAGAATTTTTTTTACAATATTTATGTGATTTCATATATATTTCGAGTTCTATTACCAACTTTAGACTACAAAGAATTCATTTATATAAACATTAAGAAATGAGGGATGAAATACATGTGTTGACACTGAATTAAAACGGAGTTTGAATCTGCAGGAGATTTTAAAGGGTGCTAATAAAATTTTAAATTATTTAAAGCTGCTAAAGGAATTGTTGTTAGTCGCCGTAGAGTTCTTAGGAAGGATGTTGAACTTAAATTTGATAACAGTAACAATTACTTTAATACAACTGTTATTTTTATTACGTCAAAGCGAATAAATACGAACGTGTACGTTATTAAACACATTTTTTAGGAACATTAAATCAAATTTTAAGACATCAATCTCCAGACAAGTCTTTCGGTACCCTCAGTTTTGGATATGCTTTATCGTTTAGCGCACACAGTGGGTGCAATCTTCGCATTATTCAAAATTTTTTTTTCGAAATAGAAAGGATTAATTCGGGTTTATCACACCAATTTTCTTCCAAATTTAAACTTATGTTACTTAGCTTTAGGAACAAGCTACGTGTCTTGAAACAAAATAAATTTGTAGTCTGATTGCAGACTTATAGGGGCGTATTTGTACCTCATTGAGTGTGTTGCTAATAGTGGTGCCAACTCAGCCTTTTTCCAGCTAGATCGTGCTTTTTTGAAGCTAGACGGCCGGAAAATTTATGAAATTGCAATTAGCGGGAATTCTAGATTCTGTTTTTTTTTGTAATTCAGCTTTTGATAGCCTTTTTCAATCAAAAAAGTCTTTGCACCACTGTTTCAATAATTTTATCTAATAAACGTCATGACAAAATTGTTTTTCGAATCTTTTAACTAAAATTTGTGCAGTAGTGATTTTTGGGTCGAGAATCTAAAATCAGAAAATTTTTAATTTTTATTTTATGAAAAATGGTGTTCGATAATTAGGGAATTTTTTGTGAAGCAGATGAAAAAAATCTATATTCTGGAACTTCAAATTATTTTATTGTGTTTCATTCAAACGAAAGAAGAAAAGTTCAATAAGTTTTAAAATTCTTTTGCTGCATGGTAGAACTCAGAACAGTGTGAATGATGGAGAATACATATATTTTACACAAGAATGAACCTGGCTTATGACAGTGTTTTGCATCACCGTTTCTTATTTTGGTAAATTTTAACTATAAGACCAGTGGAAGCACATGTATCATTATTTTCTTGCTTAATAATTTTTGTTGTATTCCCACAAAAAACATGTTCGTAAATACGACACACAAGTGCACACAATTTTCGTTGCTCTCTTGCTATCTATTTTTTTTTTTATAACACGTCATTATTCTCTTTTGGCTGAGAGTGCTCCGTACCCACACAAAACAACCATTTTCTGCCGCTACATCAGTGTGTGTGTTTTTTCGAAGTCTGACAATCTGCGTTTTGCAATAGAAGAAATCTGTGTTCGATATAGGGGTGGGTCACCCTTATCATTTAGGGGAATGAAACATAGATGTTGGCCGATTCTGAGACCTACCCGATATGCACACGGGACGTGATTGGATTGGACAAAGGGGCGTGGACCTCCCTTACAAATCACAAATTAAAAATGCAATATTTCTGCTCCTGTTAACGGTATTTTAACAAAATTGGGTATGTTTACATGTTGGGTATGTGTACATATTCTAAGATCTGCTGCAAATATGGGAGGGATTGGACAAAGGGGCGTGGTCATATATAAATACTTTATAGTCAAAACCTATGATTTTTACGGGTTGGCTTTTTTAAATTCTAGTGTGCGGTATTTAGTTTTTCTGTATTTGATTTTTTTTTGTGCTGATTGTAAATTTATCTTTTTCATTTGTATTTAGTTTATTTATTATTGGGATTGTAATTATTATTTATATTACAATTATTATTTTTTATATATATATTTATTATTATCTTTTTATTGAGATAACCTTTTTTTGTTTGTATGTGATTTTTTGTGTTTATTCTTTTTTTCATTGTTTATTTGTTGTTGTTTTTTATTTTTGTGTGGTTGTAGTTTTTGTTTTTTGTATTCTCGCGCAACTTTGAATAATTACTTGCAAGTTTAGCATTTCCGAAAAAACACCTAACGCGCCATATTTTCTTTTTTTGATGTGTTAACATCTATACGCGCGCCTCTAGGGCAGTAAACTATAAATTTAATACATACGCAAGTGTTAGGTTTGTAAGAGTAAATCATCGTTTGTGTGTTCGTTGCTTGGCAGTCGGTATTGAAAGTGATTATTGGGCGATTTTCATATAATTTTCCCACGCGATTTTCTCCGGAAATTCATAGTCGATTTTATTAATTTTTGGATTAAAAAGCTAGTGCGGGTTTCGACGAAGAGTTTAGGCCAAAAATTAAGGCGATCCGATATCGGCGAGCCGAGATTTAAGTGTTTTAATTTGGAGTAATATTAAAAAAGTGTTTTATGTTGATCTTCGGTTTTGTCTTATCATCGTTTGTCTGTTCGTTGCTTGACCGGTATTGAAAGTGATTATTGGGCGATTTTCATATAATTTTCCCACGCGATTTTCTCCGGAAATTCATAGCCGATTTTATTAATTTTTGGACTAAAAAGCTAGTGCGGGTTTCGACGAAGAGTTTAGGCCAAAAATTAAGGCGATCCGATATCGGCGAGCCGAGATTGAAGTGTTTTAATTTGGAGTAATATTAAAAAAGTATTTTATGTTGATCTTCGGTTATATCGTACGAATGTAACAATGTATGTATGTATGTGTGTACAAGTGTCTGTTGCTTTGCATTCTTTGCCTTTTGTGGGAATAAAACATAAAGTATTGAGCAAGAAAATAATGACACAAGTGCTTGCACTGGGTCTTTAAATAATTTTAAATATTAATATTATTTAACTGTAACGTCATCATATGATTGAACGCTGTTTTTCATTTTCCAATGTAACATTTACGAATGTGTTCATAGAAATCGAACAGGTACCGTGTAGCAAAAAGGTGTTAACACATCGCCCGTGAGTTCGAACACTCATTGTTTTTTGACGTGACAACGTCTTAAATTAGGTTGCGGCTGGGAGTCACTTATGAAAAAGTGTAACGCCCGGTAACGTTACGATGAGTCACCGAACACAAGTAAACGCAATGTGTTTACTTGTGTGCCAGAAACGATTTGCTTTGCTGGCTTCTAGTGGCTGTTGGTCGGTGGTGTGAGTGTTTTTGTTTTTTGGCACATCATATATATGACGACTGAGCAAGTATGTATGTGCGTATATATGTGCGTGTGTATGAATATTGATTTAGATCAGTCTGCATTGGATAAGGTATTATTTTTTGTTTTTTTTTGTTTTTTGTTTTTTGGCTTTATGATATGTGTAGTGTATGTTTGTGTGTAGAAATTTTCATATGAATTAGGTAGCCAAAACGAAACAGAGAGCTGCGGTCGGCTTTAAAAACGATATGCGAATATGATGAATTGAAATACTTTTTGGTTAGTAAATTATTTTCTTTTGTTTTTAATAAAAGAAATGTTTATTTTTTATAATAAAAGAAATGTTTATATTTTATAATAAAGGATATGTTTATTGTTTATAATGTCACATTTGATAATGTGTTCATAGAAATCGCACAGGTACCTAGATGGTGTTGAAATTACTTCTATTTTCCTAAACCATAAGTTTCAATAAATGTTAAAACATCGCCCGTGAGTTCTAACACTCATTGGGCAAGTGAGTTCATTGCACTCCTATTGTGCAATTTAATTATATTCATATCAATAAATATTCTACCGAGAAAAAGACGTTGTCACGTAAAATCTTCGCCCGTAAAACCGACTTTACAGGCAACAATTTTTTATTTGTAATATAGTTTACATAGATTTAAATTTGTTTTGGAAAACCTATTGCTTCGGCTGATTTTTAGTTGAATAAATAAATAAATAAATAGTCTTGTAACCATGGAGATTTCAGCTTTGGAATATTTCAAACCACCTCCAATATTTGGGTTTCCTTTACAAAATGATGCCCAGATTTTTCATGTATGTCGGCTTTTCAGTTGGAAATAACTGTTTGCTGACATTTTCGAATTTTCGAATTTTGATAACACTATCTACATATATTCTTAAGTCGGAAAATGGTATGGTTCATACTATGTTCAGGTTTTCTATAAAGTGCAAACAGCTATTATTATTATGGAGCTTTGGCAAACTAAATATTACAAAATCTTGAACCATTTTCTTCCACTGTTCGGTTTGTATTCCAATTACCATAAAGGTGCTCTAGCCTCCACAGGACGTTGTTAACTCACAATAACGTAAGCAAAACAAAACATGGAAATATGAAAGAAGCAGGAAATCAAGCAGGAGAAACGAAACGATTCGAAAACACCAATAAAACCAGATACAATGAGTTCAAGCAAGCAAGAAGCCTACCAACCCACAATTGTTTTATGGGCCACAAAAAAATCAGACAAACATACACATAGGCTAGTAACATCACAACAATAACAATAGCAATGTTATTGTTGCTGTAATAAGAAGACGATGTCCTTTTTTAAATAACACAAGCAAATCATATACAAGAAGATACAGACGAAGTCCTTCAGATACTTCCGTCCGCAGTAATAGCAGGCTCAGACAGACGTTCGGTCATAAGGACAATGGAACACCGTTGTAATTTCATCTGGTTTCAAAGTATTTTGAAAATGGGTGGATGTTTCAGTAGGCGGTTGGATGGGTGGGAGTTTGGAACTTAAGATTTTCCTGTACTTTTGATGTCTGAAGATTCTCTGCCCTCTGCTTCAATAAATATAAAAGTGGTTGGTTATCGCCCATGAGTTGATTTTCGGGTGTAGTTGTCGTTTGGTTATTCTTTATAAAATTTAACGGATATCCTTAATTGCATTTTTACGGGAAGCAAAGAGTTTTAAGTGCATAATATAAAATGCTGCTGCAGTAACTTCATGAATATTAACACAAATATCAGGAGTCATTTTGAGATGCGGCGGGACTTAGATAGATAAGGTTTAGTTTACTGAAAATTAGATGTGCTTTTCGACGTATGCTAAATTATAGACTGATTGACGTTATTAAAAAAGAAAATCTTAATCTAAAAGATTTCATCAATTTATCATACCTGTGCCCAAAAGTAAAAGCGACGGTCTATACTTAACTTCCTGCTAAAATAGATAAATAGTTTCCCATTACATCCCATGAAGGGATAGGGGAGAGCTTCTAATAATCAGCTTTACACTCACTGATTGGGACCTACAGTTTTACACCGATTCCGAACGGTATTTTGAGAAGCTTTTTCATGGCTAAGTACTCGATATTGTCGCCGTCACTAAGCTAGGTGATCGTCGTCGAAAGATATGTAAGGTTGTCTGAGCAGGGATTCAACCCACGTCCTCATGTACAAGAGCCGCGCACACTAACCATTGCATCACCGGTGGCCACTTCCTGATAATATAGATAAAATTCAACAAAAATTGTTTTTTTTTTTGTAGTATTCGGCAGCCGAATTCGTCACAACCAAACCAGAGGTTATCGCAGCCGGGTCCGTGGTTACTTTAACCGCACTAGAGGTTGTCACAGCCGAAGTAGAGGTCGCACATCCGAGTTAGTTGTTCTCATAACCAAATCAGAGCTTGTCATATTCGAATTAGAACCGAATTATAGGTTGTCACCACCGAATTATTGTATGTCACAGCCGAGCTAGAATTTGTCATTATGGAATTTGGGGTTTCCAAATCCGAATTAAAGGTTATAACATGCACATCTGAGTTTAGCACAACGGAAATTGGAGGGTGTGGCAATAAAATTTTGAAATCTGTTCTATTAATTTAGTCATGATTAATTTTGTTGTATTTTCATAAATAATTATAAAGCGAGGAAGTAATGCAATTTATATGGGATAGTCTTTACGAAAACTGACTAATTTTACATGTCATTTCGACTATTTTTGAAGTTCCGGCCGTCATGGATCACCACGCCACTTCTGTAGAGTTCGGTCTGCTGCTTTAGGTTCTAAACCAGCCTATACGCATATACGTATACAGATGATGGCAGCACATCTCAAACGACCGACGCTGAGCTTTTTCAAAACTATTGACTTCTGCCTGTACTGCATTCTGGTAAATGTGGCAATTTTCAGCTGAATAAATAAAAACTAAATAGTTTCCCATTACATCCCATGAAGGCATAGGGGAGGGCTTCTCACAATCAGTGAGCTTTGCGCATTATAGTTTTACACTCACTGATTGGGACATACAGTTATACACCGGTTCCGAAAGGCATATTGACAAGCTTTTTCATGGCTCGAGTACTCGATAGTGTCGCCGTCACTAAGCGAGGTGAGCGTCGTCGAAAGAAATGTAAGGTGGTCAGAGCAGGGATTGAACCCACGTTCTCATGTGCAAGAGTCGCGCACACTAACCATTGCACTACCTACGGCCACGGTGCTAAATAAAACGTTTTAATGTAAAAACCGTGATTGCACTATTTTTACTTAACGTTTTTAATATATATATGATTTTTGGTGATGTAGATCACGACGAAACAAGATACAATAACAATTGGCTGTAAACATTGTGTTGTCTTTTAGACAACAACAAAAATCATTTCTAATGGGGACCGATGGTTCTCTGGAGATTGAAAGCAATTGTTTGCAAATGTGTTCTTTTGTGCTTTACTTGCGATGTTTTTCGAAAACTTGCATAGTGTACAATTCTCAATTAAGTTGAGGTTTCGTTTGCATTTAGTTTGATGAATGTTTCATAAGCAGCATTCCAAACAACCGCTGATGATGTTGTCTTTTAGACAACAACAACAATAATTTGTAATGGGGACCGATGGTTCTCTGGAGATAGGAAGAAGTTGTTTGCAAATGTATTCTTTTGTGTTTTGCTTGTGATGTTTCTCGAACACTTTCGTAGTGGGCAATTCTCAATTCAGTTGAGTCTTCGTTTACATTTAGTTTGATGAATGTTTCATAAGCAGCATTCCAAACAACCGCTGATGAAGATATGCGGCTAGATCTGAAATAGCTATACGGTTTGCCACGAATCATGAGGATGCATTTGCGAAACATCTTCTTTTTTTAAAAACTATATCTCTATTTATAGAGGCAAACAATTTTGATATCACCGCGGCAGCAACAATTTAAACGTCAGATTGGAAATATATGGAATAATGTTGTGGCAACCGAATTGAAAATAAATTCGGTTGTACCAACAATATTCATGAGCAAGATGGTAACAGCAACTGAATTTATGACAACTTCGGTTGTTGCAACCGACTTAATTAGAGCCAAAATTCGGTTGTTCCACCTGAGTTAATGCTATAAACGGTTGTTGCAACCAAATTTCAAACTAATTTCGCTACATGTATCCGAATTATTTCTAGATTCAGTTATAGTAACCGAAATTATGGAAAAGTAAGCTAACAGAAAGAATATAATTATAAATTCAATTGTCATAACCGAAGCAATTCCGAAACAATGTACATACATATATTCAACCGAATTTCAGTTGGAGGGACTAAATTGAGCCGTAGCAAAGTCAATTCGGCGGCAACAGCCGAGTTTACGGTTGCGAAATAATTCGGATACATGAAATTTGGTTACGACAACAAGTTTGTAGCATTTATTCAGGTGCAACAACCGAATTGTGGCCCTAATTAATTCGGTTGCAATAACCGAAGTTGTCATAGATTCGGTTGCTGTTACCGACTAGCTCATTAATACTGTCGGTAGGTACAACAGAATTAAATTTCAAGTCGGTTGCCACAACATTATTCCATACTTTTCCAGTCTGACGTTTAAAATTCTAAAAGCAAATATGGTACTAAAAATAGGATATAAATAGAGATATAGTTTTTTAAAAAAGAAGATATTTTGCACTTGCATCCTCATGATTCGTGTCAAACCGTATAGCTATTTCAGGTCAAGCCACAGATCTTCATCAGCGGTTGTTTGGAATGCTCATTTTGAAACATTCATCAAAATAAATGCAAACGAAAACTGAACTGAATTGAGAATAGTCCACTATGCAAGTGTTCGAAAAGCATCGCAAGTAAAGCACAAAAGAACACATTTGCAAACAACCTCTTTCTTTCATTTCTTTCAATTGTTATTGCATCTTGTTTCGTCGTGCTCTACATCATCAAAAATCATCCCTTTATTAATACAGTTAAGTAAAAATAGTGCAATGATGGTTTTTACATTAAAACGTCTTATGTAGCACTGTCGAAGTCGGAGGTGCAAGGGCTAGTGTGCGCGACTTTTGTGCATGAGAACGTGGGTTCAGTTCCTGCTCTGGCCACCTTACATTTCTTTCTACGACGGTCACCTCGCTTAGGGATATAACAACTATCGAGGAATAAACATTTTATCCCTTATATTAAATGAATTGTTTGTGTAATGTACAAAAGAGTAAAGCGAATTGTTGTAAACATTTAAGCGTGCAAAATGTACGACAGACTTGTTATTAACAACCAAACTGACATAGGCGAAAATCGTACGAGGCACTGTCTAACTTAGTCTCGCTGCAAATATTAAAATTGCTCGTTTCTAGGTGTCCATATATGGAAATGTTTTTTTTAACCTGTTGGCTCCAAGGTACGGCCGACACATTTTTTTTTATTTTCCCATTTTTAATGTTGCCTTAATCTCGTTCCCTTTTTTGCAAATTGTTCTCACAATTTGTTCTATCTTTGTTATATAAACCCAATATCACACCATCCCTAATGTTCGTCTTGGAAGTCACAACCAACATGTGTATAGAAAGGTAACCCGGTACACATCGATGGCCAAATTTCGATGAAAAGCCTACATCCATCTACGAAATTGGTTTCCATAAACATTGACCCATTCAAATACGAAAGATTAAATGAAAGTTAATGAAGCACTAACTGCTGAAATATATATGTGCGGCTCTCAATTTAATTGTGTCCATACTATCCCTCCATTCAATTCAAGTTTACTCTAATTTTTTACATAAACTTCATGGTTGAAGTTTGATTTGTTTTCTAAGAAAGCCAGGCTTCAAAACTAGTTATGGTACGATTCTAGGCCCCCAACCTGTACGTATCTACACTGAATGGTATACACTTAGAAAAAACAGAACTAAATTTAAGTTTGTATGGAACTTTGCAGTGGAACCAGCTTTGCATGGAACCAACAATTTTTGAACTCAAATAAAGTTAATTTTTTAATTATTACATCAAATCAAGAGCATTGTTACTTAAATTAAGCACTAATAGATTTAAATGTGAGGGAAATCTTCTTTGAAAAAAGAACTACAATGTCCGAAAAATTTCGTTGAGGCAGACGAATTAGCTGTATCCAAATTTAGAGGTTGTCACAACCACACTAGAGGTTATCACAGCCGAATCGGAGGTTGCCTTAACCGAATTAGAGGTTAGCATAATCGAATCAGAGATTGACTTAACCGAATTAGAGATTTTCCCAGCCGAATTAAAGGTTGCCACAACCAAGGAAGAGGTTACCT
This sequence comes from Phaonia tiefii, assembly GCA_963931995.1. Taxonomy (NCBI): domain Eukaryota; kingdom Metazoa; phylum Arthropoda; class Insecta; order Diptera; family Muscidae; genus Phaonia; species Phaonia tiefii. The sequence goes on from OZ008368.1 coordinate 202,564,866, forward strand.
CTGCCGAATTAGAGGTTGCCACAGCCCAAGTAGAGGTGTTCACAACAGAATTGGACGTTGTCACAGCCAGCAGTTGTCTTAACCGGTTGCCTTAACCCAATTAGTGGTTGGCACAACCGAATCAGAGATTGGCTTTAACCAAATTAGATATTGTCACAGCCGAATTGGAGGTTGTCACAACCAAAGAATAGGTTATAGAAATTTTAGTTGACTTGAAATTCAGTTGACGCAACCTAACCAATTATGAACCGAGGTTGCTTCTATCAAGTTTCAGTTGTGGGGACTAAATTCGGTTGTGACAACGTCAATTTGGTTATGGAAACCGCAATTCGCTGACAACAGCCGGATTTGGGTTGCTACAACCCTGTTTCAAACAATTGGTTCCCTGAGTGTAAATTCCTCAAACATACACTCCGGTTAACTTATTTAAAGGCACTAAATATTCCATATTCAGCAGCCTGTATCTTTTGCAATTTGTAACCGATTGCAGAATTTTAAAATGAAAATGGAAGCTAGACATCTTGAGATATAAAAAAACATTATGGCAATAGTGGTTTCTTAACTAAAGAACTTAGTTTTGAGCAATTAATAAAAAAAGTACAAAAATGTGTTATTTTTTTGGTTCACTTGAATAAAGGCACTTTAACTAATTTTAATGAAAAACGGTTTTTCTTGTTTTTTTAAATTTAGTTTACTTTATTTAAGAACTATTTTTAATGGGTACAACCCCTTTCTTTTTGATAACTTCAAATATACGGTTTTTCATTGAGAGATAAAGAGAATTTATATAATCCAAGGAAATTTGATTCCAAGCATCCTTAATTGCCTGAATTAGTGACTGCTTGTCATCAAATTGTCCACCTCCTTCATAGACCTTACGATATAACCAACCCCAGACATTTTCGATAATTTTTAGATCTGGCGAACAGGGTGGCCATTTAAGAATATTAACATTTTGGCTTGCAATGAACTCCTTTACTACTCTGGCGTTGTATATAGCGGCATTAACCTGTTACAATAACCAATATATGGGACCAAACAGTTCACTGAACTTCGGCAAAGCCCATTCCAATAACGTTTTATAGCTTGCACCAGTCATTTTTGCACTTTGAAATTCAAGATTGATGGTGCCATAGTACGTAATAGCACTCCACACTATAACGCCGCCCTCTCGGCTGTGATGTCGGTTCAAAAAACGCTTTTCTTTGCGCATATCATGGAAATAACAGTCGTAGCTATCAGGCCTTTGTAATTTTAAGTATTTAAGGTACTCACAGTTCTTAGTTATTCTGCGTACTGATGACTTGCTCGCTTCCACTCCAGCTTGAGCGCTTATTTTTGACAAGAATAAGGCAGAATTAGAAGCAATCCTGATGATTTTTCTTTTCTCATACGTAGGTAAAGACAATGAAACCCTTCCTTTAAAATTATTTGCAAACCCCACGGAGTCCTTGATGTAATTGTCGACAACTCTTGGGCTCTGTCCAATTTTTTTAGCTATTGCGCGGTTAGAATATCCTTCAGAATGGTAAACATCGATTTTAGTTTTTTCCGATAGATTTAAAATTTTTTGTTTTGCCATTTTGACTCGTAAAATGATTAAGGTGTAATAAATTGTAATATTCAAACGCTCCCTACAAAAAATCATCGCTTACTTTAAAAATAATAAAAAAAATGATAAAAAGCCTTAATTCAAGTGAACCAAAAAACCAATTTGAATTTGAAAACCAATTTGAAAATGTAAAAAATATATATTTTTTCATTCGCAGAATAATTTTCTTATAGAAGACGACCAGATCTTTCTATGAAGAAAATTACATCCTGAAGTCAACAACAGTACTACCTGAAATTTAGTAATGACAAAAATAAAACTAGGATATATTTCAGTGAATCAAATATTAATTTTTTCAACATATCGTCACCTAAAATGCAAAAAGACGTAACAACATTTTCATCACTTTACAGGAGAAGCAAAAAATAGTTAGATATAGAATCGGAATTTTGTGAATAAAATTACCATTTTGGGCGGTAGATGTCTAAAAGTTTGTGGGAATATGTAGTGTAGTCAATTGTAAGTATAGGGGCATTGAAATTTTATATAAAATTACAATTCAAAGAAAAACCGTGGATTTATCAAAAACTTCATCTATTTTATCTTTTTAATAAAATCGTTGATTTTGAACTTAGGTGTTTACAACTTTGTCAAATCGTGTATTTTAGTCAAACATATCGTAATCAATCAGAAAGAAAATTTTGCAATTTTGTTGTTACGTCATTTTGCATTTTAGGTGACGATATGTATATTACCTGTCGCCATAAGGACTGGTAAGATATGCAATAAATCTTGTTTCAGAGGGTGTGACTGGAAGCCTATAAAGGTGGACCACCATTAACTGAATGAGAATAGAATAACTTAAATGCATATTATTCAACGCCCAAAATCCTTAATATAAGGAACACTTTGCCTTAGAAGTAGTATACCAGTGATTAAAAGAAGTCTCTATATTTACCTCAATTAAGCACAACTACGACGAAAATTTGAATATTTTTGAATAATTTTGGTTAATGTATGAGAAATTTTTGTTGGAAATAATAGACGATTCAGTTCAACACGCACTCACTCCGAACTCCGTGACAAGTTCATCATCAGATGCCTAACTACTGTGCCTGAATTGATACCATCGGTTGATCATCAATCGTATACATTTTCTGCAATTCACATGTGGGTGAAAATAAACAATGTTGCACTCAACGGTCGCAGCTATATAATTTTATACGTAAATGAAAAATCTATAATATGATATTTTATTTTCTGTTTCATATAAATTATCAAGCATTTCCATACATGCGCAAACCCAACGGTGACCATTTTTGAAAGTAAATTGCTTTTAAACATGTAAAATGTAAACTCCGTCCGCTGTCACCCGGTATTGGCATGGTTTTTCACTAAGTTTTTCCATCAATATTACGTTATTTTCAAACAAACCAACAACCCTATCCCATAAAGTAACTCAAAATCTTCACATTCCCGGAAAATTGAAACAATTGAGAAACGTTTAACAACGATAAAAGAAATTTACCATTGTCACTTGATTTAGACTAAATATTGTGCTCCTAAAGTTTGCTTCAAGTTTGAAATAAAAAAGCTTCGTCGATCCTGTTCAACTATACTAGGTAAATGCTAAAATACCACATAATTATTCACAAACTTTAGAAAGTCAATTTTGAACACTCTGTGCTCGTTTAAATATGAAATAACAGTTGAGGTTAAAAAAAATTTAAACTCCGTCCGCGTTTTCCTAGCGACACGAATTGACGATACGAAATTGCTCTTTTTTTAAACAAATGTGTAATAGAATTCTCTAAAATTTCCCTATGTTTTTTATTATTTTTGGGCAAATCGTTTGCTAATTACATATAAAAATGTGACAGTTTGTAAACTCCGTCCATATGATTCGGTATTGTGGCACCCGGTGCCGAGAGACGCACACACACATACACAACCATGCCAACAAAGAGACATCGGCGTTCATGAGAATGAGAGTTTAGTTTAGTAAGAACTGTCAACCAGTGTGCAACAATTGTCGGTGCAAAATAATAAACTAAAATAAATAAATCATTGAATTAAAGTAATACTTTCGAGTGAACTTATTGGTGGGAAATTCCTGGGTTATTACAGGTATATTCAATACAAAAGGAAAACTCGGTTCTAGGGTTGCGTAAAATGATATTTATATGTGTTTATAAAATGGTTGATAAGATTTTTGACATTTTCAAAAAGAATATAGTGAAAATTCGGCAATAAAATTTAATGAATTGATTTACATTCATGTAAACTCTGTCCCTATACGATTGATTAAAATTAACTTAAAATTTTTTTAACGAAACTAGTAGTTGCAATATTTATAATTTATACTTATTCTGGTCCCATCTCTCGATTCTGATCGAAAAATAACTTAAAAAACCATATTTGAAATTGCCGAGTTTGAGAATAAAAAAGTGCAACATTTTTTATTTTCACCCATGTGCGAATTAGTATCGATCGAAGATCCCTAACTATCGACATCACTGAAAGGCCTATAATTCCAACAACAAGAACAGATAGAATTTTTCCACCATGCTCTTTTTTTCCTTATGCGCTCTCCCATTGTGGCAGTGCTTTGAGGTGAGTTTTTAATCTATATCACAGAGTTGTATTTTCCCGTGGTATAGCATTTTTGAAAACCGTGCTAGTGTCAGTTACGTTTATTTGAATTTGAATTTTTATGATCGATTTTTGTCAGTTTTGGTTAATGTATGACAAATTCATACTACAAGCTTACAAGTCATGAATAGTTTTCTAATTGAAAAATGGTTGGTTTTTGTTGGAATTAATATTTGGAATAATTTTTAATCCGACACAAACTTAAAGTTTGTTCATTCTGTATGATTCGATCTGAACGTTTTCCAATTTCCTTTAAGCTATGCAGATCAGGGGCGTTCTGCAATTAGAAAAAATGTAAACAGTGGGAACCACATTGATCTCACGTTGGCGGAGGATTTTTACGTCTACAAAATTACTTCTCAGTTCATTGTGAACTTAATTTTAATTCGCGTTTGCTTGAAAAAAGTAAAATGTTTATTGTACCAAAAAAGTTAAGGGAATTTATTTGATTATTTTGAGTCCGCGCCATTTTACGTGTACTCGGATTAAATGAAGTTTCCGCAAATTGTGTTCAAATTTTTAAGTTTAAATGTGTACTTTATGTTGTGGTTTTTACTATTCTTATCTGTATTGTTTTAAATAAAATACTAAAGGACTCTTCAAGATTGTAAGAATAATTTTTCATCATGTCAAAGTTAAATTCAAAATACAAACCACCAAATGTTATTGTGTTGCCTTAAAAACTAGCAAAGAATAGAATTGTGACAGAAAAGTTCTTTCTTGTTTTGATAAGTTCAACTATATTTCTTCCATTAAAAGCGTAGAGAAATCTTACAACTAAATTTTCTTAGATACTAAAACATGGAAAGTAAGTTCATTTAATTCCTTGCAACCCAGAGGTCGCACGAAGTGTCTTTAATGGATGTTAGTATGAGGCAGCAACTCAAGCAAAGCCTACTATTCACGACCACCTACATATACCGAATTTTCCCTTGCAACACTCATTCCCCTCGTCAGTGGTTTCATAATGAATAATACTCTGTTTTGTGGTTTGAAGTATCGCCTTCAATGTAACTATCTCCCTCAGTGTATACATTCAGAGGACGTTGAATGAATGATAAATTATAGTTAGACAAAAAAATGCCGAAGAAAACTTAATGTCGGGAGATTTTCAAATTGTCTCCCCAGCCCTCGTCCCCCTTCAACTTGGTAAACTTCCTAAGGGAGCTGCAGAACGAATATGAAGGAAAGGCGAAACTGGAGCAAGACACCACCGACCACATATACCACAATTCCAATGTAAGGGTGTTACAGGCGTAGAAATGTGTCATAAGTTTGCTATCATCAGACGTCATCTGTGACCACTACTAACCAAGAAAGTTAAAATACGGGTCATTCACATGACCCCGGTGATAATTATTAAATAAAATGCATGCATCCGTAAGTGATTGAAGCATTTGCAACATCACACATTGGGTACTATGTGCCTGGGTATGATTTATGGCTAATGGGCTGTGTAAGTGACATTAAAGGTAGTCCTGGAAAGTAAGGAAACAAAGCAAATTAAGTGTTTATATTAAAAAGCTGTTCATCAGATAAGATTTTGTATAATGGTGGACTTTCACTGCTCGAAAGTGTGAAGTATCCTGAATGTAACAACTCGTGTTAATGTGATTTAAGAAGTCCTGCAGGAAATTATGAAAGATTGTGTAATTTGGCTGGTCTTTCAAAATTGAAGTTAAAAGTGAGCAATGATTCGTGTGAAACATGAACCACCTTGAAATGGGACATTTTATTTTGTTATAGTTGTTGATTAGGATTTAACAACTACACTCAGAGAACTAATTGTTTGAAAAGAGGTTGAAGCAACCGTAAATTCGGCCGTCAACACCGAATTGAGGTTGGCACAACCGAATTGAGGTTGTTACGACCGAATTTAGTCCCCACAACCGAAATTCTGTTGAAGCAACCTCGTTTCATAATTGATTCGGTTGTGATAACTGAATCTTCAATTATATTCGTTCAGCCAACTACATTTTCTAAAATTTCGGTTGGAACAACCGAATTTGAAATTAATTCGGACGCAGCAGCCGAAATTTGTACCAAATTCGGTTGGAATAACCGAACTTGGCATCAATTCGTTTGCAATAACCGAATTTGGTATCAATTCGTTTGCAATAACCGAATTTGGTATCAATTCAATTGCAACTACCAAATTTGGTATCAATTCGGTTGTCACTACCGAATTTGGTATCAATTCGGTTGTAGCTACCGAATTTGGTATGAATTCGTTTGTAACTACCGAATTTGGTATCAGTTCGGTCGCAATAACCGAATTAATTCTTAAGTCAGTTGCAAGGACCGAATTCGGCGTCAATTCGGTTGCTGTAACTGAATTTCTCATGAATTCTGTAGGTACAACCGAATTTCATTTTCAATTCGGTTACCACAACATAATTCTATGTATTTAAAATTTGACGTTTAAAATTATGAGAACAAATATTATATTAAAAGAAGGTAAAAAGTGAATAAGTGTTCTCGTAACGGTGTTGTTGGCGGTAAGGTAAGAAAAAATATTGTAATTTTGGTTTTTGTGTTAAATCGTCTTATTTTTTAGAGAATGTCCCAGCCGATATCAAGAGTTTTGAAGCTTTCCAAGTTCGGTCTGCAATAATGATGCAAAAATCTGTATAGGAAACGGTTTATGACCTAAATCAATAGATACAACACGCCACAATTGGTGCGGTGACCCACGATGGCCGGGACTTCAAAAAGGTCGGTAGTGACATATAAAATAAATGTGTTATTCTGAAGATTATCCTGTGTAAATAATTTTATTTTCTCGCTCTCTAATGTTTTTCATAAGAATATTGTATAATAAATCATTAGTTAATAATGAAAAAAAAATCCAAAATTCATTTCTGACACTATCTAAATTCGGTTGTGATAACCCCTAATGAGGTTGCGACAACCTCTAATGAGGTTGCGATAACCCCTAATGAGGTTGCGACAACCCCTAATGAGGTTGTGTCAACCTCTAATGAGGTTGTGTCAACCTCTAATGAGGTTGTGCCAACCTCTAATGAGGTTTGTCAAGCTCTAATGAGGTTGTGTCAACCTCTAATGAGGTTGTGTCAACCTGTAATGAGGTTGTGCTAACCTCTAATGAGGTTGTGATAACCCCTAATGAGGTTGTGTCAACCTCTAATGAGGTTGTGTCAACCTCTAATGAGGTTGTGTCAACCTCTAGTGAGGTTGTGACAACCTCTAAATTCGGTTACGGCTAATTCGGCTGTCTCAACCGAATTTGTCTGTGAGTGTAGGAATAAATTATACAATAAACATCATTAAAAACCCATGCAAGCTTTATACTGAATGTTGGGCAAAACTTAAGGAATGGCTAATCGCTTGTTTTCTTTTTCTTTGCTAAACCCGTAATTTAATCGAACATATGATGTCGGATATGTCGCCCAAAATAATAAAACATATCTAGGTGACCAAAATAGGTGATTGTTCAAGCAATGATTTCATCATTGGCAGCAAATATCTTTCCCCATTGCGTCACATTGGAGAAAATATTTATGGTAGACATACGACGTGATCGAAACCTAATTACTGAAATTTAACTACAGCGACTATGCGCATGTCACCCTTGATGAATTGCCTCTTATCGAAAAGAGATAGTACCACCCACGTCCATACGATCAAAGGGGATCTCTTAAAAAAATCAAAATTCTGATAAGTGACTTCAATTATTCCAAAACACCGGTATGACTTATGCCTACTTGGGGCAAGTTAATTAAATTACAACTATAATTTGTAGTTCAATTTGAAATACCCCTACAAATTCAAATTCAGAAAAATTTAAATACCATTGGCAATTCTACTTATTTTCAAATCATATCCTTCATATCTGGTAGTTTTGGTTCTCAAATACTTCATACAGTACTACGAGGCAATACCTATCGAAGCCATAAACCTCTACATATAAAATACTTTAAAAACAGAATTTCCAGCAGTCGAATAAATTCAATATAATTAAAAGCATTCCCATATTTCATTACAATTGGCATCCGATTCCACAGAATACATTTGCATTGCCTGAGCAAATGCGAATCCAAAAATTTCTATTTGTCTTTGCGAACAATGGTAATTATTTTGCATTTGCATTAGATAAAATAATGTAAATTAAAATCCAATGCAAATAAAAAAATCAAAGAGTGTTCGAACTCAAGGGCGATGTGTTAACACCTTTTTGTTACACGGTAACAATTCGATTTCTATGAACACATTAGTAAATGTTACATTGGAAAACAAAAAAAGGAAAATTTTTATGCTGAAGGCTCTATTGATATTGCACTTTCTTTCTTTATACATTAGAAAATGTTATATTGGAAATCAAAAAAAAAGAACAGTTTTTTTGCTGAGGGCTCTTTTGCTATTGCACTTTCTTTTTTCTGTCATCTGCTTTAACATTAGATGTAATATTGTTAAAATAAATAAAGCAATATTTAGCTCACTGAATTAATTGCTTTTGTTTTTCATAAACACAGCGACGACAAAAAGTATTGAATAGAGAACATATTGCACTCTCTTTCCGCTATCATGCAGAGAGACTGAGTAAAAGTGCATAAATGACTCTTATTCTCTTTCTAGAATATTTCAATATAAATCCACCATTTCGACAATGTTATTATATAAAATAATACAAAATAATAATTTTGAGTCATACAATTCGTTCCATGAGTTGTCTATACCATTCAATACTCTTTGGCGACGACGACCTGTTTGTGGGTTCGCTGCCACTATATCAATGCCATCATAGTGGATGGTGTGTGTGTTGTTGTTATGTGATGCTAAAGCTGTGTGTTGTTTGCATGTGTCCACTTTGGTAGATTGCCCTAAATGCATGGTTGACTCAACAAAGACATTGTTCATACTTTAATTTTGAATCAAACAGCGGTTTAATTGAAATCAAATCAGTGTTATCATTATCTGTGTAAAATCAAAAATTTGTACTTTACATGCAAGTTTTGAAATTTTTCAAAAATGGGAAATTTAAACTTTGACGAAACACTCTTCCACTACATATGTGTCTGTGGATTATATTTGACTACTAGTTAACCATTTTAATGCTTTTTTCTAACCTTTTTTTAAATCATGGATCTGAAATTTGCTGCATCACACGCAGAAAATTTTGGTCCCGCAATTCCTAAACGAGTTGAATATTTCTCATTTTGATGGAAATTTTCTTTTAAGCACAAAAATCCTAAAATAACATGACAATTGAAGATATAAAGCATTTTCGGTTTCCACAACCCTTATGAGAACATATTTCACTACATAGCAATATAAATATAATAATGCCTACTAGGTGTTTATTACAAGACAGTTTGGGTGAACTTATATAAAAAGGGAAGTCATGAAAGGTAGAGCAATGTAAACGCAGAACATTTCATCGCCCCTAATTATTATCTTATACGAAAGTAATCCTTGCTATATTTCACTAATCACAAGAATTTTTCTCAACAATATATTAATATATGTTGTTTTAATTTGTACCGGTGACAGTCACTTTGGTTTGTAACAAAACAGCTATCGAATTCCATGGTAGGCATAACAGATCTTCTCCAAACATAGTACGATATATCGAACTTAGATGTCCTTTGAAATCCGAGCTGCTTACATGTGATCTGGGCGTTGGTGGTGCAATGGTAAGTGTACTCTGTTCTTATACATAAGAACGTGGGTTCGATGCCTGTTCTGACCATCTTGCATTTGTTTTGACGACGGTCCCCTCGCTATGTCACGGTAACCCTATCGAGGAGTTTGTCATGAAATAACTTCTCAAACTACCGTTCGCAATCGGTGGAAAACTGTTGGTTCTAATCAGTGAGAGGAAAACTAGAAAGCTTGCAGCTCTTTTAACAGTTCTCCCAATCCAATCATTGGATTTTTATATATTTTTTATATGGTATAAGTGTACCAAGATTTTAAAGAAAAAACTGAAAAACACATGCGAACTAAACGGTTTTGCACTGACTCGGGTCCTACATATCGGACTGAATCATTAGCATTTTGGCCCATAATAATGGTTTCATAAACTTTTTATTGATGTGTTAACATCTATAGGCGCGAGTAGGGACTAAACTCACAAAGTGAACACATTCAAACACAGTTTGTCCGACTGCGATCACAAATTGTTTGACGTTAAAGTCCTCCGAACCGGCTGGACCGATTTGTATGAAATTTTGTGTGCGTGTCGAGTAGGTCTCAGAATCGGGCAACATCTATTTCTCATACCCCTAAATGATAAAAGTGACCCACCCCTATTAGAATACAGATTGGTCTGAAATAGGGGCCTCTGAGTAAATACTTTTAAAAAAAATTTCCATGGAACCATTATTATACTCAAAAAAAAAAAAAAACTTATGAGCAGTTCCATTCGTAAGAAACGTATTAGTGTAAATCCGTAGAGTCCATAACTGTTTTGCAAGTTGCTGGATGGGGCTAAATAAAAAAAAAATTATGTGAGTCTGATCACAGGGGAGATGTGTTAACATCTAGTAATGAAAAAATTTTTTTAAGTTGGAAGTATTTATGCTTTTAGTATATTGTTTTAATTAATCAATTAAAAGCACCAAAACTTTCAATATTGTAAATACATAGGAATTTGTTGGTTTTTGTTTGTTTTATTTAACTTATTTGGTTAGTAAATGGGCACACTGCTGTATATATGTGCTGCATTAAAAATTACACTAAGCAGTAAATTTACTGATTACTGAAAAAATTCAGTAAATTTTTACTGATAATGAAATTTAATTTGCATTACAAGTAAAATCATAGGGCCGTATTCATAATAATCAGTAATCGGGCATTACTGATTACTGAAAATTCAATGCACCGCATCATAATCATGTAGGCACTTTATAAAAATTGCTGAAAAAAATTTTAGTAATCAGTAAAAATTTACTAGTTAAAGAATTATTTTTACTGTCATTTTAGTAGTACTTCAAAGTGCCCATCTATGGTAAATGCCTTAAGTACCAATAGTTAATATTGGCTTATGGTAACTAAAATAAGATACATATATAAATTTTTGACTCGATGGTATTTAAAAATCTATGGAAAACTGCATCTATAGTAGTGGAATTGTTAGTTGTGGGGGTTTGTGGAGAATTGCTCATATGCAAGTGGAAAACGTCAAATAAAAATTTTGATAAAGCTTGAGACTGTGGGTTTGCAAAATTTGTATTAAAATCTCCACCCATAATAATTGGCATGAGATGGAGATTGTTACCCAATTGTCGTGCACCAGCTTCAGTGTAAGGCAACAGTACGTAATGAAGATATGTTATAATCTTAATTTATATTGGAATCTAATAGAAATTTTATTAGAATTAACATTACCTCCATTCAGCTTTGATACACTTTGTGTTGTTTTATGTTCTGAGTTATAATTTTTTTTTGTGTTTTGTAAAATATTTTATTATTTTGTATTTGTTGCGGTTGACAAGTCATTAATCAGCTGTTTACTTAAATGTAATGCAAGTAGTTATTTTACAGCAATGGTTTTCAAAAATTAGTAGCTACTATTGCACACTAGATGGTGCTTCTATGCAGCTGTTAAGTATGAATTACAATCTCAAAGACGAAGAAGACTTTTAGTTTGACAAGCTTAGTTTTTAGTTTTCCTTATATTTGACAAGTTTAGGTTTTAGTTTTATTTATTTTGCTTTGTTTTAGTAAATTTCTTATTAAAAGTGCAAAAAATCTTTTTAAAAGTTATTAAAATTAAATGTTTTTGTATTCATTTTATTTATTTGTTTTCATTTGCCTACGATAACATAATGTACGACAATTAGTGCAAATTAGTAGCTACTATTGCACACTAGATGGTGTTGAGTATATTGTATGCAGCGTATGATTACACTAATACACTCATACATAGCTCACACCGATTTGACAACGCTTTACGATTGGTTAACGATGACATCGCACATCTTACTCAAAATTTGTGATTTTATTGTGAAAAAGATTTTTACCCCCAGCGTATAGATGTTTACACATCAAAAATTAAAATGCTTATTGTTAACACTATTATGCTACAAGCCGGTATATTGGGTACTTTTGCTTTCGGTTGTGTCTAGACTAACATATGTTGGGAAATTCCTTGTTTAATGGGAAGTTTTCTAGGTGGAGCCTGTACCCAATATTCAGTATAGATAAAGTAAACAAATAGATGAAGCACAAGTGTTGGGAAAATATTAGTGTAGTGGGTAATTTTCTAGATGTCGTTGAAACCAATAAATGTAATTTTTTTTTCGTCCCAAAAAAAGTCAAAAAATATGTCAATGAAAATCAAAAATTTCATATCAAAAGAAAAAATAATTTTCAACAAATATATCAAGAATACAAGAATACAACTCGTTACTTAAAGTAAAATATCTGGTGGCCATCGAATTGCAAAGCCATGTCACCGCCGTCTATCTCCTAATAAATTGGTTCTTCCTCCGGTTCAGCTACCATTCCTTGCTGAGAGTCCTCAGACACTCTAACGGTTTTGGCATCTGTGACCACAGAAGTTGCTACAAATTTTGGCCGGGGAGATTTTTAGATTAAAGAGGTGTTCCTGGATGTTTATCTTTGGGGTTATGACGGGTCACCGGCCTCATGGCTTTGAAATAGTTTTTTTTTATATCAGAGACAAATGCTATTATGTAAAATCACATACATTTTGTCACATTTTCCGTTGTTTAAATTACTTTCATAAAAATTTACCACAATTTTGAATAAACGTCAATGAGAATTATGGGAAACTTCAGTGAAACTGACAGTAGTACAGGACAGCACCTAGTGAACAAAGTTGACAATGGGCGCGCTATATCTATTATTTCCTTTATCTATGATATTTAGTATATACTTATTGTAGTTTAGAACCCAATAAAAAGTAAATTTAGAAAACCACAGTGAAAGAAGTTTAAAAAAGAACATTTTCTTAAATAAGTGCCTTTTCTTAAAAAAAGTAAATTTTCTCAAAAAAAACCTGTTCATATTCTTATCAAAGTAAATTTCTTAAAAAAATGTCCTTATCTTAAAGAAGTACAGTTGCTTAAGAAAAGTAATGTTTCTTACAACAAGTACCTTTTTTTAAAAAATTAAATTTTCTTGCAACAAAATGCATTTTCGTAAAAAACTTCATATTCTTGAAAGAGTACCTCTATTGTGAAACAAAATAACTTTTCTTGAGATAAGTTCCTGTTATTGGAAAAAGACCAATTCTGAAAAACATTCCCATCTCCTAAAAAAAATATTTTCTACAAAAAATACCTTCTTTTAAAAAATATAAATTTTCTTACAAAAATTCCTGTACTTAAAAGTACATTTTCTTAAAAATAAAATAATACACTCTCTTTTCTATTTTTGAGATAAGTAGTCTTTCTGAAAATAGTTAAATATTCTTACAAAAATAACCTTTTCCTAAGAAGAGTACCACTTCTTTAAAAATTACCTGTTTTATAAAACGTACTTCTTTGTAAAAAAATTCACATTCTTATGGGCTTTGCTTACAAAAAGCACTCCTTCTTAAAAATAGTACATTTTCTTAAAAAACCACTAGCCTTTAATAAAAGAAGTACCTCTCTTTAAAGAAAGACCTTTCAGGAAAATATTCTTACAAAAAGAAAAAAAATACATTCTATAACAAAAAAATTCTAAAAAAGTTAATCATTTTTCAAAAGTATCTTCTCTTAAAGATGCATTTAAATTATCGTATATTTCACCGGGCGCCTTAGGCGTGTTGGGACTAACTAATACGTAATATATAGCGAAAGGAACTTCGTTCCAACCGGGTGTCCCCTGACACTACCTGTAATTTTTTTTGCATAGTTTATTATAACACATTTATATTTATCTTTCAAGTATGAAATCTGTTCCTTCCTTATAATTTCTAAACCACAGATGTTTTTACTAACCCAATAATTGATAAGCATATATGAGGCGATTAAAGAAATAACGTCTTCTTACCTTCTTACTCTTCAACAAATTGAAGTTCATTGAATTTGAATAGTCCATGCTATACTTAAACAGAATCTCGCTTAACTAGTGAGAACAATTTTTTCCAAAGTATGGCAGTCAATGTGTAGCGGTTAATAGAGGTTTGCTATATATATTTCGGATCCTGGAGTACTAGTGTTGCCAGATGAAAACTGGAACTGGAAAGCTTGGTATTTTTTAACAAAAACACTTACGAGCACTAATTGTTGTATTTACAGTTAGGCATTTCACAAGGCCTCGTACTTATCGTACTGTCACACCTTCTCACAACAGTTGTACGAATTTTGTTGTTGGCGTCCATATAAAACTAACTTACGACAAGTACAATATCGAAGGTATGTTTACTGATTGTCGTAATTTACTAGTGCTGGTCTTCTTGTACCGAGTTTCATATTACCGAATACATCTGATAAGTAATATCATTACATAACAGCTGTTGTTGTTATTTATTATTACTTTAATGTTTTGTGATTAAGTTTGTTTAATTTGGAAAAAGTTTGTTGTGGAAAATATGTTTACTGACGAAGAATTTCTGGATGATTTTGAGGTGGACCTACTTTTAAAGTTGTTCTTCAATCAGTTGTTTAAGCAATCAGCTGTATACATACGACATACAACAAAAAATGCAATAATGGTTGTTCACAACTACCGTACTTAGGCACGACAATCCAGTACAACATTACGACATTACGAGAGCTTGTGAAACCCCTAAGTGTGTTGAAAAATGCATTTCGGTCACAAAATGGAGTTAACCCGTGAAAATTTTCGCGCGATGATATTTATCGGTTTTCGGCGTGGATTATCAAGACAAGAGTGTCTCAAACAACTTGTTTCGACTTTTGGCGATGAAGCATCATCAACAACCACTGTAAATCACTGGTACCTAGAGTTCAGTCTCGGACGCCATTCGCTTCAGGATGAATTTCGTGTAGGTCGTCCAACTTCGGTCGTTTTGCCGGAAACCATCGATGCTGTGCGTGAACTGATAAAGCTAGACCGATATGTGATATACCCTGAGATTGAGGCTTCTTTGGGCATTAGTACCACTACATCAATAAGATAGTGCATGTTCATTTGGTCGTGAAAAAGATTTCTTCTCGTTGGATCCCACATAATTTGACGAATGCTCACAAACAGGCTCGCGTCGATTGGAGCAAATAAATGTTGAACAAATACAACCACGATAACTGAAATGCAGTGTAGGACATCGTCATAGGTGACGAATTATGGATATTTGCATATGAGCATATGGATCTTTGCATCTGTTTGCCAACAGTGTTGGAAGAAATAAGGAGAAATAACAAAAGAAGACGGATCATTTCACATCAGGAAAACATATTCAGCCTCTCTAACATATTCTGTAGGAACCATGTATATGTTTGGAACGCACTGCAAACATTGATATGTTTGCAAGTCCCAAACTCACTTGTATATAAATGTAACCACTCTGATGTTTACTGGCAAATATGTATGCTTTTAGGTTCCATATATCCATATACTTACGTGGAAGCATTGGCCTGTTTCCCCCAAGCCTACATATACTTGCGTGGAAACATATGCGTATTACGTCCCAAACATAAAAATATTTAGAAACGAATTATTCTTTGATTTCAATATCATATATGTGTTATTTGTTGTAATTATTTTTCTCAATATAAATCCACATTTATAAATAATTAATACAAAATATTAAAAGATTTAAAACGCCTCTTTTACGTTTACGTGCATTGAATGCATTAATTGTTATTTTTTTATGAAATGGGATTCTGCTGTTCTTTTGCTTCTCCTTTTTTCTCAGGTTTTTGAAGATTTTTTCTGAAGGTTTCAATTATGCGTTGGTTATCACCATGCGTTGGTACACCAACAAATCTAGTTCATGCACGCCAAGCGTGGATTAATTACTTGATTTTTTTTTATTATATTTCAAATAATATCAAAATTTTACATCGGCAGATGAACAGGTTGAAGGAAGAGTTGCATAACGATGCCCAAAACACGGAAACACGAAGCGCTTTTTTAATCGCGTTTTTCTCAATAACTTCTTTTCGGCGCAGAGGTCCCTTTTCGTGGAGCAAGTCACATATACCAAAACCAAAGCAACATCACAAACTATTTAACCGTCAGAGCCTTCGTTTATTCTTTTTTCACAGCTGCATTTGTGTCACAAACTCAGCCATATTTGAGTCGCAAACACATATATTATAACATATTAATCAATGTGTCTCAAACAGATTATATTGAATAGCAAACACAATGTGTTTGGGCACAAGGATATTACATTTGTGACAAGCTCCGTGTTTTGGAGGTGTCTCAATCGGAGTGGGAAAAGTGTTTCGGAAATTGGTTTGAGCGCATGCAAAATATCGTATATGGAAAATATTTTGAAAAACTAGATAAATGATTGTTTTATTTTATTGCTGGACCTGAAATATAAGTAGCAGCCCTCTCTTAATGTCTTAATGGTTCATTATCTCAATGTCAGGTTGGAGTTAACTAACAGTTATCATTTTTTAATCCATTCAAAATGACAGCTATAACTTTGACTAAGATTTAATTCTACGATATTTTTAGGTGCCGAAAACTCCGAAATATTTATCATTACTCGGGTTGCAGGTAAACCTTTCTATATACACTTTATAAATAATATACATATAATCTGTAATAGGGGACTCAGGAAATATTTGTTTTCTTACTCTCCAAGAATTAAGTAAAAAAATTTCTTTTACGAAAATAAAATTTATGAGTCTTTAAATTGTTAGTTTCATTAGTTATTTTAAGCTGTGGCAGCAGACACATAATTTTTCATCCTCAAATCAAGTTGCATAGAAGAACAAAAATAAATAAAATAAAACATCGGAAGCTTATAGAATATTAACCTCAAACACTGAACTTCAGAGACAAGAACCAAAGTGACAAACAATAACAACAAGCGCAACCCACATTTGTATGCCAGTGCAAATGCTTGCACATACATATACATAGCTGTAGGCATATTCCGGTTTCATGTACAATGTACCCCACTCCATAATACCAAAATCACAGCAAGAACAAAAACGCTCTGCGGGCGGACAACCCAAACATTTCATATTGGAAACTATTGCAGCCATTACTGTGGAAAGGAGGGGACGCTTTTTCATACAGTGAATGATACTTCAGCAAGTCCAAGTTTAAGTTTGTCTATGTTTTGTTTTCACGTTGCTTTGTTGTAGATGATGGCAGAATGTTGCAATTATTGTTGCTGTTGGTACTGTTAATACCGTATTCGTAATAGATATGAACGAAGAAATTCTTATGCTGAAATGCATTTTATAGAACAATGTTGCAATGTTTACATCCCCCAAAACCCACACGAAGCACTTCTCTAAAATGGAAACACAGTTTCATACATACTCATAGCACATCCTTGCAGTACTCCACATACATTTCTATCTACTTTTCTCTTCACCAATTCTCTTGTTTTGGTTTCAATAAGTCTGCTTGAATATGTGTGGGAGTGCATCTGGCTGTGTGTTATTTACTGTATAAAGTTATTACGATAATTGAGAGCGTAAACATTTGAGTGTGTTGGAGAATTTGTTATTCTTCTTATTCGCAGTATATCCTTTTAGCCAAGTAACAACTAAGCACAATAACTGTTGACTTTGGAAGTTTGCACCGATGTATCGAGAAGTTCAGGTGTTTTTGCACCGGTACTCCATCTGGAGTTGATTGTAAAGGATGCGTATAAAATACAAGAGACTGATAGAGAGAGGGTGGTGAATTTGTTCGCGCGACGACTCACCACTTTTGCCGGTCATAAGCAACAAATGGTAAAATTATAGGAAAAAAATATAAGCAATACAGATACGAATTATAACATTGTGTAAAAGTTGAAGAGATGAATATTTTACATATGATATCAGTGAAATCAGTAGTCCGACACTGAGTTAGAAAACATTGCTTCAGTTTATGATTGAAAGAGCTAAGAGTCGGAGATGCTAATAATCAGAATTCGTTAAAGCCATACGTACCGTCCCAGTTGGCAAAATCGTCTCTCATGATTTTGTCTTCAACGATATGTGTCGCCGTAAAAATCTACAACGATTTCGCAAAGAAAAAAATTCTTCACAGGTGTTGTTTGGATGTATAATAGCCCTTCCGTGGACGGTCAGCGACAAAAGCCCTGAATGTGCCCTTTTATAGCTTTGTTGACGACTGGAAGCCCGAAAATGTATTTGATGCTGTCGTGAATCGATCTCGATTGACAATAAATTCAATGAAAGTTTCTAGTATTGTTGCTAAAGTAAAGAAGAAGAAAACATGGAAAGTGATGGGTAATAATAGTACCGCCAGGAAATAAAGAGAGAAAATATGTTGTGCACAAATTGTCAGCTATTGCAGCCTTCACAGCAGTAAGGTTTTTTTCATTGCGTTCATGTTCAACACAGGTAGATGTTCTACAAAATCTCTGTTTAATATTTCACCGCACAGAAAACACTACATGCAAAGAGAATGCTCGTCAAGAAAACAAGAAATAATTTGTTTTACATAGGAATATGTCTGCTTAAATTTGGTTTTTTTTACTAAATGTCGACTATATAAATATAAATTAATATACAGTTTTACGAGTATATAATTTCCGACGTTTTTTTTATTTTATCAATCTTTGAAAGTTTAAGTTTCTCAATCATAATCCGGTTCAAGATCATTTCTCCATTAAAAATAATTTTTAATAGAGAAAGTTCATAGAAAGAAGAAGTGAAATTGATTATTTCGGTGGGTGGTTGGGAATATAGCTATTTCGATGCCCACCAAAGTATGTCATCAGCTCCCTTCTCCACAAGTATTTAGGTATATCATCACACATTATAGGGATAAGCAATTCTCAAATTAACGAGAATTGTTTCAACAACACCTATTAGTGCGAAAACATACAAAACAATACTCTACCTATATCATCAATATTCACAACTTCTTGTCTATGTAGGCTTTCATTGAAAACTAATGTATAGGATGTTGTTGATTGAGTATGTTGTATTATGGGTATTGTCGGTGATACGGTTAAAGTTATTGTGTTTCAAATTCTGCTCGACACCATTTAAAAAATGTCATTCATATGGCCCCAACTCCATTGACAACGACATTTTCGGTTATTTAAAACTCAACGACACGATGGGTGACTTTGTCGCTCATCTACTAGTGGATGATTATAACCATGTTATAACCACAGGGGTGAAAATGAAATAATTTGTACTATTATTTTTACAGACCAACTCTTTCCGAATTATGGACAATTTGAGTTGCCTAGGGTAATACGTTATTTTCGAAATACGAAACCGAAATACCGAAAGCCGGGCAAAAGCTGTTCTGACTTCGTCGTCCATGTTGTGATCGAATTTCCCATCGTCATTGGATATCTCAGGTACCAGCAGCGCGGAGAAAGGTACCAGTAGCACGGATAAATGATTTCCGTCCTTGTCATTACAGAAGGGGGATCTGACCCATTTCCATTAGTTCTGTTTTTAACTTTTTGGTAGAATTTTCGGGCTTCGTTCTTCCTTCTGTATGACTCAATTTTCTCACTCTCGCGCTTTCTCCATTGCCGTTTCTTACGCCCAAAAAGATACGGTTTACCTCCTTTCTTTTCTCACTATATCGCTCAGTCGCAGCTCGCGTTGCAATTGACTGAAGCGTTGCCATGCATGCAGCGTTCTTTTCATCATTTGCAATGCGCCACTCTTCATCGCACCATCATTTATTGCGAAGCGTTTTTTCAAAACCAAGTACGCTGCAGGATCGTCATCGGGAGGGGGTGGGTTCTGTGTTAAATGTTGCGTGACCTTCTTTGAGTAGGCTCTGGCTACCTCTGGTAGTTGCAGCTTCCCGATGTCTTAATCTGGTGCGAACCTTTGCTGCTACGCGGTAGTGATCAGAATCCCAATCAGAATACCCAAGTTGCCTTGTGGATATCTTTATACTGGAATCTTGTACCACTAGTGACCATGTTTTTTGCCGCGACAATATCTGTCAGTCATACGTTTGTCGTAACTGTCAGCATGTAGGTTGTAATTGCCAATAGCTGGATGAAACTGGCATCATCATCTTCCACTTATGTTGGGATATACACACATATTTGGGAAATGTAAAAATACGAAAAACGGCGAAAAATGGGAAGACCAAGACTCCGCTGGAAAGATCAGGTTGACGAATCCCTGCGTACACTTGGTATTGCCAACTGGTGAGATAAGGCAAAAGATCGAATTGGTTGGCGAAATATGTTATCTTCGTTTTGTAAGGTCCCTGACCACTCGGGGTTGTTCGTGACCGGATAAGTAAGTAAGTAAAAATATTTCGCTTTTATACGGATTGTGGCTATACGCTCACTCACAGGATTGAACCTAGGGACTAGATGTCGCAGTCATTTAGCAACTGTAATTCCGCAACCAAGTTCATGTGTTTCTCATGGTAATTTCCTCCGTGTGTAATTTTTCCTCCGTGTGCAGCCATGTCTGTCCATTGCATTTGCTGGATAGCAGAAATGTCGGCCTTATAACCTTCGAAGACATCTGCCAATTGGATACTTGCACCGGACCTATATAGAGTTCATACATTCCAAGTGAATAACCGTAAATCGTGTTCCTTTTAATTTTTCGGGGGTCGTCAACAAATATGGGTTGTTCGTGTTCTCCTTTCCGTGTTCGTACATTCACCACATGAACGGTGGCGCGAGACAAACCCAGTCCACCGGGTGATTGTATTTAACCTACTGCCGGGATATTTGATTGCAGCCGCCCATTATGGATCAGATTCGGACCAGGATGCAATATGTGCCCTATAACTTGATGATCACAAGTGATACCAGTCACCTTACTATAAGCCTGAGACGTATGAGTGATCGCACAACCAATCATGCTGCTCATTCGTTTCGCCTCCTCACTCTAGCTAGCTAACGGAGCTTTCCGACAAAACATTGCCCACGACATACTGCGTGGAAGTAGTGAGCTGCGTGAAATATCCAATGTAGGAATCATTCCTGGCCACTCCCAAGTGAATCGCTGTCAAAAACTTTCCATCTCCACCGCAAAAAAAATGTATCTTAGTATTTGAAAGTAGTCAGGAAACCTTCTTCTGTAAAGTTTGTGTTTTATCGCTTGCCATAATTTGGCGCTACGAACTCGAGGTGTTAGGGAGATTCCAACACAACAGTCGTGTTTTGACTACAAGCTAGCGATTATCGCTTGCTAAATTGTATCGAAAACAGCTATTTAGCGATAAGTGATTTTATTGAAAAATATGAAAAAGGGTTGAAAACGGTAAAAGATGTCAAAAAATGTTGTGTAAACTTAGCGCAAATGATTCGCGACTCTAAGTTCTCGCTAAGTGCTTCATGGAATACAATCGATCATATAAGCAAGCATAACACGCTTAATTTACGCAGTTGTGAAAAAATTATGTACTACACTCACAGAAAAATTCGGTTGAGACAGCCGAATTAGCCGTAACCGAATTAAGAGGGTGTCGCAACCGAATTAGAGGTTGGCACAACCTCATCAAAGTTTGACACAACCTCATTAGAGGTTGATACAACCTCAACAGAGGTTGATACAACCTCAACAGAGGTTGACACAACTTCATTAGAGGTTGTCACAGCCGAATTAGAGGTTGGCACAACCTCATTAGTGGTTGTCACAGCCAAATTAGAGGTTGTCACAGCCGAATTAGAGGTTGTTACAACCGACTTTAGATTCTGTCATAAATGAATTATTAAAGTGTTGATGATTTATTTTCTTGTATTTTTATAAATGAATTAAAAAGCGAAAAAATAAAGTCATACTTATATATGGTGTAATCTATATAAGTAGAATAATATATTTCATTTACATGCCTCTGCCTAATTCTGACGTGTTGTATCTGTTGCCCTAGGTCCAAAGCCCTTTTGTATCCAGACTACCTCATATATATCTGCTGTTGAAATGGAATTTTGATAAGCTTTTTCATGGCTAAAGACTGGATAGTGCCACCATCACTAAGCCAGGTGGCCGTCGTCGAAGAAAATGTAAGGTGGTCAGAGCAGGGATCGAACCCATGTTCTCATGTACAAGAGTCGCGCACACAGCCATTGCACCGCCGACGGCCACTTCCTGATAATATAGATAAAATTCAATAAGAAGAGGTTTTTTGTAGTTTTCTGCAGCTGAATTCGTCAGAGCCAAACCAGAGGCTATCGCAGCAGGGTCCGAGGTTATTTGAACCACGACTGCCTCCCAGTATCGCAAACAGAGTATCTTAACACCTCAAAAATGAAATTTTCCAGAAATTTGTTGGAATTTCGAACATTTGTTTCTGTGCAGTTTAGGTTTTCGGAGAGCTTTGTTGGAATAGCTTTTGCACGTCGAGGTAATTTCCGTAAAAATTTATTTTTTTGTAATCGAACGAATTTAGAGGGAGAGATTTAGAGTGTGAAAGATAGGATAGGATTAATCTCCAATTCGCTATGATTCAAATACATATAAAAACGTTATATGTTTGAAATCCAAGTTCTCTAGGATTGATAAAATATTGCTTGTTTTTTACTGTTTTAAATTTAAATGCATGACATTTCCTCGAAAAACAATGGGTGTCAAAGGTTGTTATCTTATTTTACAACATATACTGGTTAATGTAATACTTTTTCCAAAATATTAATATTTTTCGTTTAGCCAAAATAATCTCAACTACGTAAAAAAAAACAAGTTAAAATTTAAAAAAAAAAACATTTCTAGTGCTGCCAGCATGTTTTTGAAGGGTTTTAGTAGAACTAAAAGATCTACGTATTTACAATAAAAACAAAATTCAAAGTTTTAGAACGGTTCACATTTTTTTGGTGGCCGACTTGGTCAAATTTGAGGTCCCACTTTGTAGCTCAAGTACCGTGTATGACGTTCCAATATACTAGTTTCCCTAGCGTATGATTTCAGCTATGACAGCTTGAAATTCCACCCACATCGGTTTTGCCGTTTAGAACCGGTTGAAATAGTTAAATTTTCTTCTTCAGGAAATGCCTGCCTGTGTGTCAACAGAGAGTGTTCGTCAGTGACTCTGGTTGTTCTTGAATGAAATTGACTGATTGCAATGAATGACGTGGGTGGTGGATGTTTTGATGGCTCAGAGAAATGTGGGGGGCTTATTGGATTAGCGTAATCGTACGTGTTAAAATTTATAACGACGAGTTATGACGCCACGTTAGATTGTGTTAGCTCAAGCCTATTTAGATTTGAGATACTTGCATGGTAAATAACTCATATGAATTTTTGTGAAATTAGCTTCCGGTAACTTAGTTTTCTTTACCTTTCCCACAAATATCAGGTTAATTTCTTTATCGAGAAAAGTGCCCACAATGACAAAGTAGGATCACAAATAGACACAATTTTTATTAAATTTGTATATTGGGTTATTCTATACAAAATTATATTTTGCATTCCTGAACATTGGAATGTTTCTGCATCTAATCCTTTTCCTTTTCGGTGAAACATATGATTTCAATAAACTTGTTAAAACTCCAATTGAAAGTCAAAGGCACGTTTGTTTATAGACACAGCCAACCGTACACTCTCTCCGCACAATTTTGCACACAACGCTATGCCGTACATTTTTAAGGACAAACCAAAAGTATGCTTTACAATTCACAATTCATTCTCTCTCTACCAATAGTATGCTTTACAATTTAGTGCTCTGAGAGCTATATAATTAAACTCTCACTGCCGCTGTTAGTAAAGCAATTTTCACAAATTCACCACTCTTGTGTATGCTATATGCATAGATGTGTGTTGAATAACTCTAAAATAGAAGCATAAGCAGAAGTGAAAAACTGAAATAACTTTAGACTTCCTGTATGTTGGACAGTTTCCTGCCAGGATACTAAAATTCAGTTGAGCTTTGGTTATAGACGTAAACGGTACAACGAGCGGACAAATGTTAAAATATTTTTTTTCCAAAACTTTTTTCCCTTTTGCTACTGCGTATAAGTTGGTCTGTGTGTGTGCGTTATTAACAGACCAACAGATTAAAGGGTGGTAGAATTTCGTGTTGTACAAAGAAAAAGAACGACAGCAGGATTTATTTAGACGAAGTGGAAATAATTTTGTTCTTCAAAATATACACATGCACGTGAACAACCAACAATCCACAACGAAAAGAGCTACGAACGCCGCGTCCAACAAACGAGCGAACGAACGTTTTGGAATTCACGGTACCTAAAAGTATGTTGTGAAAATTAAACGAGATATTCGGTTGTTTTGCTGCAATATTTTTCCTTCGGTGAAGTTTAAATTAAAGTTACGAAAAGGAGCGTGGAATGTTGTGTGGAAGTGAACGTGTAAAATGAAACAGTTTTCGAGTTTTCGTTATTTTTTTTAAAATATTTCGGTCGTGAACAATCACATCGGTGATAACGGTCTATAACAAGTTAATGAAATGTGTGGCAAAATATGAATGCAGTAAAATATGAGAAAATTAAAGTGGAGGATCTTACTATAAAATATTGATAAAACCAAGCGCTATAGAGTGAACACAAAAAAATTGATTATATATAAATGATAAATGGAGTATTTTAAAAGCACTGAATATGCGAAGGCTTCATCGCGTATGCAACAATATAACATTCGATGAGATTTTGTCACCCAAGAATCTTTCGTATTGAATTTAAACCACATATAAAGCATACAAATTATTAAAAAAACGCTTAACTCTTTGGGTGAGCTATAAAATTTTAAATTGCTGTATCATAAAAGACACAACGGCAATTACATTGGCTCATAAAGTCACAATCTGTTGATATTTTATAGCCATTTAAGCAAGCAAAAGTGAAATCTCGAACACGGAAGCCTCAAATCTTGTTATAACTGGAATGGGTTTCCTTACAAAGGAAATTTTTTATACATGCGATTGAGGCCATAAAACGATAGGAATGTACAGGAAAACAAAATAAATCAAGAGTTGATTTTCAAATGAAAATGATATAAAAATAAAAAGGAGTTTCGTCGACAAATTTATGGAAAATCATTAACACGATGAGCTAGAAACTTTTAAGGATATTAACAGAACAAAACCTCTTCAATACAATATAAATAGTTTAATTTAAAGTCCGAAGATTAGATGCTAAATTGAATAGCAAAGTCTAGTCATTTCTTAAATAAACTAAATTTATAAAAATACGTTCCCCTGTTTTTAAACATCCCCAAAACATGCAAAGATACCGCAAAAAGGAAATCCTACGAAAAAACCATACGGAATCTTAAAAGAATACATCGAAATGTTTATCTAGAATAACCATTATTACAAAATATACAAATTCCTGGGCTTATTTATATATGTATCTGTACGTACGTCCACAGATATAGTCGTTATATACAAAAAATAAAAAATAAATCGCATAGCAAACAAAAACCCCCAATCCTCCAGACCATCCAACCACAATCCATGTAAGCAAAAAAAAAGCCGAAACATAATACAACAAAAAGGAGAATTGGAATAAAGTGTAGAGCACCTTCCAAAAAAGTGTGGAGCACCTTCGTCTTAATGCTTTCACAACGCCGGTTTTGTTAGTTTTCCCCTCCTTTTGTTTTGTGTGGTCTTCGACTATACCTGGAGGATAAAGAATCATCTTTAGCCGGGGGCAAACAAAGAAAAAAACCCAAAATAACATAACATTATTACTTGTTTTGCTGGTAACATCTACGACAACGTCAGACACAACAACCAAATATGGATATACGTATTGTATTCATCATATTTTTATTAAAATGGAATTATACACAAGGTATGTACATATGATACGAGTAAAGATATGCTATTTATTAACTAAAAGAGAGAAGATAACAACTGCAAAATATATATACAAGTGTATTTCAATTATTGCCAGGGTCTTCCCTGTCTCGTGTTTTAAGTGGATTATAACGAGCAGAGAATAAAACAGAACGTTACCCGGATACGTTTTGGAATATTGTATAATAATGTGAAAATCTCGCGAATTAATGGCATAGAATCTCGTGAAGATGCGTTATTCGACTTCTTGCGAACACTTTCAGCTGAGGGATTACCTTAGAATAGAGTAGACTTAATTAACTTTGATCGTGGAAATATAACCAAAAAGGTTACTGTGCAAGTTAAGGAAATTGTGCAAGTTAATTAAATGCAAGCCATAATATTCCTCTTAAAACTTAAAAAAGTTCTTTCTCTTAAAGCCACTTGCCTAAACGTAGGCTTCAAAATTGGCCAAATTCATTCCGATGCCGAAAGCAAAACAAAAAAATTACCAAATAATATTTTAACAAAAAAAAGTCGACAGTAGTTTGAAACAAAATGCGTAACACCCTCAAGAAGAGAACATAGAAACCGTTGAGGTTATATAAAGTGTTCTTTCAAATACATTGACCTCAGCTCAACCCTTAAAATATATATTATACTTAAATTACTCAAAAACTTTCTCAAAAATATAACCACAGCTGTAGCTTCCAAGGCTTTATTTTAACTTTTTCAATAAAGTCATATCTCACAATGTTAATTACTCGCACAGACTTCAGTTTATGTCAAATCTCTCTTTCCTAAAACTCTCACTTTATTGAATGCCTAAAAGTACGCTACGAACTTCACAAAATATATTTCACCTTGAATAACCAAAAAACTACTCTCTCTGTAAGTTAAATGGAATTACAGCTCGGAACTATCCAAATTAAGACATCGTATAGTGGAGCTAGACCAAAAATGTAAAACAATTTAAAATATAATAATTGCGAGCTATAAATAGAACTTTCATAACTTTGGCAAAAGTGCGTGTGAGTAGGAAATAAACGTGTCAGTAGTGCCAAATATAATTTTATACAAAAATAATAAACTGCGGATAGTGATAAGTGTGAACACGCAGTGCGGTGGCTTAACGGCCTAGACCCTGCTGAATATGATCGAAAACTGTTTGTTTTGGTATTGCGAATATATTTCATAAAAAAGTGAAATTATAGCAGTGACTGTGGGTGGTGCAATTGTTAGTGTGTGCGACTACTGTTTATGAGAAAGTTTGTGCAATCCCTGCTTTGATCACCTTACACTTCGGTCGACGACGGTCACCTCGGTTAGTGACAACGACACTATGGAGAAATTAACTACAAAAAAGTTTCAGAAAAAATCGTTCGGAACCAATGTACAAGTTTAGATCCCAATCAGTTAGCACAAAACTAGAAACCGCACTGCTTTCTAGCAACTTGTAGGTTATGTATGCAAACCCTTGACGTTACCTTATTTGACTCTTTGCATAGTGTGAGCGTAAAAGTAAACTTTAAATTTTTCTAAATTAAATAGATCTTTAAAGCAGAATCAACATAATATTTTCTGAGATTACTTTCGAAGTGTTAAAAAAATTTTGCGATGAAGCGAAATTGTAGTAGATCATTTAAACCAGTGTTTGAATTTTTAATTTTCATTGGATCTTAAATTGCATTACTTCATTTACTTAATGGAAATGCAAAAAAAATACCATTGTTTGCGAAAACAGTTACAAAATATTGTATTTCCATTTGCTCAGACCATAGAGATATATACTAAGAGTGGGCAACAGCTGTTTTGTGGAAACCGGACACGTCGGAAATTCCGTGGAGTACTTGAAGTCACATAGAGTTCGACTGTTTGATGATTTCCCGTTACATCACATGAGGGGATTAGGAAAGCTTCTCACAAAATAATGAGGGCGTTCTAGTTTTACACTCACTGATTGGGACCTACTGTTTTACACCGGTTCTGGACGGTATTTGGAGAAACTGTTTTTTACGACTTTTTGATAGCACAGCAAATATAACACGTAATTTAAAAAATAGTTTCATTAATCAAAGGTAATTTAAAATACATTACCATAAATTAAACATCCACAACTATCATTTAAACGTGTTTAAAACATGGTTTACTTCCAGTCACGTATCGTTTATTCTCTCACTACACTCTATTCGCTACCTGCTCTCCAAGTACCCAGTCGTAGAACAGTTTCATCGAATACCCCTGTCCCAAACAATACAAATGCAGGGGGTGGAATCGAATACCAATAGTAATCAAATACAGTGCGCAACAGCCAAATTTATTTATGAAATCTAGGCGTTCATTGATTTTCATGATCTATGTCTCCTTTTGATCATAGGTTATGTGACTTTACGTTAAAGTAATACGACTTGACTTGACACTTTTTCCCGTTTTGGATTTTGCATAAATTTTTTTAAGGCAAAAAATAATTTTTTTTCTTCATAAATTTATTTGTAGCTGCAAAACTGTTGATTATGTAAACAAACAGTATATCAAGAGATTCAAGGAATTTTAATTCGCAATTTTTGCAGCAAAATCGGACTAGTGGTTCTGGAGTTGTATCACGCTAAAGACCCCCAACCATGACAAATTCCTCTATATGATACTTAAATCGATTTATCTCGATATAAATCGATCTAGAAACGTCGGGACACATATAACTTTTTTTCATCGATATAACTTTTCCCGGTAGTTAGAACCCCCGCCGATCACTGACCCCTACCATATATCGCACAGTGATATCAGCATGTTTTTAATTACTTTGAATTTGGTTAACTGTAGGCAGTTCTGTTTTTAAAGAATTTTATATGTAGAAATTTTCTAATGATTTCATGTCAATAAACCTTTCAATAAAACATGTCTGAAAAACAAAACTCCCAGATATTAAGGAAATTCTTGGAAAATAAATGCAATTACCAATGGCATATATATTTGTTTTTGCATTGGCATTTCTTTAGGCAATTGAAATTAAACTACAAATTTAATTTTCATATAATAAATTTGCTCCATGTATGATACATAATATTAAAAAAAGGGTTTCACCATAGTGCGCGCCCAAAATTACACCTTGAAATTAGACAAACTAACTTAAGTATAACTGCGATTACTGTTTGCAGGATTTGTTTTGACATGGAATAAAAGTTAGTAAAATGTGATAATGATGTGATGTGAAACATATTGTATACTCGTAGATATCGTTCGTTTACATTACTAGCTAACGTTTTGATTCAGCTGTGGCCTAAAAGCAGGCTAAATAAAACAAAACTTGACTAAATTAAATTACATTTGTTGAAGCATATCATACCAAATTGTTTCCGAGATACGTTTTAAAATTTAAAAGCAGTTTTGTAGCAAAGAGACAAGTTGGTTCTATACAGGTCCTTGAGACGACATTAAAAATTACAACTTTGATTTAGATTCGCCAAATGGACTTTTAAGTTGACGTAATATATTGAGTTATATTTATATATCTATCACATCCGCGTCATGATTGTAAAGAGTTATGAGTTATAGGGGGGAGTATTGGTTGGACAAATATCGAACATTTTTTATTTAGCAAGTTCCTACAAAACTAGATTACACAAGTGCCAAAACAAATGCCTGCCTAGGGATAATTTAACAATATTATCTCGGAACTAAAGTTTTTGGATTTTAATTTTTTGTGTATTTGTTTTTTTGCCTAAAAATTCAACATGTATTCGAGTATTTTATTTGAAAGGCTTAACATGTTAAGAATATAATATGAAGTTAACGTTGTTTGAGCTTGTTAAAAGCTAAAGTGTAATTTGGGCCAAAAAGTGAAATAATCTGTTGCTTAGTTTTGGGGATGTTTTAGGAAAATAAAAATCATGCGGCCTATAAGTAGACGCAAATGTTGCAAATGAAAATTACATAACTTCATTTAGAGATTACATTGTTTAAATAATAACACAACTGTAGGAAAACGAGAAAACTTAATAAAGGGTATATGAAAACCAAAGCAAACTTATGTATATTTTTTTTTTTTTACATATTATTTAAAACACGCAAAACTATTTAGTAATTTGTTCATGTAAAGAACATCAAGCATTTTCAGTTAATGATTCAGAATTGTCCGGGTGTTAAAAGCTATTCTTATTAAAGGGATTATTTTTTAGCCGGTACTATATAAACAAAGGATTCATGTTTTAAATTATATCGAAGAGACGGTGTCGGAAATATAGTTTAGCATAAACATTTAGGGAATTATGTTTTTAACAAAAGAGATGGAATTTATTTTTTTCATATCTGCACAAGGTTAATTCTGATACATACAACATGACGATAAATTAAGTAATTTGAAAGCAGCAGATTCAAGGGTCATAACACCAATATTGCCCAGCGATTGGCATTAAAAACAAAATATAAATCCTGGAAAAATTTATAAAATTTTTTAACTTTATGTAATATTAGTATATTAGTAAATATTGGTATGTAATTATGAAGTCAATTAGCGGACACAGTGCTCGACTAATTTAGTTTTAGTCCTAAAATTAAATGAGAAATGGGGAGCTGGATTAAAATGCATACTGATTAGGGCGGGTTAATTTATTAATTAAAGATGAAGCGTATAAAAAATGCCATCAAAAAATCCATATATATGGAAAAATATCTATTTTGAAATTTTGGGGGGCTCCAAATCCGACTTAAAGCTATTTTCTCTTGAGAAAAATTTCTCAAAATCACCTATAGATTACGTCTTAGGTATACGCTTCATTAAAAAAATCGTTCCATACAATTTGACCCGCCCTTATATTGATACATTAAAAATTACGACTTATGCTCAAGGATCTATTTAATACTCATTAAATTCAATCCCATGTTGAATTCAGTGCTCTGGATTCGGAGTTTGGGCATTTTCTCCGAGAGTCAAAATTTTGGAAACGAATAAATTGTTCACCGATTTTTTCGGCTAATAAATATTTTTACACCGTATTAGACAAAATCAGTTTGTGTTACGTCAAAGTCGATTTGTCGATTTGTCGATTTCTTATGCCAAGAATACTATCTTTATGGCGGTCATATGTACCTTGCAACAAGCAGAAGTATTAGGGAATTATTGGTATCGAATACAATGTTTGAACTTACATCTAAGTAATACTGCCCAATAGATAACGGAAGTGCTAGGCATTTACAAAAATAAAAATCACATGAGTTGCCAGGGGATACCCGGTTGGAAGAAACTTCCTTTCGCTATATATTATGTACTAATTATATACTACAAGCCTAAGGCGCCCATTGAAAAAATAGGATAATTTAAATGGATTTTTAAGAGAAGATGTTTGTCCTAAAATGATAATTTTTTTAAGAAAATTTTTTATTTTTGTGGAATGGATTTGTTTTTTTAAAAAAAAATATATTTTTAGATACTATTTTAAGAATATGTTGTATATTTTCCCGAAAAGGTAATTTTTTTAATAAGAGGTACTTCTCTTATTAAGAGCTAATGTTTTTTTTTAAGAAAATGTACCAGTTTTATGAAGAAATACTTTCTGTAAGAAAGAGGCAGAAGAGTATGAATATTTTTTACATAGAAGTACTTTTTTAAAGAACAGGTACTTTTTAAAGAAGTGTTATAGCGTAGACAGACGACAGCGTTAATTTGCATTAGCAGTCTTAATTCAAATTAACTTGTGAATTATCCCCGTCCCAGTGTGTATTAGCTTTGGTGTAAATGCATGAAATCAGAGTGCATTTATACTGCATTTAGGTATTTCAATATGGCAACACCGTCGACAATCAATCAGCTCAGGATGTATCTATACATAGAGGTGATACCCGGAACACAGTGGAAGTGGAACTTTCTTGTGTTTGTTGTTTGCTTTGTTGATTTTATGTAGTGATGCTTGACACCGCTGAAGTGGATGTTATTGCAACAACACCACCTGCTATCACCATGTATTTGATACACCTTGAATCAGCTGTTGTCAAATTTTTAGCTATCGTCAATTGAAAATGAATTCAAAGTCAGCAAAGGTGAGTTATTTTAATTGTTTTTTGAAAAAAAAAATGAGAAATATTTAATATCGAAACGCATTTTTTCCATTTTAAGATTTCCAAGGGAAAGAAGCGAAGCGTGTGGTATCGTATTTTCCGCCTTCTATCCATTTGATTTCGATGTAAAAGTCCAAAAAATTACTTGACACACAACCAGATGTTTACAAACAAACAGTTGTTTACAAACAAACAGCTGTCTACTAAATGCAAAAACTGTCGTCTGTCAGGGCAAAATGTTAATTCACATTAGTGAGCTTTTATTGCAAATCAACGCTGTCGTCTGACTACGCTATTACTCTTTTTAGGAAAAGGCTATTTTTTTAAGAAAATATACTTATTTTCAGAAAGGCTATTTATCTCAAGAAAATAAAAGGAAAGGTATTATTTTATTTTGAAGAAAACGTACTTTTAAGAAATGGAATTTTTGAAAGAAAAGGTTTTTTTAAGAGAAGGTAAAGAAAGGGCATTTAAGAAAATGTTCTCTTTTTAAATTTCTTTCACATTGGCTTTTTACTTACTATACTAAATATTGGTTTCAGGCTCCACCTAGAAAACTTCCCATTAAACAAGAAATTCCCCAACATATGTTAGTGTAGACACAAACCAAATCAAAAATAGTGTTAAGAGAAAGTTGTTTAATTTTTTTTTCATTTAGCCCCCATCCCGCAACGTGCGATAAGGAACTTCGTTCCAAAAACAAAAATCTAACTTCAAACTGGTTTTTCAATTCAAGAATATAGACCATTTATTTTGAAAATTGAATTTGATGTATATTATAGAGGACCAGCCTGTTTTTTTAATTTAAAAAATATTTCTTCCAAAACAATAAATATTTTTGTGTTGCCCAGAATAACGTATTTTATGCAGTTCAAGTTATTTCGTTGATATCGAAAATTATACGTTAGGAAATGGTGTTATTTAATATTGGAGTCGTGTATTTGTCGGAGCGTAATCATGAATTTTCAAACTGATGGAGTAGTTGGAGCCGGAGTCTGCACAAATCTGGTTTAACTTAATAAACGACAACAAACTAATAAGAAACATTCTCAACTGTGAAGTTATGCATTTAGTTACAATTGTCCATAACTAAGTTTGCAGTGGTAGCTTTCAAAATGTTGTCTTAAAAGCTGACTTAGAGTTTTCTCATTTTCCAAATCGATGACGTAGTAAGTTCGGTTAAATCTATATTTTTATGAATTATTAACAAGTTTATATTAGTCTAAAACTTTTAACTATTTCAAATTCTTTGTTAAGTTTATTTGATAACCAACAGAAATTAAATGCGTTTACAAATGCTTTTGTGTGCTTACTTTTATCCTTTTTGACGCAGAGTCAGACTATGACCTAAAGACACAAGGATATTATCTCTACCGATGCAAATGTGTTCAATTAAACATTATTTAACAAATCAAAAATTTTCCATACATCCGGTTCAGAAATCTGTGAATAATTTTTTCGATTAACCAAAACAGAGTTAAAAGGATATCCAACATAGACGTTGTTTATTAGATGTGACAAAACATGAAAAAATTAAAAATTTATGTTTTTCAAAATATCTCGAACAACGTCTTAAAATTATTATGTATCAATTACTAATAAGACCGATAATTACGTACGGTTGCTCAATATGGTTCAATATCTCGCCTTCATATATGGAAAAACTCCGGTTATTTGAAAGAAAGTGTACTAGAGTATACATGTCTGGGAATAGGTGTAGCCAAAGCTATTACCAACAATATGTTTCTAACTTAAAGCTTTACAATATGACGAATAACGGGGTTTTCAATAAGAGTGCTACAAAAGTTTTTTAAATAAAACAAAACCGGTTTTAGATACCAATGAAATTCTTTATTCCTGTGAAAGTACGTTCGATGCCATAATGACGCCGCCGGCCCATAAACCGTAATTTTTTCGGGATGAAATGATGACTCATGGATTACGTATGGATTGCCGTCTGACCAATAACGCATATTTTGGTTATTGACGAAGCCATTCAGCCAGAAATGAGCCTCATCGTAGGACGACCATAAATTGGGCATAGCGCTCTTAAAGTTGACGCCACTGACTTCAAATTTCGATAGTAAATTTTAATAATTTCGACTCGTTGTTAGCTCGTATATCTTTCCATGATGAAATGGCAAACCTTACTGAAGAGAAATGTCAAAAGAGCGGGAACAAACATGGCGTCGCTTGCTATCCCTCTCGATTTACTTTTGTAGCGTCTCTGCTGAAAACCCCTTTATAAGCAGAATAGACAACTTTATAATATACCTTATAAGAAAACATATTTCAAGATGTACACAAACCACTCATTTTAATTTAATTCTGGCACCCTATTATACAGATGTAGAATACATAAAATCTTCAATTCTCAAGGGATTTGTTCCACTTGAAGTATTCCTGTTTCTGGATAGAGAAAATATAATTCCGAATGAAAATGGCATCCCAACATTCTATAGAAGGGCTAATGTCAAAGCTATCGATTGCAATAGAAGAGATGTTGAAAACC
Source organism: Phaonia tiefii (assembly GCA_963931995.1). Lineage (NCBI taxonomy): Eukaryota > Metazoa > Arthropoda > Insecta > Diptera > Muscidae > Phaonia > Phaonia tiefii. The sequence goes on from OZ008368.1 coordinate 202,599,389, forward strand.
TCAGGTCTGATAAAACAATCCCTCAAAAGGACAAAGATATTATTATAAAAATGGATAAGAGAAAATATTGGTAGCTAAATAAAGCATACAAAATACCTCCACTTCTTACTTCTTGACCCTTTTTATTTAAAATAATATATAATGATTTTTTTTTTAACTTTCATCGCAAGGAAACGATAACTATATTTGACTTTTGAATGTGTATATGTACACATAGGATTGGTATATTAATAATAAGTTGAAATGTTGCTAAAGATTGTACTTGAGAACCCCCTGTGGGTCGAAGTATATATGTAAATTTTTACTATTGTGTATTGTAGTATATAAATGTATGAAGAAAGAATTGAAAATAAATAAACAAACATAATTAAAAAAAAAAACATTTATAAATAATATAAATCTTTAATTCTTATTTCCAAAGAATTCGTTTTGTCAATCTTTGATTCAACAAAAACATTCCTTGCTTTAATTAAATTTATGTATTGATTACCGAATTACAATTAGAAATATTAATAAATTTTGAAAATTCAACGAATAACAAAAATTAAAATTAGTCAAATTATAGAAATATTTGTGTCTTTTCTAAAAAAAATTTTCAGTATTGAAGAAAAAAATTGGTAAATTATTCAATTAATTTCTACAATATTCAAGGGTTTTTGGTGGATACTTACAATTTAATTTAAATTTAATTTGCTTTCTGGAATATTTTGGGGCAAGTATTGCTGTTTTTAAATTGAATTTTATGACCGATTTCGTTAGTTATTAGTTAATGTATGAGAAATTCGTACTATTCGTACAAGATTACAAGGTCAGGAACATTTTTCTAATTGAAAAATGGTTGGGTTAGTTTCGAATTCCGTGACAAGTTTATCATCAGATGCCTAACTACTGTGCCGTAATTGGTACAATCGCTTGGTTATCAATCGTATATATTCAAATTGAATTTTCCAATTTGCATATGCGAATTAGTATCGATCGAAAAAAAATATGTTTTGAAAAATCTTATATTTCGAGATAAAATTTCAACAAATATGAGGTGGTTACAATTTATAAAGTTTGAATTTATTTTACTAATTCATTAATGAAGTTTTTTATTTGAACTACTAACTGTGAAACCTTTAGCTGATTAAGTAAAAACATTTTATTGTAAAATCAAATAATTTGAATTTGAAAATCTAGAAAACAGAGTATTTTGATTTCAAGAATTGTTTCTTCAATTTAAAGAAATTAATATTTTAATTCCAGAAATTTTATTCATAGAATTGTAATTATTTGATTTTACTAATAGTGTTTTTTCAGTGTAGTTTGAATTGATTGAAATGAATCCGAATAGGCACATACTGGTATGCTAACTTAAAGAGATTTAGCGTGTAATTAACGACACTTATGGCATGTTTATTAAGAAAATCTTAACTTTTACCAGAATTATGAGCATGACATGACAATCTTGAAACTAAAGCAATTATTATTATTTTCGTTGTTCGTAATTATATTTTCATGTATCCTATTAACATCTTAAACCAGCTGTGCTAAAGCAAAAAAATAAAGAAAACGTTGTTATAAGTTTCAAAGTTTGTTGTGCGATTTTTATTTCCAAAAAACCTAAACTAATATTCATTTATTCATAATTATTTTAATTACCACTCTCAAGCAAACAGAACACAAGAAACTAAATAAACAAAACAATTAAAAGCCTTCCAAGGCGAAGAAAAGTTTATGTTTAGCTTAACCTTAAAGCCATGAATGTTAAATCTCATTAACACAACAGGACAACGATAATAATAGCAACGAAAATAACAACAAACTAATAAAGTTTTTGTTTATACCACAGGCAAATGCATAATAACAAATTCGAAGAAGGAAACCGATGTGGGTAACCTAAAAAGGCAAATAAAAACAAACACGAAAAAAATCGATTTTTATATATGTAGTTTGTGTAGACACAAACACAAGCACACACTCACGAATGTATGTATATAGGGCGCCGAAAGAAAAGCTTAAACAAAACTTCAAAGCAGAAACTCTTATATAAAATTCAGGAAAAACAAATGCACGTAAACGAAAATGGCAGGCGAAAACAACAATTTCAAGACTCTTCAGACAGACATGCCATTAAAGATATGGCCAACACAAAAATCATAACAAACATACACGCAAATATTACACACAGGACGAACAGCTTAAAGAAAATGTTTTCAGCTTATCAATATGCACAGGAAACACCAGGAAGTATAACAGAATTCTCACGTACATGCACACACACACACACTACTACGGCACACTGTGGTAATATATTTGCCGAAGTAGTAGTAACGCTCAATACAAATAAACGCAAATAATCCCTGATTTTAGTTATATTTTAACGATGCCTCCGTCGTACATATCCTAACGAAATCGGTGAACTTAAAGTTTAGTACCTACATACGTATGCATGAATTGGTACGCAGGAGGCAGATTAACATAAAACGGGAACAAACGAAATCAAATACGTACACAGCCAGGTGAAAATATTAAGTGTTGGTTTTGGGCAACATTGGAATATGGATGATTCCATTAAATTTTCTGAACCTTTGGGGTCTATGTGAAAAGGAAAGTGTCGTGTGAATACATCTGTGTAAGTCAGACAGCAAGGTGAACTTGTGGTCAAGGAAAGATTAATGTGATGTTTATTGGAATTTAAATAAATAAATTGCCATTTTAATCTCGTTAATTACTTTCACACAAAGTCAAACGAAATTTAAAAGTTGAACTCGTTTATAAATTTTTAATTAAAGTTCTTTAACGATCTTTCTGTTTGATTTTAATAAAGCTGCATTCCTTAGATTTTAGATTTATTTTCGAAATATAAATACATTATGCTAAATTAAAACTCCTCAGGAAAGTTTCGTTGTGAAATCTGACACAGATTACAAATCACAAATTCGTTTCAACTCTCAATGTTTCAAAATTATTCTAGAAAAAAAGAACTTTCTTCTAGAAAGAGTTGGATTGCTTTCATGGATCTTAACCCTACTGAGATAATCTACGTCTTTGAGACGTATGAAAAATAAGCATTTATTTATTTCTTTGATTTTTAAGGGGAATACTGTTCGTTGGTTTTGCAGTTTAAAATTTGATAGCTTTTCGTTAGATAGCATTTTTTTATAGAGCAAGACTTAATCTTATTAATTTGAAACGAATTTTATTTTACAACATTTTGGAACCTTTACTAATTAGACCTCAAACTAGCATACGTCTTTAGACGTATGGTTATCTTTACTGTATGAAAAAATAAGGTTATCTTTCTAGGGTTAAACATGATAAGGTGTGTCTTCTACATTTGATTTTGGTGACAACATTTATATTAAAATGTTACAACTAATTTAGAATTGCAATTGTTTTTTATGTGTTAGCATCTATAGCGGCGTATAGGGACTAAATCTATCAAAGTCAGATTTTATGCAGCTGCCAAAACCAGATTTTACGCAGCTGCTAACACCAGATTTTATGCTGCTGCTAAAACCAGATTTTCTGCGACTGCGAAAGAGAATAATGACGTGATAAAAAAAAATGTGCGAGCAAGAGAGCAATGAAAAAGTGATGTGGCAGGGGTGAGGCAGGGGTGAGGCAAACGAAATTGTGTCTATAGCGTATGTATTAACATAATAATGTATGTATGTACATGTGTCTTTTGCTGTTGTTGAACGGAGATATAAAGCATAGCCACGCAAAATTTCATTTGTAAGCTTGCGCAGTAGACGTAATGGTGACACACTAATACGTCAGCTACTTCGTACAAAGTATGTGTGATGTTGTGTGTTTGGCTGTTTCGTTGCTGTTTATATGGCAAAAATGTGGTTATGTGACACACGTAAACGTCAGCTACTTCGGACAAAGTATGTGTGATGTTGTGTGTTTGGTTGTTTCGTTGTTGTTGCTATGGCCAAACAAAGCGAGTCATTTGATGTTCAGCATTGCCCGGTGTATACAAAAAACTATTATTTTTTATTTTCCAATGTAACATTTACTAATGTGTTCATAGAAATCGAACAGGTACCGTGTAGCAAAAAGGTGTTAACACATCATCCGTGAGTTCGAACACTCTTTGATTTTTTTTAATTTATTACATGATTTCGGTATGGATTAGCCAATTCTGACATGGATTTTATTCCAGTTATTTTTATTCCAGTTGTGCTTTAACGTCTTGCGTGCTTTTAATGTGAGACACTTAAACTTAAAAAAAAATTAATTCCATGCAAACACCCATTTGTACAGGTAAAACATTCAAACTTTAAGAGTATATACTCAAATGTGAAATATACTTCTCGGGCTTAGAGACAAACATATAAGAATATGTATATGTGTATATATTTACTCACAGTATATCTGTCTGGATGTATATCTACATTGTGAGGAAATAACACAAAAAAATTTTTATAAATGGCAACATTTAATTTTGGCAACACAGAAACAAAAAAAAAAACGAACACAAGCAAAATACTATACATGGCTGAGACTTAGTTTAGGGAATTCTGTGCCGTTTTTGTGGATAAATGGAAGTAAATGCTCATATAAATGTTTCGAAAGGTTTTTGTGTACAAATGTGCACAGACACATAATATACAAGTAAACGAGAGAAATTGACAGATATTTAAATTAATAACATCAGGGACGTAGTATTTTGATTTCAGTCGTAATGAGGAAAGATTTCTAGTCAAAGAAATGTGCAGATGTCTTTCTCTTTGAAAATGACTTTAAAGTGATTTGATGTAATAATGATTTTCGTATGATTGTTGAAGTCATGGGTGCAGCATTGCTTGTGTGCTCGGCTTTTGGATTAGATCCCTACTACGATCAGGTCTGACCATCAATATATGGCTATAGAGAACATTTAGAGAACTCACTGCTCACATCTCACTGATTGTGAGAAACTCTTACCTATCGCTGCATGGGATGTCTTAGGTGTATAAATATATATACATGTATATAAAAATATAATTATGAAACAAACTGGTTTTTGAGTCTTGAATGAAAATATTTAGATTAATTTATTTCGTTTCGACATGAAAAAATGCAATAAAAATATAGTTTCGAATTGATGAAGAAAATATATTTTACTTCCAAATTTATATTACATTTTGTATCAAATTCTTCTTTTCATTTATTTGAAGCACAAACTAATTGTAGAATATAAAAAGAACTGCATTTATATTCATAAAGTTTGAATAAAACATTTATTTTTATAAAAAATTACTATCGCACCTTACCTTAACCTTAACTCAAAGAGAAAAATTTTACTTTCTGATCTATCCCAGCAAAGAAATATTAGAAGTATTTCTGTGGGAATCAGATTCGCACTAGCACCAGATATGCACTAGAACCGTTTTATCGACTTGCAAAGAACCCATCTTGAAGTGTTTCCAAAACGTTGTTATGGAAATGTTGCGTCAAGAGTACACGGAATAATTTTCGTGTACGACATTTATTTGCCAAGTTATGGGATTCTCCAGTGTTGCTGGTTTTGAAATTTGGTACTCTTAGAAGTATTTTTTCGAACTAAAAAAAAAAGATATTAAAGTAAGCGATTGGTATACAAAATGGTCTGGTTTTCTTAGGAACAAAATCAACTAAAAAAGCAAACATTTTGTTTATGTGCAACCAACATTTTCTAACTTCCCCGGATTTTTAAAATTATTTTTTATTGCGAAACTAAGTATAGTAATTCTAATATAGTAAGTATATTTACTAGGGCATAGCAACAAATGTATTTGAATTCAAATGTATTTGCTTGTAAACTACTCTTCTTCTTTTAAATATACTCTTCGACGAACAAATCAAGTAACTACAAATAGAAAACCAAAACAAATAAATTAAATCAAACTCAAATAAAACAAATATATTTGTATTTATTTATATTTGTACAAAAATTTGTTTCTATTTTTGAAGAATTCACCAAAAACATACCAAAAACGTCTGCTGATGAAGATCTTGGCAAGATCCGAAATAGCTATACAGACAGCCATGGTATCATTGGAACATTTTTATGCTCGACTTTTTTGAAAGTAATATAAAGATAATAAGCTTTATATTATTGAAAAAGGTCTTGAGCTTGAATAAATTTGTAAGTATTGGAGAACAGACCGAATAAAAACTCCCGTAAGGGAAATGATGAGACCTTTATTTTATTAATTTCCTTGACTAATTACAAAGTAAAGGTAACAAATGTAAGCTAGACAAAAAATAAAGTAAGCCGAGTAGGCAAAAAATACTTGGAGTGTTTTTCAAAACATTTGTAATATTTGTGAAAACATTTGCAGCATTTGTTTTTGATTTGAATTTGCTTTTGTATGGGTGCGAAGCACTGTGTGGTGCTTTAAAAAAAAGGAATAGTATAAAATGTAATTTATTTTATTAGTTTAAGTTAACACATAAACAACATTTCTGTTGGAAAAATTCAAATTTAATTTTTTAAAATTTTTCTGCCAAAATTCACTTAGATGAGCTAGATTTTTAAGATGTATTTAGCATTAATATGAAAGTGTATACAAAACTTTAATTTTTTGAAGGATATGATCACTAGTGAAAAATAATGAATGGTCCCTACAAAAAGTGCATCCTTCCAAAGCCAACCCAATGTTAAATTCACTAGTGTTGATACAATTTCTCACTGATTCCGGTACAGGTTTCTATCACTTTTTAACTTTTTTGGAAGCAATTTTTTTGCTGGGATGTTATTTGAACCAGAGAAATTAATCTATGCACCTTAAATGTTCCAGAATTTTATTTGAATATTAATTGAAATTACTGGTGGAAGAAGGTGTTTACTCAGTTTTTTCAAAAGCAATATTTTCCTTCTTTTAATGTTTCCATGGTATCTGATTTTGTTTTGTATAAAAAAAAAGTCAACATCTGATATTTAAATTATTAAAATTAAATTTAAAATTTTTTTTAAAATTTTTTTTTTTTAAATCAGAAGAAGCAAAATATTAAAAGAAGCAAAATATTGTTTTTGGAAAACAGTGAGTTAACACCTTCTTCTACCACCTTCAATTATTCAAATACATTATCGTTTAAAAAATTTGGGTATACAAATTGCCATATATTGTGAATTATTTGAATTTTATTATTTGGAATATTCGTTTGTTTTGTTTTTATTCAGAATAATCTCAGATAAGTATTTCAAATATTTTATTAGATGCTGCTAAAGTGAAACAACTTTTGTATTTATTTAGCTGAGTATCAAATGAAAATATTTAACATAATTGAAAACAAATCTATATACAACTTTCAAGTGTACTTAAAATAAAAAAATTACATGAGGTATCAGGAGGCACCCGGTTGGAACGAAGTTCCTTTCGATATATTTTATGCACTAGTTAATTCCCAAACGCCTTAGGCGCCTATTGAAAAATACTCTAATTTAAATACTTTAAATGGATCTTTAAGAAAGGTACTTTTTGTAACATGATACATTTTTTTAAAGAAATTTTTTATTTATTGAATCTACTTTTTTAAAAAAAAGTATATTTGTAGGTCCTTTTTTAAGAATATGTATTATATTTTCCCGAAAGGTCCTTTCTTTAATGAGAGGTACTTCTTTTATTAAAAGCTAATATCTTTTTACGAAAAGGTACAATTTTTAATAAGAAGTACTTTCTGTAAGAAAATGCCATAAGAGTATGCATGTTTTTGTTTTACAAGAAAGTACTTTTTTAGGAACAGGTACTTTTTAAAGAAGTGGTACTCTTTTTAGGAAAAGGTTATATTTTAAGAAAATTTACTTATTTTCAGAAAGGCTACTTAATGTTTATGTTTATGGCTTGCAAGCTTGTAGTATGAATTTCTCACACATTAACCAAAAACTATCAAGAAATCGGTCATACAAATTCAAATTCAAATTTTTAAGACAAGGTACTTTTAAGAAAAGGAATTTGTTTAAGTAAAGGTATTTTTTTTAAGAGAATGTATTTTTTTTGAAGAAAATATTTTTTTTACGAAATGGAATTTTTTTTTAGAATTGTTTCTTTTTTAAACAAGAGGCTCAATTTTAAGAGTAGGTACCTACTTATCTCAAGAAAAGTTATTTTTTTTTTTTTTACAAAAAAATTATTCTTGAAAGAAAATGTAGTTTTTTAAGAAAAAACAATTTGTTGTAAGATAATGTACTTTTTTAAGAAAAGGTACTTATTAAAAAAAAAATCCAATGAGTGTTCGAACTCACGGGCGATGTGTTAACACCTTTTTGCTACACGGTACCTGTTCGCTTTCTATGAACACATTCGTAAATGTTACATTGGAAAATAAAAAACAGCGTTCAATCATATGATGACGTTACAGTTAAATAATATTAATACTTAAAATTATTTAAAGACCCAGTGCAAGCACATGTGTCATTATTTTCTTGCTCAATACTTTTTGTTTTATTCCCACAAAAGTCAAAGAATGCAAAGCAACAGACACTTGTACATACATACATACATTGTTATATTCGTACGATATAACCGAAGATCAACATAAAATACTTTTTTAATATTACTCCAAATTAATACTCCAAATTAAAACACTTAAATCTCGGCTCGCCGATATCGGATCGCCTTAATTTTTGGCATAAACTCTTCGTCGAAACCCGCACTAGCTTTTTAATCCAAAAATTAATAAAATCGGCTATGAATTTCCGGAGAAAATCGCGTGGGAAAATTATATGAAAATCGCCCAATAATCACTTTCGATACCGACTGCCAAGCAACGAACAAACAAACGATGATTTACTCTTACAAACCTAACACTTGCGTATGTATTAGTTTGATAGTTTACTGCCCTAGAGGCGCGCGTATAGATGTTAACACATCAAAAAATTACTTTTTTTAAGAAAAGGTACTTTTTGTAAGAAAATTTTTCCTTTTGAAGCAAAGGCACTTCTGTAAGATAAGGTATTTTTGATGTGTTAACATCTATACGCGCGCCTCTAGGGCAGTAAACTATAAATTTAATACATACGCAAGTGTTAGGTTTGGAAGAGTAAATCATCGTTTGTTTGTTCGTTGCTTGGCAGTCGGTATTGAAAGTGATTATTGGGCGATTTTCATATAATTTTCCCACGCGATTTTCTCCGGAAATTCATAGCCGATTTTATTAATTTTTGGATTAAAAAGCTAGTGCGGGTTTCGACGAAGAGTTTAGGCCAAAAATTAAGGCGATCCGATATCGGCGAGCCGAGATTTAAGTGTTTTAATTTGGAGTATTAATTTGGAGTAATATTAAAAAAGTGTTTTGTTGATCTTCGGTTTTGTCTTATCATCGTTTGTTTGTTCGTTGCTTGGCAGTCTGTATTGAAAGTGATTATTGGACGATTTTCATATAATTTTCCCACGCGATTTTCTCCGGAAATTCATAGCCGATTTTATTAATTTTTGGATTAAAAAGCTAGTGCGGGTTTCGATTGAAGTGTTTTAATTTGGAGTATTAATTTGGAGTATTAATTTGGAGTAATATTAAAAAAGTATTTTAAGTTGATCTTCGGTTATATCGTACGAATATAACAATGTATGTATGTATGTATGAACAAGTGTCTGTTGCTTTGCATTCTTTGACTTTTGTGGGAATAAAAAAAAAGTATTGAGCAAGAATATAATGACACATGTGCTTGCACTGGGTCTTTAAATAATTTTAAGTATTAATATTATTTAACTGTAACGTCATTATATGATTGAACGCTGTTTTTTATTTTCCAATGAAACATTTACGAATGTGTTCATAGAAATCGAACAGGTACCGTGTAGCAAAAAGGTGTTAACACATCGCCCGTGAGTTCGAACACTCATTGGATTTTTTTTAAGGAAAGGTACTCTATTTAAGAATAGGAATAGGTATTTTATTTGAGAAAATTTACTTTTTTTAAGAAAACGCATTTATTTAAGAGAATGTTATTTTTTAAACTCCTTTCACTTTGGGTGTTCTAAATTCACTTTCTATTCGGTTGAAAACTACAATATGTAATAAATAAACAGGCTCCGCCTAGAAAACTTCCCATTAAACAAGAAATTTCTCTCCATATGTTAGTCTAGACACAAACCAAACCGAAATGAAAGAGCAAGTGTGCTTCCAAATGCAATTCCATGCTCAGGGTTGTATATCACGGATTTACCACTCTTGCACTTTGGCTTTTCTAAATTTACTTTTTATTGGGTTCAAAACTGTAATATGTAATAAACAGGCTCCACCTAGAAAACTTCTCATTAAACCAAACCAAACCAAATGTACCCAATATAGTTGATAATTATGTGTTGTAATAAATTAGTAAAAAAAAAAGTTCTTGACAATTTTTTCATTTAGCCCCCATCGCGCAACGTGCGATAGGTAACTTCGTTCCAAAAACGGAAAAATATTTCAATTACAAAAATAAATATAAAAAATATAATTTTATATATTTTCTAGATTTCTAGATTCTTTTATTTCATCTGTAAAAATAAGATTGTTTCACAAAATATTTTGTGTTTTTTAATAAAAATACAATTTGGTAAACCACTTTTTTCAACGGAGTTTAAGAAATTTATTCGTAATATACAGCTGTCATTGAGTCATTTGAGCAACTTGTTATCTTAAAATAATTATATTCGAATTTCTGATTTCTGAAATGAGTTTGGACGATCATTTCCATAACATGAATAAGTTCCAAACTATCCTGTATCAGTTGAGATTAATTTTCTTCGATTTCTGTTTCTGTCGAATTTGTTGTTTACGTCTAATTGACGCTCTGTTTTTTAATAGAGTGGATAGCGAAATACTCTCTATGAAAACTAAAAGAAAAAATTATGAGCCATTAAGAAATTGGGGGAGCTTGTCACAAACCAGTGAATTGTTTTCACTAATTGGAGCCCATAGATCTTAAACCGGTTTAGAAATATATTATGAAATGCTTTTTCATGTCTAAATACTCGACAGTGTTTCCGTCACAAAGCGTGGTGACCGCCGGCGAAAACAATGTTAGCTGCCATAGCAGGGATCGAACCCACGGTCTAAGGTATAAAAGCCGCGCACACGACAGTTGCACCATATAAGTAAATTTCCCCTTTAAAGAGGAAGAACAGGAAACACGCAAATGATAACACTAGTTTACAAAAAATTCAAAAACGTATGTCTGGTAAACACAAATTGATTTTGTGTGTGTATAATCTCAAAAGATGCGTATTGAAAAGCAGCTTAGCGAAACGTCAAACTTGTGTCATACGACGTTACTTATAGTCCCCTACCTGACGTTGAGGTTAAGATTCCTAGTATATTTTCGCAAAAAAAAAATTGAGTGTCATGAAGAGTATAAAATACATTTGAAAGAATTGATATTTAGCTAATTCACTGTTAAAATACAAAATAAAGTTAATTAATAATCCTCTTCCAAACAGATACCTTTCATATCATTAGATCCACTTTGCATGTTTAAATTGTTTCCACGAAGTCGCATTTGATTTATACACCAAACAATTAGTAAACGACAAATTTTGAAGACCCAACAACTTCCCGAGTTATATTCTTCATCGTGATGGAATTATGTCATATGCGGCTGTATATAGTCGATTGAATATATACTTTCAGACTGCAATTTTGCAAGGTTACTTATGGAGTTCATGTGATGGTCTCGCGGGGTGCTCGGAGTGCCATGCGTATGCCGGGCCGGTGAACTCACCGGACGGGGGGGATCTTTCCGCTTACCAAACACACCAACAGTCTGCCTCTGAACATAGATTGCACACCGAGGCTTAAACTCACAAGATGTATCGACATAAAAATAAAAATAGAAACGGAGCCCGAAAGATAATTGCCCGTTAATAAGCACAAACACAAAACAAATTTAAAACCGGGAAGTTACAATGTGCCTTGGAGCGATAAGGTAATACCCTATCGTGCGTCATAAGGGCTGACTGGTGTTATCGTCAGCGATGCCCACCCTTATGAAGCCCTTACTAGCTTGATTTTGCTTCTTCGTAGTGTTTTGCTTCCAAACTGCAGTTGATAAGTTTCCTTACAAGTAATGCCTAAAAATTCCACAATTTTCCAAAAAAAATTATTTTGTTCAATGCCTTATAATAAAATTTTGCGTAGAATATTTTTTCCATATTGACGATCCCCCTAAAATTCAGTTGTTTGAAACATTAGAGCACCAATTCGGAATAAGTAAGACCTTAAACTATGAAACACATTCTCAGTTTTAACTTAATTCTGGCATTTTGGTTTAGTTGTGAGCTTTGGTGTATTCAGGGAGTTATAATAGAATTGTATGAGAAATATTTTGGTTGTACATTTTTCAACACCTACTGTTTTAGGGGTATTTTTTTACCCTTCGACGCAAAATGGGCATGAAAATATTTCTCGTAAACTTTTACACAAAATTTAAAAAGACATGCACATGGTTTCCTATGTCGATTCATCGTTAGAATGTACAAGAGACGGGGAACTTTAACCCCCTCCGCTTTAATTAACATTATATGTAAACTTTCAAGACGCCGACACACGTTAACTTGCTTTTTAACTCCTCGACCGGAATCCGTTGTCAGAACCTTTTAATTTTCGAAAAAGTTTAGTTTGTTCCACAGTGAAATAGGAACCCCAAAATACAAGTAATGCCTAAAATTATATAATGGATTAGTTCCAGAAAATATTGGAATAAATTGATAACAAAATATGTGCCGTATACTTCCAGAGTCCTATCGATTAAAATTTTCATGACACAAGCTGCACAAAATACTGGGAGTTCATGATTCGCTTTGTGAAGGAGATCTATCCTGTGAAGATGAAAAACAATTAGTTTCAAAAATAGAGTTTAATATTTGTGAATGTCCATTATTATTAAGATCTACCATATCATTTTATTTTTGTCGTACGATTATGTAGTTGGAAAAACGTTTTGTCTTGTTGCCAAGTGAAACCTTCTCACGTTGTAAGTGACAAAATGCGAATAATTCACTAGAGACGAAAACCGTTTCAATAACCGTTATTCTTGTTTGTATTTACATTCAGTAGAGAAATGTATTTTTTAAATCATTAAACTGCTTTTAGTTTGTGTAGTTTTCTCAATGGAATAATGTGTTATAACCCAAAAACCAAGTTGATAATACTACCTACCTTTTCACGTAGTAGGTTTTTTCACGGACTGAGTTCAAATGTATTTAAACTATCAGAAAAATATTTTTTCACACAGATTTGAATTTAGTTTTTGGTTAATGTATGAGAAATTCATACTACAAGCTTACAAGTCACTGGCATGACTAGTTTCGAACTCCGTGACAAGTTCATCATCAGATGTCTAACTACTGTACCTGAATTGATATCATCGGTTGATCATCAATCGTAAATATACAAACTCAATTCTGAAATTCACATGTGCGTATTAGTATCGAACGAAGATCCCTAAGTATCAACATCACTCAAGGGCCTATAATTCCAACAACAAGAACAGACAGAATTTTTCAACCATGTGTTCTCGCATTGTCGCAATGCTTTGAGGTGAGTTTTTAATCTATATCACAGAGTTGTATTTTTCCGTGGTATAGCATTTTTGTAGACCGTGCTAGTGTCAGTTACGTTTATTTGAATTTGAATTTTTATGACCGATTTTTGTTAGTTTTTGGTTAATGTATGAGAAATTCATATTAGAAGCTTACAAGTCATGAACATTTTTCTAACTGAAAAATGGTTGGTTTTTGTAGGAAATAATAGACAATTCAGTTCAACATACACTCACTGGCATTACTAGTTTCGAACTCCGTGACAAGTTCATCATCAGATGCCTAACTACTGTGCCTGAATTGATTCCATCGGTTGATCATCAATCGCCTATATACAAACTCTTGGATAGTAATTCGAGCGCTAATCCTTGAAAATCCACTTTTACAAAAAACAAAAAACAACATTTAAAGCCGATTTTGTTATCGTGTTTTGAAATTATAATTTCAATTAGCTCGACAAATACAAATTCAACAAAATTTGAATAGCGTTATCAATTCGCCATTTCCTTCATATCTGACAGTTTTGGTTTTCAAATATTTTATTTGTATAACTTTATGAATTTGAAATTACTACGAAGCAACACCCACCGAAGCCACGAGCCTCTACATGTAAAACACTTTTAAAAGAAGAATTGGCAGCAGTCAAGTAAATTCAAAATATCAAAATCATGCCCATATTTCATTACAATTGGCATTCGTGCGCAAATGGAAATTCAAACTTTTTTATATTGCCATTGCGAACACGGTAATTCTTTTGCATTTGCATTAGACAAAGTAATGCAAATTAAAAAATCCCAACACTGATTTAAATTCTAAAACATGTCACCTAAATCAAACATCTCACATATCGCAGTCATTAGATTGCGAACGTAAGGATATCTATAATATTCTGGACTAAATCATATAGCTTTTTATCACTTTCTCTTACTACCACCACTTTGCCCCATATGTTCTCTCTTACCTTCACTTAAAGCGACACATCAGATTGGAGAAGCGATAACCCTAGTAAACCCACAATAGCGTATTGAATATTTATTTTATTCCAAACAAAACCCAAACATCTCAAATGTTGCCACATTATTGAATTCCATTCCTTCAAACAAATGAATAACAAAAAAGAGTAGATGGGGAACAGGCAAGAATCGATTGGGAGTCGGAAAAAATACACTGAACAGCTATGAGGGTAAAAGTGTGGTGATATTAATTTTTTATTACTAGTCACAAGTGTTGTATAGTTTATACACTTGAAATGTTAAACAATTGAATAATATCCTGTCATTTGACTGTTGTGATAGCTGCACACACCAACACACACACACATTGTACATACACACTTGTATAGAAAAAATATAAATAACTGTTGTATCTGATGCATAAGGACGTGGGGAATGCATGAATATGTATGAATGTTTTTATGTTTCTCTTCTAGTAGCTACACAGTAACAATATTTGTTTTTTTGCATGATGGCAAAGGTGGTGGTATTGGTAGCAGTATTTTATCATTGTTATACAAATCTTGAATATACAAAGTCCTATATAGGTTATCCTGAATGTATGTAAATATTCATATGTAGTTTTATACTCGTCCATACTCCTCATATTTTAGTTGCAAACAAACCTTAAAATGTAGCACACATACACATACATTTGTGACATACACACAGGCAAATGTTTATGATACGAAATATGCATGAGTGTATTTCCGAATATAGTGATTTCTAGAAGCTTGGGTGTTGCTATTGTGTAAATGGATACAACAAATGCTGTGTTAGTTGTAAAAGTGACCTGTCTTTCATAACTAAGAACTTATGTATTAAACGACAATTTTCTTTTCATTTGGTAGAATTGAGACACTAAAGGTAGCCGACTGTTGAACTTCCACTTTCACCAAGTGTTTGTGACTGCCGGTCGAGTCAACGTAGGTGTTCACAACTTATTAACAATATAGGAAGGATTCTAGTCGGTTGTGATCACATTTAGTTTTCTTCCGCACGACCATCTGTCGTATTGACGGTGTCAGTAGTATCGTATTATATACCCAACAAGTTGGAAACATATACTTGTTGCAACGAGTCCACATAACATATCAGACCCGTTTCTGATGCACACCTAAGTATCTACTATTGTAGTGTTGATAGCACACTGATATACAGTGGAAGGATCATCCAAATGTGTTTTGAAAATGCATTGCCACTACCACTTTAGTCAATTTGGTCGTTTCGGTGAGGTATGTTACAGCAGTCGGAGTTGGAGTATCATAAATAAATCCTTGGCTCAAATGTCATACAATTTATGTTGTATTTGTACGACTACATCGACAGATACATAGAGAGGATGAGAAAAAACCACCATGTAGCGAAGGATACTATTCATATTTTTTAGAACACGTTCGCCAAATCCATACAATTGCTTGATAGTGAAAGCAAAAAATAGAACAACTCGATACAAGTGCACATTTTACAACCACTCTTATTATTGTAGTCGTGCATCGTGTTCAAGTGTCTGTATGCGTGTGATATTGTTTTCATGTTTGAATTTACATTGCCTTTCTACATATGTTCTCAACAATTTTTATGGTCATTTAACTACAAAATTGCAACAGCTTGCCATCCTGTGATTTCTTCCCTATGTAATATAATGGCCGGATGTTTGACAGCATAGGATTTTATGTCAATGCTGTAAAAAAGTGGAAAGATTAAATCACAAGAAAAGTTACAAACTGGAGACTTTAAGGCTCATATTTTTGTAGGTTTTGAAGAAATTGCAGTTACTAGGGCTTTATCAGCAAACACTTAATATTATAACTTTAAATTAGTATTATAAATCATATAATTGGACATATTTTGCAAGGGTTGTCTTTGATTGCAAGCAGTATTGTTTCTTAAGAAGTCTATGTGTGCAGGTTAATGGACGTTAAAAAGAATAGATGGCAGCTTCAACCAAAGCTTCAGACCTGCACAGAAAAAAATACCATTTAAAATGGACGAAAAACAAGATTTCATCCGAAAAACCTGCCAGTTTAAAACCAAAGACACGAATTTTTTGTTCTTTAACGAGTAACCACATATTGTGTATTTTATATTTAAATATAATCAAAATTCTTCTCATTCTTTAAAACGATCTTAAGATAAATTATATGTCTTGCTTATTTATTTCAAATATTTCGTCTCCACAGTGGGCGACTTCTTCAGGGAACAAATATTAATGTTAATAAAAGCCGTTAGACTAAGATTTTTCAAATAAAACAT
Source organism: Phaonia tiefii (assembly GCA_963931995.1). Classification (NCBI taxonomy): domain Eukaryota; kingdom Metazoa; phylum Arthropoda; class Insecta; order Diptera; family Muscidae; genus Phaonia; species Phaonia tiefii. The sequence continues at coordinate 202,616,115 of OZ008368.1, forward strand.
CGCTAAGACTCGCATATGTATGTATGTACGAGTTATAGCCATTTTTGATGTGTTAACATCTATAGCGGCGTATAGGGACTAAATCTAATAAAGTCAACACTGCTGCTAAACCCAGATTTTATGCTGCCGCTAAAACCAGATTTTCTGCGACTGTGAAAGAGAATAATGACGTGTTAAACAAAAATAAGCGAGCAAGAGAGCAATGAAAGAGTGGTGTGGCAGGGGTGAGGCAAACGAAATTGTGACTGTAGCGTATGTATTAACATAATAATGTATATACTTATGTACATGTGTCTGTTGCTGTTGTTGAACGGAGATATAAAGCATAGCCACCCAAAATTTCATTTGCAAGCCCATGTGGGCTTGCGCAGTCGACGTATGGTGACACACTAATACGTCTATTGATATGGCAAACATGTGGTTATATGACACACGTATACGTCAGCTACTTCGGACAAAGTATGTGTGATGTTGTGTTTTTGGTTGTTTCGATGTTGTAGCTATGGCCAAACAAAGCGAGTCATTTGATGTTTTAGCAAGAATTTTTCAACCGCAGAAGCACTGCCACTTATCGAATTCCTCTACGATAAATTCAAGCTTACTATTAATACTTCATTAGAGTCTCCAACTACTATCCAAGGAACTACAATTGACGCTCTTTTCTCACGATATTTAGATAGGATAGAATCTAAAGTTTATGTCTCCTATTTCAGCTATCATAGACTAATTTTATCTGTGTTGAAAACTTAACATTTATAAATTATAAAAATAAAGAAATAAAATTTAATTCAATAAACTATTATTTTTTTTTTCCAATGTAACATTTACTAATGTGTTCATAGAAATCGAACAGGTACCGTGTAGCAAAAAGGTGTTAACACATCATCCGTGAGTTCGAACACTCATTGATTTTTTTTTATTTCAGTTTTTTCATATTTTGATGATTTTTTAACAAAATATCTTCCATGCCACTCTATGTAAAATCCTTAGAAACTCGTTAAAAAATAGTTTTGTTTTCGATTGGACGCCCCGTTTCCGAAATATTGGTATAGGGGCGTTTTAGCGATTTTGATGCCACACATTTTAGTTTCAGCGATTTAAAAAAAAAAGTGATGCCGTATTGAAGACATCCTCTAAACGTGGTAAAAACTTTATTATTTTTGCGATTGGAGGCACCGTTTCGGAGATATAGCCATTTTTTTTATTTTAGCGATTTTCTTATTTTGGCGATTTTTTGAGAAAATATATTATTTCATGCAAATTGGAACACTTTGTGAGAAACGCTTAGGACTTTTGTTTTGAATTTTTTGTTATTTTCTCGATTGGACGCTTCGTTTTCCAGATACAGACATTTTTTCTAAATTTTTTATATTTTGACCAACAATGGGGATGGGTTTCATATATATGTTTAAGTTAAGTTGTTTCATCCAGAATAATAGTTCCCCCAGCCAAGTGCCCACAATTGTTTTCATGTGTTTGTGAAGGCGTCAATAGTGGTGTCAGATTCAACGATTATGTTTAAATGTCTTACTTCACCTCAATTTATGATAATATGTATTCTTCGCTGGCTGATGTCTATAAGTATACACTTTATTGTTTTTTCACAACTTCACAATATTAGTTTTTCTGTAGAGTCCTCGTGTAACATTCCAATATACGTAGTTTCTCTTTAACAACAAAGCCTCTTGTGAAAAATCGAATACATACTCGTAACTTTGCAACAAGTGTTTTTGTAACAGAAACTAAGTTATGATTACAGTGACTAATATTTGAACACGAATTCTAATATTGTACTTTTTATTAGTTGCATCTTCCATTTCAGATGAAGGAGGTTTTTGAAATACTCAAATAGGTTAATACAACCAAAATTCGCTAGTAGCAACTTGTATTTAGTAAGACCGCTTTGTAATCTATCAATAACATTTACAAATATTTCTGATATTTGACAATTACGAATTGTTATCAAAATATAGACATTATCATGGAATTTCCAATGCCCGAATTGATTTCCAACAATTTTTTTCCCTGTACCCTGTGTGTATTGTTGTTGTGTTGATTATGATTTTTGAATGACCATATTTTTCATCGCCGATGTCTGAGGAAAATATTTGGACAAGATGTGATTTTTAGCATCTTAATATTCTAGTCGGAGCATTAAGAGAAGACGTAAATCCCTTTTGTCTGTATTTTAAACGTCTGTTTCTCAAAAATGTGACGAGCTGGAGAAACTAGGGATCAGGAGACCACGAGACGCATATAATTTTATCTCACAGAGCGGAGTGATCATAAATTTGTTGGTCCGGTCGTAGGTATTCGTTGGTATATTTATAAAAAATAGCTACTCTTAATAGACTACCTCACAAGTATTTCTGAATCATCGCTAGATCTAAATAAAATTATCTAAAGATATATACGTAAGAGCGAGGTTAAATAGAGAACTGTTACATTAGATTTTCCGTGATGAAATACGAGGCGGTTCAACAAGTCCGTGACTATTTGAATGAAACAAAGTTCTTTTTGCAAAACAAAATTATTTTTCAACATAATCTACTTTTAGCTCAATACACTTAGTCCAACGTTTCTCCAATTTTTGTATCCCTTCCAAGAAAATAGGATTCTTCGAGTTCCATAAAATAGACATTTGCTTGATCAGTAATTTCATCGTTGAAGCTAAATTTCATCGTCGGAGCCATTTCTTTAGGTTTTTAAATAGGAAATAGCCACTGGGGGCCAAATCCGGACAATATGGCGAATCAGGTTTAGCGAATTCGTAGCCAAATTCATGGTATTTTACCATTGAAACTGCACACGTGTGCATCCGTGTATTATCTTGATGAAAAATAACTTTTTCTTGGCCATATGGGGTAGTTTAATTTGTAAATCCTCGTTAAATCGGTCCAATAAGTTGGTATACTATTCGCCGTTTATTGTTTTTCCTTTTTGGTGGTAATCGATGTGAATTATCCCGCGTGCATTCCAAAAAACTGTTTCCATCACCTTATTTGCCGACAAACTTACCTTGGCCTTCTTCGGAGCTGGTTCACTCGGATAATCTCATTGTTTAGACTGCTGCTTGATCTCCGGAGCGTTGTAATAGATCCATGTTTCATCCACAGTTAAAAAATGTGGCAAAAGCTCCTTTGATTTGCGTTTAAACAACTACAAACAATCCTTTGAATCTGTCGCACGATTACGTTTATGGTCAATTGAGAGCAAACGCGGCACCCATGTAACAGACAGCCAACTGATCATTTAAAATCGAAACTACACTGCCATATGAAATGCCTATGACATCAACAATCTCACGTACTTTTACTGTTCGATCAACCAACAGCATAAAGTGGATTTTTTCGACATTTTCGGATGTACTGACCTCAATTGGCAGCGTCCTTTGTACTTGTGCGACCACAACGAAAGTCAGTAAACCACTTTTTTACCATTGAAATCGATGGTGCAGAGTGGCCATAGTATTTATCAAGGTTTTCATTCGTGTAATTGGCGTTTTTTTTGGGCAAAAACTAATGTTTAATGAGCAGTCGAAATAAACTTTTTCCCATTTTTAAAAAATGCACGAGGTTGTATGTTTTAAACAGCTGTCAAACGCAAAGTAGAAGACGGAACTTGCTCAAATTTGACAGTTGTCTACTAACTGGTAATACTTGATGGGAGCAGTGTTTCATTTCGTATAACTACGAGGGAAGTTCGAAAAGCCTCGGACTTACTGATCCGCCTCGTATATTATTTTTGTATTTCTCCTCGTAAGATTTTATCTCGTCGAATACAATCTTTGTAAAGACTTGAATCCTAGGAAATTTCATAGTGTGGTTAGTAATGACTTCTGTGTGATTTAGGATTTTTAGTTTAACACTTATTCTTATGAACCTGCATTTGATCACAGACTCCGAACGGATATGCAAGGCATTTCGATGCTTATTTAATTACAATGTAGTGTACGTGGAATAAATAAACAAACTGATCAAATGATTCATCTAAATTTTAATGAATTTGAACGAAAAATTGAGATTAGATTTTTTTATTGATTCGACTCTTTGGCATACTGCAATGGGCAGACATACCCAAATTCATGCGTCGGTTATATTCTGTTGCACCTACTCAGTGTTCACATAAAAGGTAGGAAAATACTAACAAATTATAAATTAATTATCCAAGAGAAAATATTAATTGAAAAGTATTTTTTTAATTATCTAAATTAAGGTATGAGAAAAAAAATGTTTATATTTATATTTCTTACTATAATATATATCTAACATAACCTCGGATGTCCTTAAACTATTAGAAGTAATCAACTCAACAAAAATTCCTGAAACAATATCTACAACTACTCTCAATAACGTGTGTAGTGAAATGAAAGGTCGGAAGTAAATAAACGTACATATATACCAACAATTTGTGTTTGTCCTACTGTGATTTAAGTAAACAACTTTAATACAGACATCCGTCTGTTATTGTGTTGAGGAACAAAAGTAGTAATAAAAACAACAGGCAAAAAGATTAAAGCAAATATTACGTGACATTACATAATTACATAGATATGACGAATGAACACATATGGAAAACGTAAGGAAACCACACAGAGCCATAGGCTGAAAGGTACACAAATTAACATAATGACAGTTAAAAGAAAGACATACATGAAACAATTGCACAGAAACTGAACCTGGTAATATAACACGCACACATGCATACACTTGGATATTCATAAAGGTACTTCATGTTTTCCAGGATGAGCAAAAGTTTAATCAATTGACATATTATAAAGATACACATATTTGTACAATGATTTCAAAAAGTGAGGTTGCTATTTCGAAGCGGAAAATAGATAGCCATCGGTGGTGCAATGGTTAGTGTGCTCGCCTCTTATACATGAGATCCTGGGTTCGATGCCAGCTCTGCCCACCTTAAATTTCTCTCGGCGGCGGCCACCTCCCATAGTGACGGCGACATTACCAAGTAAAAGGCTTCTCAAAATATTTCACGGAGTTCACAGTTACGGCAAGACGGTTATCCTGGAAAAAGTAAGGACCAATGATGCCAACTCGTGATATGGCGCACCCCACAGTGACGCGGTCCGAATGCAGAGGTCTGTGGTGAAGTTCTCTGGGGTTTGTTTCACTCCAGTACCGCATATTTTGTTTGTTTACACACCCTCTGTTATACACACGCTGCACTGCAATGATCGACGTGTCCAATGCATGATGGCAACTGAAAGGCAGACGAATACAAATCTCCCGTCAGCTACTATAAGCCACACATACTCTCCACTCCCTTCGACCAACAGTGCCCCCACAGCCTGCAGTGCAAAAAGGCAAAATACCGCGCTCCACCCTGTACATAAGATCCTGGATTCGATCCCTGCTCTGCCCAACGTAAATTACCAAGTATTTAGCCATGAAAAAAAAAATAAAATAAATGGTTCCCCATTACATTCCATGACGCAATTGGGGAGAGCTTCTCACAAACAGTGAGCTGTGCGCTTTCTAGTTTTAAACTCACTGATTGGGACCTACAGTTTTACACAGATTCCGAACGGTATTTTGAGAAGCTTTTCATGGCTAAGTACTCGATAGTGTCGCCGTCACTATGCGAGGTGACCGCCGCCGAAAGAAATTTAAGGTGGTCAGAGCAGGGATCGAACTCATGTACAAGAAGCGCGCACACTAACCATTTCACCGCCGATGGCCATGCAATGGTGACATGAAAAAGCTTCTCAAAATACCACTCGCAACCGGTGTAAAACTGTAGGACCAAATCTCTTACCTCCGGGACAAAAGACCTTTAGTGTAATTTATATGGACTGCTATTTATTTTGCATATGAAATAACTATAACAGTGTGTAGGTCATATTTGATTAACCTAATTAATCAAAGTTAAACTCTGTTTAACTGTGTCAAAAGGCAAAGAATATTAATTTCTTTCTTTAAAACGAAATAATCCTGTAGACCGAAAACAAATGAGATCTGCATTTGTAATAATATGGGAGGAGAACGTGGCCGTTGGTGATGCAACGGCACCTCGCTTAGGGACGGAGATAATAACCGTGTTTTGGTTACACCGCTTGCGTATATATTCGCTTGTTTTGTATGAACCACTTGGCCATGACTTAGCGAAAACTTAGCGACGAGAATCATTTTCGCCAAGTTTAAACAAATTTTTCTTTTTACATCTTTGTCCGTTTTCAACCCTTATTCATATTTTTGAATAAAATTACTTATCGCTAATTTGCCGTTCTCTTTGCAACTTAGCAAGCGACAATCGCTTGCTTGGTACCAAAACACGACTATTATCGAGCACTAACCTATAAAGCGACTTCTCAAAATACTGTTCGCAAGTGGAGTAAAACGGTATGTCCCAATCAGTCACTGTAAAACTTTGTAGCCTACAGCCCACTGATTGTAAACATATCTCTCCGATGCCTTAATTGGATGTAGTGGGAAACAATTTTAATTTTTTGTACTGACAGGAGATCTCAGCTCAACAACTACTCACTGCTCCTTTCCTATACCGACTTTACAAAATTTGTAAACCTTTTCTATAACTTCTTCACTTTTTGTTCACACTGTGTACGTACCTACCTAGACATGACTGTAAATTAACGAACAAAAGACTCTTTTGTAAAACATCAGCAATAGTTTGATTAACTTAATTAAGTTATATTATATGTTAAAGTATGTACGGTGAATGGAACAACAACTACAGTCGCGCATACATACACCTTGCATACTGCACTCAACACATTCAAATAGCCAGACAAATATTAAACATAAAAACACAAACCCACACATGAGAACATATGGCTCAACATCAACACGTTAACCTACACATAAACTCACACTTAAACACATGTACACTTTGCTTCAATAAAAACAAGTAAAACTCTTACATTTGCATGTGTATGCGCATGAAAGCGGGTCTTGCATGCAGCATATGTTGCTTGTTATATTGGGCTTTATATGTGTGTGGAGTATAAAATAAATAGTATTATTGTGTTGTTTGGTATACGTGTAGATGTTTATATTAATGTTCATGTTCATGTAGAGTGGACATGGTTGCATATGGAAATGCATGTTTTCATCTATATATATAATAACAATAATTAAGCCAGCCAAAAATGACCAACACATTAAAGCTTCGTCCTTTATGGCAAAATGTTTGTGTGTGTATATTGCCCTCAACACCCGCATGCTGAAATATACGAAAACCATCTGAAAATTCTGTGCAAAAATATGTTGTGGTGCCGAGATTATTTATATGTATACGTTCATAAATTAATGAACGTATACATAAGTGTATAGGTGTGTTGGTTGGAGATGCAGAAATGTTTGTCAAAATTAGTAAAAAGACAAAATTTTTCCTCAAATTCTTCAGAAAATATGCCACTATTCTAAAGAAGATCGTGTAAAGAATGCATAGATATCGACAATTTTCAAGATTTAAATGACAGGCTAAGCGTTTCAAAATTTCTTTTATGAAAATATTCCCCAAAAATATGACATGAATGAAAATAGCTGAATACAAGGTGTTTCAAAAGAAGTCAACCGATGTTGTTTGGCTCTCATTTTTTTTTCTAAATGAAAAACTTCGATTCTGTTTTTTGATTATGTGTATTTGAACCTTTAGAATTTTATTGGTTAAGTTGAGAAGATAATATCGGTTAAATGGGCGCCGCCATAATTTATTACCATACGGTCTCGTTTTATGGCATTTTTCACGTGGTCAATTTTACATGTATTTTTGGGCTAAATTGCTATTTTCTTTTTGGGCCATATTTTATATATTTTGTTCGATTTTGAATTTTGATCATATTTCATAGTTTTTCGAATAATTTTTCACACAGCCATTACAAAATTCGCTCTCGGTGGATATCGCATATTTTGTCAATCGTATAATGTCTGTAAGATCACGAACGATTATGGACCCAAAGACGCGAACCTGAGACGAAACAGCAACTGACTGAATGGATCTTCTAAGACGAGCCAAATCCAACAAAATCAAGTGGTTGCTACTTCTTTAGCATAACTGGCCATGTAGCAATATTTGCATTATAACATCATAGGACGGTCAACTCTGACATCCATTTGATTGATAGGAGTTTTGGTGAACTAAGAAAGACGAACTGCCAAAGAATAATCCTTCTTCATCAGGACAGTGCTAGGTCTCCATCAACGGATCAAGCAAAGAAATTAAAAACAAATTTCGTGGTCAACGTTTTTCGATGTCTTAGCTAGTAGTTGATGCATTAAAAAATCATATTGTGAAATTATCACAAACGGAGTGACAAAAGTGTATAAAACGGATACAAAAGTGTTCAGGCTTAATAGACAATATTTAAATAAACGATTAAACCAATATCGATAGTCAATATAGAAATATGAACAGCAACCCCGGACTTTAGAGGCTACTGGCCATCCCTTCAAATTTTCGAAATTTTAATTTCGAAAATAAAAAAACTCGAGAGTTTTAATTCAAGATTAAACCTTTTTAGTGGCAACACTGTATTTATATTTTGTGGCAAGGTAACTCAATGTTTTGCAACGGACATAGGGAAGGGTATGACAAATGCAAAAGGTCTCTACACATATAGCAGGTATTAGTCTTTTATGTAATAAAAATGGTAATACAAAAAACCATTTTTTAGTTAAAATAAAGTATTCTAGCGAACAAAATAAAGGCTAAATAAATCATGAAAAATTTACACTTATATATAATTCTTAAAACTATTTTAAGCCGAATTAAAATACTTTAATATGTTTTAAACAAATTTATATTCACACTACTTTTATGTTAACACATACATATGTATATTCAAAATTCAATGAGACGTCGTTTTGGGTCCTGATTTTGAATCAAAAACTGTTGGTCAAACTATTTAATGAATATAAATTTTTTGTACATAATAGCGTATTACTATGTATATTAACTATTTAAATCCCGATTTATCTATTCTACTGTTCGCTAACAAATTACACCTTCAAAACTTCCAAAATTGCAATCGCTACAAATATTTCCTTGAACTAAACAGCTGTTAATTCCCTTATAATTCCTTTGATTTTTTAAATGTTCATCAATAAATCTGGACCTCATTTAATTTAATACTTTAGTGTTTTCGTGAAACAACTATTTGTTGACCATATGTCTACATATGTAAATACAATCTCATACATGAATTCTTCTGTTAAATACTGTCAATATTACCCTGACACAAAATGCTCTCAATAAATATAGTCATTGTATGTTGCAATCATAAATGTAGACTATAAGGATAACGAACCTTGAATATTCACAGAATATTCACAGTCATGTACAATAACAGGAAACGAATTCGCTGAATGATTCGGTGGAAGAATTGATGCTACACCACCGACTACTCATAATACAACAGAAATATTGTGGAGAATGTTTTTGTGGCATACTCATATTTACCGAACTTCTTGAAAAGCATAATAAATACGGATATTCTGAGTTAATTCTTCTCTTTATGTGTTTACTTAAATAAATACACACTTGACTGATGATCGACCACCACCACGACCAACACAGTGGCAAAAGCATGGCCCAGCAGCGTAAACGTCGAGGCATTTTCACAATATGCCTTCTGCGGCAGTTTGCTGACAAATTCGATACACATTCACTGCTCGCTTCTTGGATGAGGCCGACTCTAAGAGTTAAAAAAGATCTGATCGACAAACATGTTTCTCTTCAGACTCCCGACTCTAAGAGTTAAAAAAGATCTGATCGACAAACTTGTTTCCCTTCAGTAAGCAGGCCTGTTAGGAAATTCCCCATAGACTTGCAAACTTCCCTTCTTTAAGCAGGGCTGTTGGCAGGCCAGCTATGGTAAGAAAGAGGGATGCTGTTGTTCGTGATGACATGTCCCGAATGTGTTCGCAATTCGTCATAGCAATATCATATATGCTGAAAAATAACGGCCCCAGAAACATATTGCTGGAACCATGTACATGTTTGCAAGCATTGTTTTCGTGAATTGAAGATCTGCTGATTTTTCTTTCTGTAATGTGACAGACAGTAGTGTTTTCAGCAGTTTTCAATAAAAAACCACATTTGGGTCAAAAATACACATATATTACCTATTAATCATTTTGTCCCAAACACGTTATTTACATATTGAATAGCAATACAATGTGTTTGAACACAAGTCTACTATATTTTCAACAAGTTTCAAACACGTTATATGTATTGCATCCACACAACAACAAAAAAATATTTTTCTGCGTGTAGCATTCCGTAGCCTAGTAGATAACACGTCCGACTATAAGCATTCAGGTCTTGTGTTCGATTCCTGAGTCAGAAAATTCAAAAAAAAACTCTTTGTAATCTTCAAATACTGAATTACTATTTTTTAAACGTGATACAAAAACGTCTCAACATGACAAACATGGCAATAATTCGCGAATACTTCTTGTATCCTTTTAAGTACATAAAAAATTATATTTTCCAGATCTCCTAGAAATCCTTGATTTGCAGTCCTCTGAGGAAACCTTCCTTAAGAATGACTAGCATAAGATCTGAAAGAGAAAGCCTTCTGTGAGATCTTTACTATACAGGACAGCTAGCAAACTTGACAATAGAAGGGAAATATGCTGGACTCCCCTTCCTATGACGACCTATGCTAATTAGAATTGGGGACTACCATTATGGGCCTTCTAGAAGGCGTGCAAACCACTTCCTTTTTCTGCTGAGGAATTGATTGTTATACTTTCCTCTTTCTGATTGTGTGTGTGTAGTATGTATATGTGTTTTTGAGTGCTGCCTTATTTAACATGCACATATGTATACAAAGTTATATGCCTATTAATTGTTGTTGAAAAGTGTTGCAAAAATGTGTGTTCGCTTTCAGGTCCAGTTTCATGGTCCGTAATTTCGAGCTGATATTTCTTGTGTTGTTTCAGTTGGATGTTTTCTTCTTCGGGAATTGTTTGCAAATTGATATTATAGTTTTATTAATGAAGATGTCGATTGATATAAATTTAAACACATTTAGTTTTTGATTTTTAAATGATACTGTAAATGCTGAATTTATAAATTATGAATTTATCGACAAAGATTCACTCTCCTGCTAGAACGAAGTGGAAGCACATCTACCATTCTGTGAAAACAGCTGCATGGACTGAACTTGATCATCAAAGAAAGCACAAGGAGAAGCCACGGTGCGACGGAGAATGTGCCATTGCAACTGATGAAAAAGACGCTGTACATATAGCAATGAAACCGCCACTTACAACGCGCCATGTGAATGAGCGGTACAAGCGGCTGAGCTGGGAACCAAACCGAATATTTAGGCGGCGAAAATGACAGTGGGAGCAGAGAGAGAGAGAGAGAGAGTAAAAAGACCGAAATGAACAGGATGAATAATGAATCCCGAATATTTTTCCAATGGGTAAGAAGATCGAATAACAAGCCAGATAACAGGCTGACCAACAGGATGGCAACATGGTGACACATAAGTAGTGTCTGCTTAAAATGTGGAGAGACCACGTTTAACTAAGATTTTCCACTGTAGATCAGGAGGTAATGATTGTGAAAGACTTAGTGGATTCCTTCCTTCTCCGCCAGCAGTCAAAGCGTGATTAGATCGGCAATCTACCGGCTTGGGAATGATAAAGCCCGTGGTGTGGATGGGCTAGCCAAAACTCTTCAACTTATATGCGATATATGGTTGGGGGAATCTATTCCTGATGATTGGAGTCTCATTGTATTATGTCCTGTATTCAAAAATGGTGATACGGGTGTATGTTCCAACTATAACACTATCAAAATTTTATTCATCGCGTATATGGTCCTGTCGAGCGTATTATGTGAAAGATATAAGCCAATTATTGAAAATCTGATTGGACATTATCAGTGTGGTTTTAGACCAGGCAAGTCCACGACTGACCATATATTCATTCTAAGCCAAATCATGGAAAACACCCACGAAAAGCAAATCAAAATATACCGTTTTTTTTTCGATTACAAAGCTGCTTTCGATAGCCCCATATACGGAAAATTGTACGAAGCTAAGTCTGAACTTGAGATTCCGGCAAAACCGATTGGACTAGGTAGAATGACGCTGACCAACACTAAAACAGCAGTGAATGTGGGAAAATACTATTCTGTACCAAGCGAGACTGAGACGTGGCGACACAATTTCGTGAAATCTCTTCATCTTCGTAATGGAGATAATAATAAGGAAAGCTGCAGTTAATATTGCTGACGATATAGACATCGTCGGGCGAAATTTGCAAGAGGTAACTGCAATATTTGCCACAATCGAAAAAGAATCAGCGAAGGTAGGTTTCGCTGTTATTGAGGGAAGACAAAATTGATGTTATCAACGACTAGACACAGCTCTCGACTTGGGCCGCACTTGAACGTTGATAGCAGATTTATTTTTGAAGTGGTCCATGAATTTATTTACCTTGGATCCGCCATGAACAAGGAAGATAACATCAGACTGGATATGAAGAAGACAATTGTGCTTGCAAATATATACTATTTTGGGCAAGCTGTTTAAGAGCAAAGTCCTCATTTGACGGGCAAAAGTCCAGCTATACCAGTCTCTCATTTGCTGTTAATAAGGGCAATGCAAAATTTATAGTATCACGCACTGGACAAACCTCTCGACTTGGTCCGCACTTGAGCGTCGAGAACCGATTTAATTTTGAATTAGTAGATGAATTTATCTATCTTGGATCCACCATGAAGAAGGACAACAATGTCATCCCAGAGATAAATAGGAGAACGTACTTGCAAATAGATGCTATTTTGGGATCAGCAAGCAGTTTAAGAACAAAGCACTCTCTCGATAGGCAAAAGTCCAGCTATACCAGGTTCTCATTTTACCTTTCGTGGTATATGGCTCCGAAACTTGGGCCATTCGCAAGCGGATGAAAACATTCGAGAAAAATTCCCTATAAAATATATGGTCCTGTTAAAGAAAACGGCGAGCCAAGGGTATTGTGAGTCAAATTAGGCCACCTGTAATTTCTATGTATGTTATCAGAATGGATGGAAATGAGCCATCGCGAAAGGTTTTCTATAAATTACCCGATGGAAGCAGGAGCCAAAGTTTGGGAGCCTTCTGTTCTCAATCGCGTGCCTCTGACTTTTTTCCTCCACGTGGTGGTTTCCCGGGTAGAGGTAGGATATTTTTTCCTTGCGGCCGAAGTAAAGGCTTTGCAATGATTAGCCTGGTTGGATATGCGACCACTAATGCATCTCAGCTTTAGAAGATGACAGATGTCACTGAAGCGGATGAGCCAAACAGATGGTCCAACGCCAGATAGAAACCAAAAGAATAAAATCCTGGTTCGATAGAAGCACGAAAAGAAGACGCTCAAGACTCCGCAGTCCGAAGAATCCCTCCATATCCTTGGCGTTATAAACTGGCGAGAAAGACGGAGATAGAACCAGTTGGAGAAATATATTACAATTTTTAGTTGGTTGTTTAGTTAATATGTGTAACAGAAAAGTAAACGCTTGTAGCTCCACCTGGTGTAAGTCAGGTTACATCGAAAATCTCTGTATCGCACCGGTCTCATGACGAAGAATGTGAAATATAACGTCAAATAATCTAGGTGTAGTTACGTGTTACTTGTTTTGTACAGGTGGCTAGCAACATATGTCAGAATTTCTGAGCATTATCTATAGAAGTTTCTTAAGTAAAAAAATCTAAAATTATCAATTGAGACCGTTTATTGGAAAATTTTTTAGAACCAAATTGCCGTCGCAGCAAATATGAACAAGAAATTCAACTAATGGTTGGAAGAAATCCCAAGTTGTCAGAAATTTTAAAGTAGTCGCCATGCAGGATCACCCGTTCTGAAAACTGACATTCAAAAACAGATATTTGAACACATCCACCTTGACATTTTAGGGCCGTTACCCCCATCACGTAATCGCTGACGTATCCTTACAATTGTTGATAGCCGCACCCAGTAGCTAGAGGCTTACCTATATTTGGATTTAAGCTATGATTCGGATATGTTAGATGGCTCAAAAAAAAAAATTGAGAAAAATGTCAACTGAGTCACCTTCTATCAAATGCGAAATACTTTTTTGAAAAACTCCTTTGAAGTGGAAATTTAAAAAATTCTATGACAGCAAACATAAACCTAACATGCTAATTGACCGGCTTCTAACATGCAAAGGGAAGAACAGACACATTCCAGGAAATCTGAAAGTAATAGCAACATTGGGTGCTTACAATAAAATTACATAAACCAAATGCCTATGCATGTATAGGAAAATTCATGAAATTAAATAATACATTGTGAGAACAACACAACAATTAACTTAATTCTCTCCCCTAAGCCTGTACTTAAAATTAATTGTTGATAATGTTCATAACATTTATAATCTTTGGTTTTCGAGCTGAATATATAAATACCACTTGTGCATAAACAAATACAATCTAACAATTGAATGCTTGAGTTTGTGCACACACATGAGTCACGCAAATGTACTTGCTTCTTTGTAGGCTTTATGTGATAACATCTAAGATGTGGTCTATTAAAGAATGCCTGATGATTTGTGATGAGAAAACAAATGAATGCTTAGGAAAATGTTGAAACTTATATATTTCATGTTGAATGAACATTTGTATTGTTGCTGATAGTAACACAAAACAAACCTCTACAAACGAAATAACCTCTTACACATGTATGTAGTTATATGCTAATGTCCCTATACATTAAGTATATGGGGTGGCAATTCTGATCTTGCAAATATGCGACATGCCTACGCTCACAGAAAAATTCGGTGGAGACAGCCGAATTAGACGTGACCGAATTTAGAGATTGTCTCAACCGAATTGGAGGTTGGCATCAACTCATTAGAGGTTAAGACAACCTCATTTGAGGTTGACACAACCTCATTAGACGTTGACACAACCGCATTAGAGGTCGACACAAACTCATTACTGATTGACACAACCTCATTAGAGATTGACACAATATCAGTAAAAGTTGATACAACCTCATTAGACGTTGACACAACCTCATTTGAGATTGACACAACCTCAGTAGAGGTTGATACAACCTCATTAGCCGTAGAGGCAACCTCATTAGGGGTTGATTCAACCTTATTAAATAAATAAATGGTTTCCCATTACATCCCATGAAGGGATCGTGGAGAACCTCATTAGCGTTGCCACAATCTCATTAGAGGTGGTCACTGCCGAATTAGAGGATCTTACAAACGAGTATACATAGTGTCACAAATTCATTTTGAAAGATTTTTGATGTGTTAACATCTATGGGCGCGGGTAGGGACTATATTCACAAAGTGAATACATCCAAACACAGTTTCTCCGACTGCAATCACACAGATTGTCCGACAGCGATCACACATATTGTTTGGCGTTAAACTCCTCCGAACGGCTGGACCGATTTGTATGAAATTTTGTGTGCATATCGGGTAGGTCTCAGAATTGGCCAACATCTATTTTTCATACCCCTAAAAGCTAAGGGTGACCCACTCCTATATAGAACACAGATTTTTCCGACAGCGAAACACAGATTGTCAGACTGCGAAAAAAACATACGCTGATGTAGCGGCAGCGAATAGTTGTCTTGTGTGGGTGCGGAGTACTCTCAGAACAAAGAAAATAATGACGTAGTTATACGTATATAAAAATGAGATAGCAAGAGTGCAGCGAAAATTGCGTGAACTTGTTTAGCGTATGTAGGAACATATGCAATGTATGTATATTCATGTGTCTGTTGCTTTGCATTCTCTTTGTTTTTTTGTGGGAATAAAACAAAATATTAAGCAAGAAAATAATGACACATGTGCTTGCACTGGTCTTTGAATAATTTTAAGTATTAATATTATTTAAATATAACGTCATCATATGATTGAATGCTGTGTTTTATTTTCCAATGAAACTTTTACTAATGTGTTCGCCCGCCCGTGAGTTCGAACACTCATTGGATTTTTTATTACTATGTGATGTTTTACATTCCCTTATTTTTATAAATATATTATAAAGCGAAAATATAAAGTCATTTAAATCATTCTGACCTTGAAGTCCCGACCATCAAGGGTCACCGTGTGTTGCAACTCTTGATGTAGGTCTTAACCGTTGTATGTACAGACGATTGCAACATATCTCAACCGACCGAACTTAAACAACTTGAAAGCTGTCATATCTGCTTGAATACTTTCTACAAAATAAGAAAGACGTGTTTTTACAAAAACCATAATTACAATATTTTTACCAGCCTTTCTTAATAACCAAAAAAAAATCTTGATATCGCTACACGAATAATATAACCATATACGAACACCACTACGTTATAAAAGACCAAAAGAGAAAGACCGGGGTCTCCCAGTTTTGCCCAAAGACATTCACTTTTTTTATGGGCCCCATCGGTGTCATTTTTGCAAAATAGTGATAATTTTGTCAGGCTCATATCTTGCAAACCGTTTGGAATTTTGATTTACTCTCTGACTAAAAGTTGTAGCTCCTGTCATAAAGAACAAAAATTGTACACATATAAAATCAAAAAAACTTCATCTTCATTTTCTTTCTTTCGTTTTTTTCTGCATCCAAATGCCAACAACGAAACAAGCGCGACCGAATTGTGGTTAAAACACAAAAGCACGAACACTTTATTTCGATTTGTACCGTCACGCGAATATATACACACACTCAAAAGTTCAGTTACATATTTCGGGGTAATTTTTCTGCTATCGATGCACCACTCTCTTTGCTGTCGTATTGCTCCTTGGATTCTGTTTATTTATCTACCTGATTTATACATTCTCAAGTTATAAAAACGATGAATGACAGCAAACAAATACACTGACACAATTTATTTTTCACACTAGAAGGATATTACTAAGTATTAAAGTATTTAATTAGTCTGTTTTATGAAATTTATTTAAATTTTTCCGGCGGAGAAATATGGTACCACTCTCGGTTGTTGCAATGGAACTGATTTAAGAAGTGTACGTGGACCAACCACTCACGCTCACCATTTTCTCTTGCTTGCCTATATTATCCGCTCGCTCATTTTTTCGACTGCTTCTCTCTCTATACCGTCACAAAAATTCGTTTCGTTGCAATAACGAAATTGTTTCGTCAACTTAAAGTGTTTACAAACCTCCAAAATAAATAAATAATAAATATAAACTATAAAAAAAGAGATAAACCAAATAGCAGTAGTTTAAATTTTATGCCTTTATTTTTTCAAATTTTTAACTCATTTTTCTACAAAATTCAAATTAAATAAGATTGTTGCACGAACGAAAAGTAAGTTGTTGTAGCAACGAAATGAGAAATTGTCAAAGAAGTCAAGTATGACATTAACATATAAACATTGACGAAAATGTTTAATACATGCGACGATGCGTTTTTCTTTCAGCGTATGGTCAGCAATCCGACAAAAAGCGTGGGAATGATTTCCCAATGATGACTTCGTTTTCGATTTAACCGTCTCTATACAATGATCACAATTATAATCATGTGGCCATTACAACACCAAGAGTTGATTGCAAAAACACTTTAATGAAATCATCCCAATTTTGGTTTTAAAAACATCCAAGTAAAACTGTTGTCTTCATTTCAATTTCACACTACTCATCTTATGCCAAAAAAAATATCACGAAATAACTGAATATACAGTTTTCCGTTCCAATTTGTGTTGGTTTTTCATTTGTTCAAATTCCTTTCACTTTATATAAAGTAATTACATTCGTAGCATTTCAATTTCCTCTCGCACAAAATACGCTTTCAACCACATAAATAGTCAAATAGAAAAATGCTCTGCATTTTGTTCTGCAATAAAGCCTTTTCGCCAAGCTATCGTGAAAGTTGTCCATACGTCCCTATTTCTCATTCCCCTGCGCTAGTACTTATATATTAAGCACTACGCTTTTGCTGTCGCTGGGGGTTTTACATTTTTTGTAATTCTTTGCGTTTCGGGGTCTCTGTGTAGGTATGTGTGACTGAGTGTATTTTTGTTATTAAGCCACAATTAAAATTCATTCGTCATGCAATTTGTTGTAATTTGTTCCAATTTAGCTCACGGAAATTGCAGTTTCATTATATTTGATTATAATATTTGTATGAAAGAAATTGCCAAATGCCGATGTTGTGGTACTGGATATTATTATTGTCCTTTATAATGACAGTTTGCAAATAGAACAATCATCATTCTGAATTTGGGCGGTGTGGAACAAATTGGATACCACCGAGACCTTTTTATAGGGTTATAAGTTTTGGCGAAACATTTTTTTACCATAGTAGAGATTTGAAATTGTTCAGCTAAATTGTAATAATATAATATGTAATACCGTTTCCCATTGCATTCCATGAAGGGATTGGGGATAGATTCTCACCATTAGTGAGCTTTTCGCGGTATTTTTTTCATGGCTAAATACTTGATAGCGTCGCCGTCAATAAGCGAGCTGGCCGTCGTCGAAGGAAATGTAAGGCGGTCACAGCAGGGATCGAACCCACATTCTCATGTATAAGAGCCGGGCACACTAGCCATAGCACCAACGACGGCTACAAATTGTAATAATATAGTTGTTAAAATTTTTGATACTTTTCGTCTGGTGGATCTTAACATTTTTTTGTCAAGGACAATAATGGGATTACAAATGGTGTAAAAACTTTACAATTTGAAACATTAACAAAACATTTCGAAGAAAGTATCTAGGTCCCCATAATTAGTATGTGTAAACTCTGCTTTATTTATACAGTAATGCAACACGAAAACACTTAGAATACAACTTTTTAAAAATTTGTACAATTGCACCTCACCTCTACATTGATAAAGATATTCAAACCTTGTTTTGTTGAAATTTGGACTACATTGGAAACTGCTTTCACAAAAACATATCGAGGCCTTATATTCAAAACGGTCTATCTAATAAACCCCAAGTGATCAGGGGACAAAATAAAACTATTTTATTCTCTCATTATAAATGATTTGTGCAACATGTCTCCAATAATCTTCTTAAAAAAGTCTTTTATAATCTTCGTGGAAAAGAAATATAAATTATCGCGTTCTTTTTGCGTTTTATTATCAGATAGACCGTTTTGCATTCAGGTATATCTACTGTGTAGTTGGGAATTGTTACATAGACCGTCTTGAAATGTATACACATTTTATTAAATTTATTTTTATAAATTTTTCAAAAAATAGAAGATGTGTAATATTTTTTATGTCATTTAAAATAAAACCCAGAACATATTTTAAAATTTAGAGGGGGGTTCAGACACCTCAACGCATTTTAAAAATACATATTAGTGTCTCAAACTACCTAGTATGCGTTCTCAAGAGAATGGACATTTGCTCTTGATTTGAAATATACTCGTACACATCAATTAACACATTTATGGTGTAGGCTCAAACTTAAATTACTCAAAATACGCAGAGCAATAACAGCAGGCGGCTTTTATTCGATCTTGATGCGATTGGATATTATTTTTATTACATTGAAATATCCAACAATATAAGTTTCCTTTTATAATTCGGTGGATTTGATTTGAGTTAAATTATCGTAAAAATAATGGAAATTTGAAGGAAGTATTGGCTTAAACCCTATATTCACTCCAGTTCACATATTTAAAGGCACTAAAAATTCCATATTCAGCAGCCTGTATCTTTGCAATTTGTAACCGATTGCAGAATTTTAACTAAACAACTTTTTTTGAGCAATTTATAAAAACAAGTCCAAAAATGTGCTATTTTTTGGGTTCACTTGAATAGTTTGCTTGTTTTTTTTTATAAATTATTTTACTTTATTTAAGAACTATTAATAACTTCAAATATACGGGTTTTAATTGAGAGATAAAGAGAATTTATGTAATCCAACAAAATTTGATTCCAAGAATCCTTAATGGCCTGAATTAGTGACAGCTTGTCATTAATTTGTCTACCTCCATAATACACCTTACGAGATACCCAACCCCAGACATTTTCGATAATGGTGTGATCTGGCGAATAGGGTGGCCAGTCAAGAATATTAACATTTTGGCTTGCAATGAACTCCTTTACTAATCTGGCGTTGTGTATAGGGGCATTATCCTGTTGCAATAACCAAGGTATGGGACCAAATATTTCACTGAACTTCGGAAAAGCCGATTCCAAGTACGTTTTATAGATTGCACCAGTCATTTTTGCACTTTGAAATTCAAGATCGATGGTGCCGTAGTAAGTAATAGCGCCCCTCACCATAACGCCACCTTCTCGGCGTTGATGTCGGTTCAAAAAACGATTTTCTTTGCGCAGTTCATGGAAATAATAGTGGTAGCCATCAGGCCCATCCAAATTAAACTTCTTCTCATCCGTAAATACAACGGTTCTCCAGTCATTTACATGACCTCTTGGCTGCACATCCCATACCATGTGGTCTCTTGCGAATTGAAGCCGCTTTTCCTTACGAGGAGCATTAAGTGGCGGCTTTTTTTTTGTAATTTCAGGTATTTAAGATACTGACAGCTCTTAATAACTCTGCGTACTGATGACTTGTTCACTTCCACTCCTGCTTGAGCTTTTATTTTTGACAAGGATAAGGCAGAATTAGAAGCAATTCTGATGTTTTTTCTTTTCTCATACGCCGATAAAGGCAATGAAAACCTTCATTTAAAATTGTTTCCATACCGTTCGGGGTCCTTGATGTAATTGTCGACAACTGTTGGAGTCGGTCCAATTTTTTTAGCTATTGCGCGGTTAGAATTTCCTTCAGAATGGTAAACATCGATTTTAGTTTTTTTCGATAGATTTAAAATTTTTTGTTTTGCCATTTTGACTCGTAAAATGATTAAGATGTAATAAATTGCAATAAGTAAACGCTGCCTACAAAAAATCGTGGCTTACTTTAAAAATAATAAAACAAAATTATAAAGTGGCTTTATTGAAGTGAACCAAACAAAACAGCACAGTTTTGAACTTTTTTTTATAAATTACTCAAAAAAAGTTATTTCGTTAAGAAACCACTATTGTCATAATTTTTTTGTATATCTCAAGATGTCTAGCTTCCATTTCCATTTTAATATTCTGCAATCGGTTACAAACTGAAAAAGATACAGGCTGGCTGTTGAATATGGAATTTTTAGTGCCTTTAAATAAGTGAACCGAACGAAGTGTAAATAAACAAATAAAATAAAAAAATAATTAAAAAAAATTAAGTTACAGTGTTTTGTTTATAAATGCACTAAAAACTAGAAAATAGTTTTTCCCTTAGCCTCAATAAGTATATTCTTCTTCATGATGGGCTTGTACAATGGTCCGCCTACTTAGCACTTCAACAACAATGGTCTAGATACTTTCAATAAAGAACGTAATTAAAATGAATTAGTTAATTAATTTTCTAGGGATCTCTCAAATAAAACGCTTGCATTTAAATTAAAAATGGTGACAAAATTAAAAGTCGAATTAAGTGTCAAAATTAAATGTCACCATTTTTAATTTAAATATGATTGTTATAGGTTATTAAATGGCGTTTCTGTATATTAATGGTTAAAATTTGCAATATCTACCACACTCTTCAATTTCATAATAACTATGTTTTGGTCTGGCCACTTAAATTTCATACAATTTCTACAACTATGCAGTAAGACAAATACTTCCTAACTATCGTCTATGCTCAATCCCAGTCAAACATAGGACCAGATTGTTCGTGTGGCAAAAACTGGAACAATCCATTAACAATTAAGCATTTCTTTTATGTCGCGGTAATTTACTAACAGATTATCTCGTGTATTCCTAACCCAATAGCAAAAACTGCCGTAATTAGAGTATCAAGTGTAGTGGAGAATCAACCTGTGTGTATTTTGTAATTTCTGTCGTTACTAATAATTGCTGCAAAATGTTTTCCTCACGTGATGTTGACATTCACGTCATTTTTACACTTCTTTTTTTGCTTTTCGTTGATACATTGAAGCAAGTATTCCCTTAGTTCGCATTTGTTGATAATAATACGAAGTTTCTATTGTTTGTGTGTGGAAAATGCAATTAAAATCTGAATATAAGGGTTATGGACATTTGTTGTTCGTTTCGTATGATACATTCCTCTTTTGAATATTTACAAGATTGTGAACAACATGTTTGTGAGTTGTCGTAAGAATATGTATGAGATACTAATTTTGATTTTTAATGATCACTAACAGCCAATTCGTGTAACTCATGCGAACGCTTTCGTGACATACAGCTGATTTGGTTTACTATAACAGTCATCAGAACGGCAAGGCGAACGAAAATAGATGACAACGAAAATGTAATCTTTTCATTTCAAATGTTGATTCCTCTGCCTCTCTTCGCTGTCATCTTAACTAACGTAAATGCCAAATAGGGTCACTTGTTCGTTGATGTCGTTTAAAATTGAAAACCAGTACAGCAATTTCAGTCAGGTGAACCGACTTAAACCTACCCTCACTCTAAGTTATTCATAGGGTACGAGATCCATTAAAAATGCTTTATATACGACCCTCAGTTAAAAGTGTTCAAATTTTCAATAGCTATGAAGTTTTTTGAGATATATATTAACTAATACCCAACTTAATTAGGATCCTAAGAGGTTCTGGGGATTTATCTTTACCACCAGCCAATTTTCCGCCCAATGTTTTTAAATGATCTTGGCAAAATTGATGATTTGTAGTTACACAACAGCTTTTGCCCAGTACCAAATTTCATTAATATCGGTTGCGGTTTATGGGAGTTATCATGTCGGCCAACCGAAAAGCGTTCCAACTTTTGTAAGAGAGGTACAAAATTTGCGTGGAACAGTAGACAATTTTACATTACAAGGTAGATTTTAGCCAAACATAGCCTAGTACCAAATTTTATTAAGATCGTGTGTGGTTTACCAGATTTATCGTGTCAATCAACTGCACATCAGCCCGTCTTTTTTAATGGAGACGTGGCACAACAGTCAGTGTTACATCACAAAGATGGTTTTAGCAAAAGATTTCCTAGTATGAAAGTTTACTAAGATCATTTGTGGTTGTCATTTTCCACAGAACAGGGGTATTTTACCAAATATTTTCTAGTGCCATATTTTATAAAGATTGCTTCGGTTTTGCGAGAGATATCTTTTCGAACATCCAAACTTTTCAAACTTTTCTATATTGTACAGGAGGTACCAAAATGGGTGTGGAAAAACTACGTTTGCTTCTGTAAGTTTGGCAAAATGTTGCCAAATCCATAATTTCATTAAGATCGAAAATGTTTTACACGATTTAGCGTACCGACTAATCGGACGGCCGACCAGCTTTTGTATGGGAGGTACCAGAAGGTAGGTTATAACATCGTCAATTTACCCCAGTAAAGTAGGCAGTTACAAATTATTAACCAATGTCTGAATTGAATCTTAACACTCATATCAAGAATTTCCAATCCCAAACGAAGGTTTAGAAATAAAGGTCACTGACAAAATTGCAATGTGATCGGTAAATATTTACTGCAATTGTCGTGTTGACCAGACATCCAGTCATCCATCCACAGTGCCGGTCATTGGTTAATCATCTTAAAAAGTCCTAAAACGAATGCTAGGAGTTAAGATAAAGATCTTGCCAACTATGAATTTTACTAAGATTGCTCATGCCACTCAGCAACAATTTTCTCAGAATATCATCAGGCACAGGAAAATGCTTTGCTCTTTCAATGCATTGATAGATGCAAAGACGAGAGTGATCAAGTCATTACGGCGATTTGAAAGACGAGAGCGGACACATTTTAAGGCCAATATTGTGATATGTATTCAATAACTGCAGGCCGAGTGCTAATTTTAAAATAGTCTCGTTACAACGTAATGGTGAAGTACTTTTGAACATCATTTTCGCTTTTATGCGGAAATTGTACAGGTGCTTAAATTTGATTGATTGAAATAATTTTAACGTAGAATACGTTATACGGTAAGGTAGGGGTGTTGATCTGGAGCACACAATTTTGAGAAAATGTTTGTCAACTTTCACCCACTTTTACTTAAATATTAAAACATATTTTAGCAATTTTTATATGTTACTCAGTTTTGGTAATATGTTTTGTTTCGAATTACACTAAAAAAATTATACGTCTATATATAAAAGTTTTATGTAGTTAAGGAAATAAATATTTAAGAGCATGATATTTTAGACTTTTTTTGTACATGCCGCTGTTGTTGTTGGTTTGTAAATGCCGCTGTTGTTTTTGTTGTTGTTGTGAAATCAAATGATTTTGGCTTTGCTGTGCTTTGTTTATTTATCGAGTAGCGTGTAAATGTGTGTGTGTGTACATTTCGTTTTGTTGGATCGGTCGGTTATTAGTTCGTTTGGAGGGGAACATAAAATGAAGGGAGGGGAGCGTGGACACTTGTGTGTGCTTGAAAGTTTACAGATCTTTGCTGTCGTTTGTTTACTTCTGCGAGCAGCGTGTAAATGTATGTACATTAATACAAAGGATTGGCGATGTATACGCTCACTATATCAATGGCGTATTTCCTAAACACATTTCTGTGAATACATTGGGAAGTAGTTGGAAAGCAGTTAATCTATTGTGCTGCCATATCATAAAATGTATTGCTGTAGCTGTACTTCAAATGAAGATGTCGCTATAATGTAATACGTTAAACTAGATATAGTTTCATCCTTAAACATATGGCATACAGTCTTCGCGCACACAAACTAAAAAATAAATTAATAAATCTTGTTCAAAACTATTCCAATCGTTTAGATCAGTGGTTTCCAAACTTATTTGGGTTATCGCCACAGTGTAGCGACATCTTTATTAGATGTACAGCAATAGGAATTACTTTCGTGATATGGCAGCACAATAGATTAGCTGATTTCCAACTACTTCCCAATGTATTCACAGAAATGTGTTTAGGAAAAACACATTACATGCATATCGTACTTTTCATACCATAAACCAATCATTGTAAATATGAAAGAATAAATTTTAATTTCATATAAAAAATACCCTATAAAATAATTGTCTTTCAGTTTGGTAGTTTTGTTGTTGTCTTATTTTACTAAAAATTATACTGTACATACATAAAATAACTTATCACACATAACTTATCCTATCTAAAATTAATTAACTTTAATACATGCAAACGCCTACTTATGTTACAAAAACTTAATAACTAGCTATCAGCTGTATGCGTATATATTAGATAGATTTAAATCATTTATCAAAAATTATATTTAATTCATATATTTTAATTGCAAAATGACTAACGTATTCTACGTCTGACCTATGCGCCCGTGTTATCTAACACAGGCTTGTTATTTATTTTTTCTTTTGAAATAAAATTCCTATTGCGAAATCTCAATATCTTTAATATTTTTTTGTATTACCACCTAGAAAACTACCAATTGCTTAAAGTGTCTCCACTTGTGCTTCATCTATTATTTTCTTTATCTGTATTTTCAACGATAATTTGAAAATTTCCAACTACGCTAAAATTTTTCAACACTTGTGCTTCAACATTTATTTTTCTATATCTATGCTTTCAAGCAGACATATAAACATTGATGCATTTTCTATGATAAATTATATAACATATCTCGGTTTTTGGGGGAGTTTATGAAATTGTTGATCTGGCCGCAATATTCTTTGACGAATGCAAACCTATGCGAAAGAACGAAGAAATATTAGCGAAATTCCTGTCAAATGTGTCTAATTTATGATAAATTCCACAAAATGTCGGCTTTTTTTTGAGGGAATTTATGAAATTCCAGATCTTGCCGCAAAATTATGTAACAAATCATGGATTTCGTACGATAGCGGTATAAGACCATGTTAGAGAATGAAAACACATAAGCGGAATTACTGACTAATGTGAATGACTGATGTCCTTTCGAGTAATTTTTCGTTTGAGTTATGGGAATTGTCTTTAATATAGTTTCAGAGCCCACCCTAGCCTTTTGGATCAAAACTATGAGACTTTCTTAATTTTGGCTTGGTATCGTACCACATCACAAATTTTTATATTTCTGCAACTACGATTTGTGAATTGTACCTACATATTTTTTATACAATAAAGTTGCCTTTGCTACCTTTTCTTTTCTTTTAATAAATTTGCCTTTTCTTTTCAAACATGGTAGAACACTGTTTTCCTTTTTTTTGTTTTTTATTCGAATAATCGATTAATCGAATAATTTGATTGCGTTTTGTTCGGTTAATTGTCAGATTGAGATTTACGATTAACAGTTAACCGATTAATCAAAAAACCCGATTATATGGGTATCCTTGTACTCATGCTTGGTGTTTATCGAACCAAATGAGCGTGGTGAGTATTTTTTGTCAAAATTTTCACTAGCCCCAGGGCTACACAAAATTTTGACAAGTAGTCTAAATTTTGACGTTTGTCATTTATGCAGAATTTGCGCAGAAACATGGTAATAGCAGCAGGTGTTGTTGTAGGTGTAAGCAACAACAACAGGCATTTTGTTTTTTTCTCATTCGCATCGCTGGAAAAGGTCTACGTTATGGCTTACACTCCAAAAAAACAACCATTTTTTGAGAGGGTCCGAACAAAACGTAAAATGACCAAATCCAGGCAAATGCATTATTTCGGAGTTATGGTTCCCAAAATTTCAGATGTGTGAGAGGGTAATGGGGTTAAGGTACTGAATTGATATATAAACTCTTTGTGGAATAAAATAAATCAAAATAAACTCAAAATATTAGCTAGCATTTCTTGATAACTCGCTTAGTTATCGAGTTATGGAATTCTGTGAAAAAAATTCGATAATTTTTCAAAATGTCAACATCCTAACTAAGCTAGTTATGGATAAATGCTGTAGAGGTTTCTGCGTGGCCGGGCTAAGGGACTTTCTCCACCGACTTCGCGGCTTCAGCGTAGAATTTTTGTGGTATAAAGCTTTATATTTTCGAGAAAAGTATAATAATAATCGATCATTTTTAATTTAGATAATTTAAATAGGTTTTGAAAACATTCAAATCTACCGAATAGGAAAGTATGACGAGGAACTTTCGTTTCAAAATTGTCGGATATCCACATTGATATCATTTGGGAATTTCTTTTCTTGCCCCCTTTAAGCTCTGTTCCACATTGGTTCCCAGCGAGGGTTTTGATTTTTTATACTGACCTGTAGGTGTCAGCTACATAAATAAAGTCTGTAAAATTCAATACTTATCGTCAATATAGTCATACAAAATATAAAACAATAAGAGCATACCCCACGCCTTCGTCTCACTATTTGATACATCACATACATCCTTTGGCGAAATCGCAATTTATTAATTTTGTTTATAATTTGAATAAAGGTAGCGAAATATTTTTTATAAGTCATGTTCATTTCAAAAAAGTGCGAGCACATGAATTTTCTGCTGTCAAAATTTTGATTTCCACTTCACATAGCAAAATCTAAATTGTATCTTCACCACACAAAAATAAATTCAACACGCACAGCCTTATTTAAAAAAAATTATTTTTTTAAGAAATGGTACTTTTTGTAAGAAAATTTACTTTTTTTTAGAAATGTACTTTTTGAAACATTTACTTTTTTTTAAGAAAAGGCACATATTTAAGGAAATGTTCTGTTTTTAAACGTCTTTCACTTTGGATTTTCTAAATTTACTTTGTATTGGGTTCAAGCATACAATATATACTATATATTGGTTACAAGCTCCACCTTAGAAAACTTCCCATTAAACATGACATATTGTTCCTTATTCGTCCTATTTTTGTTGTTTCATTCCCAATAATAAAACAAGGTTCGTTTTCAATTACGTTAATTACAACGGTATAACTTCCTTTTATTTTACTTATATAGTACACCAGTTTACTTTATTTACACCACTTTAACAAGTCTTATAGTTTACTATCAAATCGCGTTGCTTACTTTACGGGGTTTAATCACAAACTGAACTCTCCGTTCCAAAGACCTCCGCTATTTATACCGATTCACCATACTCAAATGTAGTTATCTCTAGCGAAGTCAAGAACCTTCTAGTCGTTGTTATTGTGTTAGTTATCTTTGTAGAATCATCTCGAATGGTGGAGAATTATATTAACTGAGGCGAATTCAAGCTACTGGTTTAGCGAGCTGGTACGTTGTTACAATGCATACTTTCAGGCGCAGCACTAACCGCCCTGTTATCTACATAATGTTACTATGATCATTAAGAGCAAGCAAAAGCTTTTACCTATTCATAACAATATGTTAGTCTAGACACAAACCAAAGCAAAAGTATATAGTTGATAATACTGGGTTGTAATATAACTGTTAAGAAAAAGTAGGTAAATTTTTTTTTCATTAAGTCCCCGTCCCGCAATGTGCAAAAAGGAACTTCGTTCCAAAAATTTAACACATATTTTTAAATACAATTTAAAGCTCTTCGACTTTATTATAATATTTTAATTTTCTTTATATTCGTTATTCTACTCATCAGAATTCATGTTCTTCATAACTGCTTACAATTTATCCATTATCCATATTAAGTATCAGCAATGCATTAGCAGTGTACGTAAACCCGTACAATTTATTTCCATTTGAAATGAATTTCAAATGAGCTGTAAAAAAATGCGAAGAAAACTAGGTCATATTTCGCCTGAAAAAATGGACGAAATTCACAAGACTTAAATAGAAACGCACAAAACCACGATCACAACCAAACTGTGTTCTGGCTACATTATGGTCAGCGAAATGCAACGGAATAATATAAAATAACTCTAAGGAAAATATCAAAACAGATATTCAAAATGTAGGGTAAAAAATGAAGCAAAATATGAGAAAACCCAACAAAACCTCGAGGTTAACGCCCCCTTGCAATGAAAATGCAGTTTGCATTTCATTACATGAAATAAGAAAAAGTTTTTCTCAAAGATGGAATATTTGAAATTAATTTTGAAATGTTTTCCATTTCATTGTTTATGCTGGCATTGTCGTCTTTGATAATAATGCCATCCACATTTTTAGTTGCCAGAAATGCGGAGAACCTTTTGGATGTAATTTATATTGAGACCATCAAAGATTGTGGAGAGTTTGTAGGGAATATAAATATTATTCTGTTTATAATACAATTCTGTTAGTTGGCTCAAACTATGTAACGAATGAGTGCAAAAGTGAAGAATGATTCTGGTAAGGAGGGTGGCATTTTTTGTGGGTATAGTTGCACATTTTCGTTTACTCTTAGCTATTAAATTTTATCGCCTCGTTTTAGCTTTTCTGCAGTTGGCATAATGCCCGCATAATTTGTCATAAAAATGCACCCAAAATTAAATGTAATACAGATGTTGCATTGAAGCTAGTGGTTTTTGAGTGTGGTTGCTTTTTTTGATATAAACTTTTAAATAAAGTAATCAGTGTTTCCTATATGAAAAAGGGGAGCTGGGAGTTATGGAACAATCTAACTGAGGTTTAGAAAACCAGGGAGATGTCGATTAATACAGTCAAGTGTCAAGAAGTCAGGGAAGACTGTATCTAAAGATACGTATTAACGAGCTGATTGCGATAACGTAATTTTTTATGTGGGTACTTTATTATCCTGCCGGCGCTGAAGTTTATATTCATAGTGTATATTGTCGAAAAAAATAATGGTTTTGTTCACTATGGGGTTTAAGCGACGTGTCAGGATGAACATAAAGAGAAACATATATTTTATACTCTTGTCAGGGTATTTTCGTCCACGGTGCCGTTTCGATGTTTTGAGCAAGCATATTTTACCGGAATTTTTTCAATAATATTTATTTTCTACACTTGATGTAAAATACAAAGTTTGTTGAAAACTTGTTCAAAAATACGATACGTTTCATCATCAAAGTTTTAGAGTGCCGCGTTGAAACAAAAATTGTTAAAATTAAAAAAATATACATTCATGCTCATCGTTTGAACCATAGATAAAGGAAATACTATATATAGCGCGCCCATTATCAATTTTGTTCACTAGTGTCACTTTCACTGAAGTTTCCCATAATTCTCACTGACGTTTATTCAAAATTGTGGGAAATTTTTGTAAAAGTTAACTTCTTTGGTCGCTGATGCCAAAACCTCAACAAGGAATGGTAGCTGAACCGGAGGAAGAACCAATTTATTAGGAATAAGTCGGTGGTGTCCTGGCTTTGCCATTCGATTGCCATCAGATATTCTACTTTAAGTAACGTGTTGTGTTCTTATTTCGAAGTGATATTTTTATTGAAAATAATTTTTTTTTGATATTAAATTATAGAAATGTTGTTTTGGGGGCAAAAAATATCCCATTTATTGCTTTCAACGATATCTAGAAAATTAACCATTACACTAAAATTTACCCAACACTTGTATACTTTGTCTATAGTTTGAACCTCATATTGGCCAATGAAAAATATACACTCTGTTAATATAGGACAGCCTTACTAGAAATTGAAAATTAAATTCCCCATGACGATTTTCCCTCAAATGCCACCAAAAGTGTGTTACTACGATTGGGGAGAGGGTATTCTGTTTTCGTAATAACAACGAAACCAGCGGGTTCGGTTGAAGTAAACGGTATTTTCGCTACGATTTTCTTTAAACATTGTGAAAGCATGTGATATTCAGTATTAACTTAGATTAGCCTCGGTGCACATGTTTCAAATACTGTTTTGGAAAATATTTCGAATAATTTTTGTTGAAAAAATAGTTTTTAACTAAAAAAACAACAAATATGGGCCAGACGTAATCAGTAAGTGCCACCGAAAAAACATAAATTGATGCTTACCGCAACCAAGAGCTTTCTTACCGCTCTACTACTGCAAAAATTGGTCGGAGTCCAAAATTTGTGAACAACTTTTTAAAGATTACTAAGAACGAAGGGAACGCGGAACAAAAGCAAGACTTCCGAAAAGGTCACAGGGCAAGATAAACGCAAAATTCTTCAACTGTCTTCGAATTCCAGTATGACTTTAAATAAAATTGGAGGCATTGCAGGAGTGAACTGTAGCAAACCCATAATCCACAATATTATAAAAGTGTATACGTTCCTAAAACGTATAAAATAAACAATTTAAAAAGAGCTTAAATTAGATTTAAAAATAAAATACAATTCTTTTCGATTTATTAGCTTTAATTAACTCGAGCATTTTTTTTAAACCCAGGCTAAAAAATTAACTAATAACAATAAGGCAAAGATTCCACTTAAGCGGTGTTTCGAAATTGGTTTTATTAGATCGCTTTCAATGTTTTGCTTTAACAAGCATCTGATTATGCCTCTTTTGTAACCCATCCGACAGTAAAAAATTAGATATAAGAGATTAATATGAAGCAAAATCGGGAGAAAACCTATGAAATTATTTCAATAAGTAACACATTTGCACAGATATCAGTAGCCTAAAAATGGGCGTTTAATGATAAAGCCAACAAACTTCGAAGTGATCGCACTTATATAACAATGTG
The DNA here is from genome assembly GCA_963931995.1 of Phaonia tiefii. Taxonomy (NCBI): domain Eukaryota; kingdom Metazoa; phylum Arthropoda; class Insecta; order Diptera; family Muscidae; genus Phaonia; species Phaonia tiefii. The sequence continues at coordinate 202,647,448 of OZ008368.1, forward strand.
AATTCAAATCCTGCTTGTGACTTTATAATATTTTATGTTAAAAAATATACAACATCCAAGCTAAATCCAAACTTCTAACTTCTCTTTAAAATTCAAATATATTGCGGGGTGAGATATCGAAAAACGCGATAATCCCACCAAAATCTGGACGGTTGGTCAGAATACGTATGAGTAATACAAAATGGTAGTATATCGCGACATTTGAACAACAAGGTTCTAACTGAAAATTTTTGATATTTTAATCCGCATAACTCATCTCAATAAAATGGGCATAGCATTTCGATTACTGCTACCGAAATAACTATATGGCTTATCGTTGACGAGATATCTAATAGACAAAAATTACTACTACATATTTTCCTGTAGTAATTTGGTTAATAAAGAGCATTCAATCTGGTTCTTCTCAAAATTACTTGGCGCACTGAGAACTTTGTTGTTCTAAGGTCACAATATATCTAAAATTGGAAAATAATTATTAAACATGTATATGTCGAGCAAGTTTTTTAAAGTACGTTACAAGACAGTTAACTGTATTACTTTCCCTTGTTTTTCATTAAAAAAGTAAATATATCGGGCTTTTCAATAAGAGCGCTACAAAAGTTTTTTTAAATAAAACAAAACCGGTTTTAGATACCAATGAAATTCTTTATTCCTGTGAAAGTACGTTCGATGCCATTATGTATGGAACTCGATTTCTTTTGCATGGCCACCACGGGCACGCTTGCAGAAGTCCAGACGCTGAACCCAATTTTCTACGGTTTTCAAGAATAAATCGGCCGATACTGGTGCAATTTCACGTTCGATATTCGTACGAAGTTCATCAATCATCGCTGGCTTGTTGGCATAGACCATAGACTTGACGTAGCCCCACAGGAAATAATCTAACGGCGTCAAATCGCACGACCGAGGCGGCCAATCGACTGGGCCATTTCGTGAGATAACACGTTCACCAAACTTGGTTTCCAATAAATTGATTGTGGCATTCGCTGTGTGGCTCGTGGCGCCGTCCTGTTGGAACCACATGTCCTCCAAGTCCATATTATCCAATTGAGGCCAAAAATATTCGGTTATCATTGAACGGTAGCGATTCGCATTCACAGTAATGTGCCGGTCTTGATCATCACGGAAGAAGTACGGCTCAATGACGCCTGCGGCCCATAAACCGCACCAATTTTTTCGGGATGCAATGATGACTCATGGATTACGTGTGGATTGCTGTCTGACCAAGAATGCATATTTTGCTTATTGACGAAGCAATTCAGCCATTGGCCTCTTAAAGTTGAGGCCACTGACTCCAAATTTCGGTAGTAAATTTTAATAATTCCGACTCGTTGTTGGCTCGTATATCTTTCCATGATGAAATGGCAAACCTTACTGAAGAGAAATGTCAAAATAGCGGCAAAAAATATCACGTCGTTTGCTGTCCCTACCGATTTACTTTTGTAGCGCCTCTGTTGAAAAACCCTTTACAACCGAGAAAAACTTTTTGGTAATAATTTCTATTTTGTACTCTTTATAGTAATTTCTAACATATAAACAACATACATATATACTGAAACGAAAACAATGATTAAAACCATAGCCTTACATGTCATCGTTTGTAGTTCTGCTCTCTGTCATTCCTCCTCCTATTCTCCTGTATCATTTCAAAGCATAGTATATCAGTTTTATCTGCTTCCATTCACCGTAAGGCTATAACACAAAAGCACAGTGCCTGGTGGAGCTCAGTTAGACACGGCCACACAAATAATAAATGTTGCATATCTTTACATACAGTAAATGCCCCTTTTGTTTTATGCACTGGTACTTGTATTGTTTATGTATGTAGCTGCAAATGGCTGTACGTTGGTGTACACACAGTTGTGTCGTGGTAGTGGTATGAGTATTTAATGAGCAAAAATTGTCAACTAATGTATGTTCATTTCATTATATTTTCTGTGCTAACACTGTTCCTGCGTTGCGAAGTTGTCAACGCTATTTTTCCGGTTTTATCTGTGGGTCTTAACTTGAATGCTATGATATGTGGTAATGGTGGTATGGACAACACATTTTTGCATATCTGGGGTAATGTGTTGGAAATGCTAAAAGAATAACTGTTTTAAATTAAACAATGGCGATGCAAATAAATCACTATTGTAAATGTTAAATAAATATTAAAAGTAAATTCAGGCTTAGTTGAAAAATGCATATACATATGTATATGCAACTTATACGCTAACCTGCATGCAGGTTGTTAAAAAAAATTAATGAATGACAATTGAGGAATATTTATTTATTTTACACAATGATAATACGCCATGGTGTCTAAACGATTAATATTAACTATTCGTCCATAGGGACATAATTAGGGGGTTTTTCAAGTTCTAGTTTGTTTTGATATAATTTAATAGATCCAGCTGGATAACGAAAATAAATAGTAAAGTAACGCAAACTGTATTGGTGGTGAGGCTCGGGAAACAAAATAAATAATTAAAGAAAAATTAATTTTCCAACAGAGGGTTGACGCCTCGAATATTGCTTAAAATTATGACAATGTTTGTGATTTTACTTTTTTAGGTAAGCTTTTCTTATCGCTGAAGAACTGAAACATTATACAAATTATATGGCCATAGTTTGGAAGGTGTAACTTTTCTGCAGGCGAAAAGTGTGTCCTTGCATTTATGACACTCCATTACGTATATATATTTATATGTTAACCGTTCGTCTATGTGGGTACATATTAGTTTTTATTGATGATAATTTTGATGAACTTTTATCCTACAACTCAAATTCAAACTCAACTCAAATTTTAGGTTGCTCAGATTTTCAGATACATTTTGCACCACCAGTTTCAGGCTAAAAAGATGGATTTCCCACAAGATAGCCACACACGGACAGTGAATATGGCGAAGCGCTGAAGTATGGTTATTTTTCATTTTTAATTTTTAATTTTTAATTTCTAATGCCCTTTCCAGGATATTTTATTAAATTTGTATCAAATATAGAGAATGAGTGTTGTTTACTTGTTAGGCGTTCTTTAATTTACTGCCCTATATTCACTCAAACAATAGCAGCTAAAGAACTATAACATTTGCCGAGTACATACATACTATAGCAAACTATGCATGTACTTGTATGTGGTGCACTAAAGTAAGTCAGTTGTAGTTTAGGTAAAAGTACTCCAAACATAAAACTGAGACAGAAACCTAGAAAAGAAGCTCTACACAACAAGCGAACTTAACACTGTATAACACTTTATGTTGTGCAGCTGTATATTGCACCTCGTCGTAGTCTTCTTTCGCGATAAAATGTCGCTGAAATATTCAACTTTTTCTTTGAATTTTAAAAGCACCATAGTTGGGTACATGAAGGTGCAGGGTGCGTTAGAGTCTAGCTCTTAGTAGGGCAACTTAACATAAATTTGCGATTCTGTATTTCCTTTCGTTATGACATTCCCCTATCGTATTATACTTTCAATGGAATATGATAAGAAAAAGAAATATTTGTTTTTCTGCTTTAAAGTTTGTAGTTTGCATTTCTTTCAAGTGTGATGCTTAATGTAAGAAGTGCGTAAGAAGCGTTGACGTTGATGATGCTGTTGGCAACGGTTTTGGTGTTAGTGATGCTAAAGCGAGGACAACGAAAATGTAACGTGCATTGAAAAAATATATGAATAGATTTTTTGCTGTATAAAAAGAAGAGTTGAGTAAGTACTGGTGCTAAAAAAAATTCAAGTTTCCAGAATTTCGTCTATGATAGTGAGTAATGTTTAGTGTGTTTAAGAAAAACAATCATATGCTACAATTCATTTTAAATTATTATTAAACATGTGTTCAAGGTGAATGTGTAGAAGAAATGAGAAACCAGAAATATGTTGATTATTTGTTCTTTATTATCTACACTCTCTTTCAAATTATTAGAACCATTTAAATTTCTGGGTTTAGTAGGCCATATCGATTAAATTTTTTTGCACACAGCTAAAATTTTACTAGCATCGGTAATGACAATGCAACACTATTAGGAAGGTATTTTCCTTACAAAAAACATTAAAACATAAATATGAATAGAACCATTTAACTAATTTTATTTAAAACCACAATATTTTATAATTTGGTAATAAGAAAAATTAACATTTAGTTTATTCCTAATATTGTAGACTTTGCGATGGTGGGTGCTGCTTCCATTGTTTAAACTAACTCCAAATATACGACTTTTTATTGATTCTTAAAGGGCTGTTAAATAACACAGTGCAACACGAAAGAATATAACCATACACGGACACCACTAAGTGATACAAGACCAACAAAAAAGCCCCTTGTCTGCCAGATTTGCCCAAAGTCATGCACTTTTTTATGGGCCTCCAAAGATTTGGGGCCTCGGTGTCATTTTTGCAAAAAAGTGATCATTTTGTCAGGCTCATATCTTGCAATTCGTTCAGAATTTGCATTTACTGTCTGAGGGAAAGTTGTAGCTCTTAGCATGGAGAACATATAAAATAAAACAAACTTCATCTTCACGGCTAAAATCGTAAAAAACTTAAAAAAATTCGATTTTTTTAACTTTTCACCCGTTCAGGTCCATAGGTACCAATCCGTTCAAAATCTAACGAAATAATCTACCACAAGAATGTCCCTAAGATATCGGCAAACAACTTTCTAGAACATATGAACTTCCTAGCAATGATTCTTAACACCGTTTAGGTAGCGCCTAACCTAATGTTTAGGTAGCCGAAAAGTGAAAACTTTCCCGAAAATTTTATAATTTCACTGTGTGTAATTTTTTAAGTCATGGAAATATAACCATATACATACACCACTACGCGACAAAAGACCCAACAAACAGACCCGTGTCTCCCAGTTTTGCTCAAATTCATGCACTTTTTTATGGGCCTCCAAAGATTTGCGGCCTCGGTGTCATTTTTGCAAAAAAGTGATCATTTTGTCAGGCTCATATCTTGCAATTCGTTCAGAATTTTGATTTACTCTCTGAGGGAAAGTTGTAGCTCTTGTCATAAAGGATACAAATTGCTAACATTATATGTTACTTCAGCTTTCAACTTCAGCTTCAAGGTCAAAATAGCAAAAAAAAACTTTTGAAAATTGGAATCACCTGATGAAACCGCTGATGAATATCTGTGGCTAGATCTGAAATAGCTATACGGTTGCCAGGAATCATGAGGATGCATTTGCAAAACTTCTTTTTTAAAAAAAAGTATACCTCCATTTAAGGAGACACCATCTATGTCTCATAGATTGAATAGTAAAATAAAAAAGGACTTTCAATTATGTTTAGTTTGGGAGAGTATGGTGAGCAATTAAGAAGGCGAATATTTTGGTACGAAATTAATTCTTTTTCAACTTTAGCATTATCTTGCTACAGAATTCATGGAATTTAAATTACAATTTTTTTTTATTTTAATGGTTTATTGTATGCAAACGAAGTAATTTCTTATATTAAGCATAGGAGTTAAATACAAATGTTTCATGAACGACCAATTATAGTTATAAGTTATTACTAATTAGGGTTATACATTAAAATGAGGAAATAAGTATATAATTACATTGACATTAGTAAAGATATTGCAAAATGACATACAAAATAATAACTTTATAATTATTATTTAAATAGAGTATGAACTCGAAAAAAGAAACAAAAATAACCTGAGGTTCAGTATCAGGGTTGTAACGAAATACATGTCGCTATATATTATGTACTAGGTAGTACCAACACGCATAAGGCGCCCGATGAAAAATACGGCAATTTAAATGGATCCTTAAGAAACAAAACTTTTTTTAAGATTTTTTTTTAAAGCATATTTTTCGGTACTTTTTGTAAGAATATGTATTATGTTTTCCCGAAAAGGTAATTTTTTAAAGAGAGGTGCTTCTTATATCGAAAGCTAATGTTTTTCTTAAAAAAAATCTATTTTTATGGAGAAGTACTTTCTGTCAGAAAACGCCAAAAAGTATGAATTTTATGGCAAAGAAGTACTTTTTTTAGGAACAGGTACTTTTAAAGTAGTGTTAATCCCTTTAGGAAAAGGTTACTTTTTTAACAAAATGTACTTATTTTTAGAAAGGTTACTTATCTCAAGAAAAGAAAATGTATTATTTTATTTTTAAGAAAAGGAATTTTTGCAAGGAAAGTTATTTATTTTAAGCGAAGGTATTTTTTTGGAAAAATTTTTTTTTTAATAAATGTGAATTTTTTTTTATAATTGGTCCTTTTTCAGGAGTTTGTACATTTTTAAGAGTAGGTACTTATTGCAAGAAAAGTTATTTTGTTTCACAAAAAATGCAATCTTTAAATAAAAGGTAGTTTTTTAAGAAAATGCAATTTGTTATAAGAAAATGTAAATTTTTAAGAAAATGTACTCATTTTAAAAAAATTACCATTTTTAATTAAAGGTACTTTTTGTGAGAAAATTAATTTTTTTTAAGCAAAGGTACTTCTTTAAGATACGGTACACTTTTGAAGAAAATATATTTTGTTAAAAAATAAGAATAGATATATTTTTTGAGAAAATTTACTTTTTTTAATAAAAGGCACTTATTTTAGAAAATATTCTGTTTTTAACCTTCTTTCACTTTGACGTTTATAAATTTACTATTTCTTGAGTTCAAAACTAAAACATATACTAAATATTGGTTACAGGCTCCACCTAGAAAAATTCCCATTAAGCAAGAATTTTCCCAACATATATTAGTCTAGACACAAACCAATGCAAATGTACCCAAAGTAGTTAATAGCACTGAGTTGTAGCATAATAGTGTTAAAGAAACGTTGTTTAAAATTTAGTTGTCTTAGATCCTCGGTATGTTTAAAGTTGTAATTTCCTTTAAGGCTATAAGAGATCATGTTTTCCCCAGTTAGTGAAAAAAATGCAAATGCCGCGGGTGGGATTCGAACTCACATTCGCTGGACGATCGTTTCGATGTTTGTGAAGCATCATCTTCAGCAGCATCTAGCCCGTTAAGCCGCTGCGGTGTGTATTTACACAAGTCACTAACCGAAGACATTTATTGATTGTGCAGAGTGATTGTTTGTCGCTACTTACACATTGCTTTCCTACTACTTACACGCCCTTATGCAGAAGTTTTGAAAGTTATAATTATAGAACGAACTATTCTAATTGTAGTTGTCCCGTTCTGTTTTTGGTTTGGCCCTACCATATGTTTCAAATTTAGTTGTCTTAGATCCTCGTTATGTTTAAAGTTGGAATTTCTTTTAAGGCTATAAGAGATCACGTTTTCTCCGGTTAGTGAAAAAAATGTTTATTTTATCAGTTAGCCCCCATTCCGCAATGTGCGATAAGGAACTTCGTTCCAAAATCTGCCTGTTGTAAGCTTTAAGGAGTTAATCCAGCTACCTCCAGATCATCTAACTAATGTCTTAGGAAAGACTTGTTGTGTACTAAGTAAATACGTATACTTCATATTTATCTTTGATTTATTAATACAGAGTTAGTCTACTTCTATTTTTAAAATTTTCCACAATTTCTACTGATATTTACAACAAAATACGCATTCCTTATCGCCGCTTAGCACACTCACAATTTTCTATTTACTTAATGACATTGAACTGAATTGATCTCAATACAATAGACTATTTTTACCATTATAAATTAATGCCTGTCGTTAACAAATAGTGCATGCATATTGTACACTTTCATGTTCTTGATTTTACGTTTTTTTTTTATTATTATTGTTCAGAGCTTGACATCGAAAATAAGTAGCAGGGAGTACATCCAATCTACCTGGAGCTATTATCAAATGATGCCGGTGTTGTTATTTCTGACGCTGTTAGTATTCACCTTAAGGCACAACACTGCAATTACACTTTAACTACATATAATTTAAAAAAGAAGAAAAATGCGCTCAGGAAAGTGGAAATCACAAGAAGAAACAAATTAACAAAATCAACACAATCAGCAACATCCTTATGATACTCGTGCTTACCTTTGTATACAAACAAACACAAATTCAGACGATAAAATGCCAAGAAAATGTAGAGAAAAAATGAGCCACCGTGTTATGCAGGCAAAACGAAGAAATACAAAATCACTTTTCAAATTGTAAATTCGTTAACATCGACTTGGCAAATCGCTTAAGGCGGAAACTTTATACCTCGCCCACTACTCGTGCAACTACACACTCAGGAGCGATTCATCGCTTTTGTTACATCTATACAGTTGAAGAGTTCCTAAGCGATAAGGAGCGTAGAGAAAAAATGGTAGTTGGGAAAGCAAGAAAATGCAGCATGTTACTCATGTTAACTTTGTTGCCGTTAACTACGAAGATGATGCTCCTATCTTGTAATGTGGCACTGTGGGTAAATGTAATACATTTGAGAAATAAATAGGACTTTGATGAAATGGCAAAAAACGAACATAGCCAAGGCAAAGAGAAAGTCCGAGCAACATAATTTATACGCAATATACTGATTGTAAGCATACAAATCATTAAATTTTTCTAACAATTGATTCGAGTGTAACTTGGTTATTCATCCTTTATAAGAACATTATAAAAATAAGAAGTCTAGAATGGCAATAAAAATAAGAATAAGAATGGCAAAATTTTGAATTTAGACTAACCTAAGCTTTTCTAAACCTGTGTGTCTTTCCACAAGCGCGTGCTAATATTCCCACTTTTTTCGTATATTCTACCACTGTGTTCTGTTGAATTGTTAAGGCTGATGCAGATGTTGTTGTTATTTTTCACTGCCTATGTAGTTGTCGCATGTTTTTCTTTGTTGTTTGTATACTTGATAATGGTGCTGATGATTACTACAAATGTTGCTGACGTACTGGTGATGTACTTTAGACGTAGTTTTTGTTTGTTACCAAGAGCGCGTTTCTTCTATTGTCCTCCGAGCGCTTTTGTGCATGTGCATATGTTAATTCACGTCAGTATTTGCTGTTAACGTAAATGACGACGCTCAATTTTTGTAGCTGCTGTTGTTGCCAACAACAAGAACTATTACAGCAAAAGGAAAAAAAAGTGCCTTATTTTTTTCTTCACCTTTTTATTGTCATCCCTCTCCGTCTCGTTTATGAAGAACACTTCAAAGTGAAATTAGTAAATGATGTTGTAATTTTTCTTGATGACAATCAGTACAACAAAAAAAACAACAACGGTATAATGCTAAATTAAAAGCTCAAGAGCAAGAGGATTTGATGACTTTTTCGCTCGATTCATATATATCGTCGTAATTAAAATACTTGTCATATAGCAAACGAAGGCAAAATCATTGCTTTGTTGTTTATTAGCTTTTGTAGGGAAATTGTGTATGCCTTTGTTAAATTATCTTGTTTGTTTCAAATAGAGAACGATAAATTGCCCGTAGGCTATGTGGCAACGCTTTGTTTGATGTTGCATGTTGTTTTCTTCTTGGTGTTTGAATATCAATATACGATACCGAGACAAGGCTGAAGTTATTTCTTATTTTCCAAAGCAAGTAGAAGTATTAAGTATCAGTTTCTAGGTCACTTTTGCTTTTTGAGGGAACTTGCAGTCTTCGCAATGACTTGATTCACCTTTAAGATTGTGTTTACAGAGAGAGAGTAGGGACGACTTTCAATCAGTTCTCGACATACAGTTTCTTTCACGAAGAAATTATGTTCGACTTACTTCTTGACAAAAGGCTAAAATGAAAAGTCTGCTTCCATGTTCGACTTTTCAGTCGCTAGATGTGTTTGTTTAATTTCTAGAAAAATTGTACATTTTTGTTTAAAGAAAATATTTCTTGTGGAAACATTTTATCGGTATAAAGCAATTTCCATAGTAGTGCAAAAGTAAAGCCTGTGAATCACTTATTTTTCTACAATTTTGGCTGTGTTTTCTACTTGACCTGCAAGAGATTTATTTGTTAGTAAAATCCTGTAGCTTCAAACTAAAAATTTTAAGGTATCAGCGGAGAAAACTCATTCAAAAAATATAATTCGTATGAAAATCTTAACGGATGTAAATAGTACAAACATTCAAATTTTACTCAATTTCAATATAAAAACACATATTACGTACACATGCTGAAAAATCGATATCTCTAAGACAAAGTACAAATATAGATGGATTTTGAAACTAATTAGTTTTTGATTTCAATATATATTTTTTATTTTAATTAATTTTACCAATATAACTCTACATTTATAACCAGCTAATACGAATATTTTGAGATTTAAACCAACGGTTTTCATTTCCACTTGCATTGAATGCATTTGTTTGTTTTTTCATAAGTAGAGAATCTGCTGCTTTTTTGTTTCTTCTTTCTTTATTGTCTTTCACGTTCAAGGACCTATTGGTACACAAATTATACACCTATATACTAATCGAGTTGCGATCTTTTTATTAAATTTTATAAATGGTCCACAGCTCCGAGTAAAGTCTCGGGCAGAAAGGGCCTCACGTTGTTGACCTTTCTTTCCTCAAAATCTGTTCTCAATGTGGTATATATATATGCGAAAAACATACACAAAAACCAAAGCAACATCACAAACCATTTAGCCGTCGGAGCTTTTGTTTATTTCTTATTCTCAGATTATAAAAATTTTCAACTAATTTTTCACTTTTTTCACAACATAATTACCTAACCGACCAAGCTCTGTTGATATCCTCTGTCCGATGAACCATTGACCACTGAATGCATGAAACTAAAACACAATACACCAGCCAATATTAGAAACATTCACTTCATGTGCAATTTTCACACACACTCAGGACTATCAATGAAAAGAATAACGCAACAAATACAGTTACATACTTACAAGATGCACTGTGAATTACTTCTCTTTGTTCCTGAATCTCGTAAATAGTTCAACAGACCCATCTATATTTGTGTCATAAACATAGATGCATTTGGATCACAAAAACGAATATTATAAAATTTTAATCAACGTGCCTCCAAAATTGAATAGCAAACTTCCCAAAGAATAGCAAGCACGACGTGTTTGGATAAAAGTATACTATATTTGCGAAAGACTACAAACACACGATATATTTGCATCCAAACAACAAAAAAGTACAGCTTTTACAACGTGTATGCACTGAAGTACCATGCTATTGATTTATTAGAATACAGGCCGTCAGTGGCGCCATGGTAATTTGCGCGGATCTTTTAAATTAGAACGTAGGATCTAGTTCTGCACTTACCACTTGATTTTCGAATGCATCAACTGCTTCTTCTGCAGACGAAAATCGTTGTCCGCGAAGTTTATCTTCGACTTGCGGGAACAACAATAAATCGTTTAGTGCCAAAACAAGACTGAATGGAGGATGACCTATTATTTCGGTGTTGTGGGTGCTCAAAAAGTAATTTCTGTAACCGGTGTTTTCGAGGTCGCATCGTTGTGGCGGACAAAATTCCGTGTTTTCCGGCTTGTTTTTTAAAATTTTCTGAAAACTTCTAGCAAACAAATTGTAGTATTCTATTCAGAATTGAACACCGTTCGATATTCCACTAGTGCCTCTTTTGCCAAATAACTAAATCTACCGAAAAACAAGAAAAATTTCTTTCGAAGTGCTTCAAGTTCAGCAGAAAATAACTCGAACAGTCGACTGTGATTTAGTTTCAGTCTCATACGCATAGATCCATGATTCCTCATCAACAAGACCCTTACAAACGCCCTTTGTTGCAGCTATATTGTTTTTTCTTGCCCACCACCAAACAGCGCGACCGTTTATTTTGAGTTTCTGTAAAATAATGTGGCATCCGACAAGAGAAAATCTTTTTCACGGCTATCTTAATTTTATGTATGCTGATACAGGTAATGCATAATTTTGGGTCAATCTCACTGTGTGTCATATGATGATCTTGCATTATCTGGTTTTGCATAATACAAGAACTGCTATTTGCCGACCTTCCCGATATTGTTTCACGAAATATCGCCGAAAACAAAACAAATTCATTTGCTTATATTATTTATCATTTATTTTTATATATGTTTTCTGTCTTATCGGATAGCGTATTCTACGTTAAACTTAATGGCCGTGTCTCTGACACAGCCTGCAGGGACAGTCCGTGGCCGAAGGCCTCGTACAACTGTATGCTGTAATTATTTTTTTTCTGTGGGCGATTTTGTTTTCGGCGATATTTCGTGAAACAATATCGGGAAGGTCGGCAAATAGCAGTTCTTGTATTACGCAAAACCAGATAATGCGAGATCATCATATGACACACAGTGAGATTGACCCAAAATTGTGCATTACCTGTATCAGCATACATAAAATTAAGATAGCCGTGAAAAAGATTTTCTCTTGTCGGATGCCACATTATGCTGTAATTTTTATATTTACCAACGGCATTTGATTCAAGTCCGTTTAAAAAAAAAATATTATGTTCAATTTTTCTAAACTTAATTTAATTTATGTATTTTAATTAACATTTTTATTGAAATAAGTTCTGCGAATGTTGAGAGGGCCGCCCTAATATTAAAAAAGGTTTACCTTATCGAGTCTTCGCATTAGCATTCGAGCGTTGTGTCAAAGCTTTACGCTTTACAATTCAAAATTAATGTTACAACAGCTTTACTGAAGCTTTCGCAAAAAAGCTTCATTACGTTAGCTTACTGTTTGTTTCACTTTTTACTAGATACATGTTACCAAGCAACATTAGCTTGCTGTTCGTTTCACTTTTTACTAGATACATGTTTGAGTGTATGTGTTTAAACAATTTTCATTTGAGAAATTAAAATACTAGAAATATATCAACCAATATGAAATGTATATCAAACGAAAGATAACATCTTCATTTACCTACAAAAAAAAAATTTAAAAAAATTCATCTAGCCGTTTCCTCAAATTCAATGAAATAAAGATTACAACAATAAAAACCTGACATGACTCCTCATACCGTAAGGTAAGACGTATTCTACGTCAAAAAAAAATACAATACTACCCAAAAATTTGCAATATGTATTTGATCAAAATTTCATGAGAAATATCGACCAGCGGTTGATTCAAACGTACATCTCCTTTTTTGTGCCACTTTTTACGAGTTTATTCATATGAAAAAAACTGGTAAAAAATATAAAATGAAAAACAGCCTAAAATTTGTGGGCCAATTTTTTTTAATGAAAATTACCCAAAAACCAGTTTTGAAAAATTGCCCATTTTTTTATTCTCGATTTTTATGAAATTTATGAAAATGCATTCTGGGTTTATTTTATTTTAGAGTGATTGAAGAGAGGTGATTTCGAATATAAAAATGCCTTTTAATTACATTGAATTTAAAAAAATCGCGATATTTCTTTTGCCTTCGGTGCTAAATTACCCGTGTACAATATACATATTTGTACGGAAAATGAGTAAAGTGCTAACGCTAGTACATCCATTTAAATTAGAATAACATTGACATTAATGATCGGATTTGCTCCCATGATACTCTTTACTGTCGTAATTTCGTAATTTGTTTACTATTTTTCCGTGATTATTCAAACTGTATTAAATTCGAAATTTTACCTAAAATTATAATAATTTTCAAAATTGTGCTCTACCGATTTGACCGATTTTGGTTGAATTAAAAACAGTTTAGGTTCAGTAAATAACCTGTATAAGAAAACCTTAATTATATTGATTGCATCTTTTCGTCACAAGATAAGGACGAAAGCGATTTAATTTGATATGCAATCTAATACTATAATGTGGACCTTAGGACCTGTGTTGGGATTTTTTAATTAGCATTGGTTTCTAACTTGCATTACTTTATCTACTGCAAATGGGAAAGGATTTGCTATCGCAATCAAAAAAATAATTAATTTCCAGTTGCTCAGGCAATGCAAACGCCATATTTATCGTATGTAGGTATGTGCACGCAAAGAAAAAAACGTTTATTGCTCGGTTGCCACAATAATACTTTGATTGATTTGTTATAATTTATTTACCGCAACCGTTCATCTAGTTCTCCCAAATAAACTTATCTATAGCAAATGTCTATCATGTTGTTGCAAACGAGTTCTCGTTTACATTAAACTCGTCTAAAATTACATTTGCCGCAAGTTAAAACCGATTGCGGTAACTGAAATTAGCCATTTTTCTAATGAGAGCACAGATTACGAAAAACGTAAATTTCTCTCATTCTCTCATTCACGTATACACATTAAAGTGATCGCAATCTCTAATGTTTCTACCTTGTCGATATATCTTGGATGGGCAATTGAGGCGTTGTAGTTTGCTGCGCTTTTAGTTGTTATTTGAATGCAACGCGAGGCATACGTGTTGGTATACAGTGAAATAATAGACAAAAATTCCAACTTTTTTTTAATGATGGCACTGTGAGACAAAATTAGATTTTTTTAAAATGATGGGGTTCTGTCAGCGGATCCTGGTAGAAAGGTCTAAAAAATCAGAATAAGTTTTTAGGGCGTGTCAAAGTTTCCGCCCCTCGGAACTTTTCTGCAACATATCTGCATGCAAAATTGTGTGCTCCTTACTTCTGAGGTACAAAATATGTTCAGAAGTTTTATAGAAAATATTCAGATAAATATTTTTGTGGCACAAATCTCTAACTCTCACGTATAACCAAAATTTTTACTTTTTTTTGAGAACTCGCAAAAAACTGATCCAAAATGACGGAGGGCGTGGTAAAAATGTTCTACAAAATTATCGCCATAAAATTTCACTATATGTGTCCGAACACTCCAAAACACAAATGTTAGTCCAAGTGCTAGATAAAAGCTGAAATATGACAAAATTCATTATATTATGTGGATTATTTTTAATCGAAAGAGCAAAATGAAAAAATTTATTATTAACCCTTAGAAGGCAGTTAGTTGTGGCTTATTATCTGGCACTTGGGCTAAGATTTGGGTTTGGGTTCAAATTATATGCCGATTGTTTTTTTGGAGCAACTTTTGCGATTTTTCAAAACAAAAACCTAAAAATTATGGATATATGTACGTGACAGTTAGAGGTTAATTTGTTCCACAAAAATGTTTATCTGAATCTTTTCTATAAAACTTCTGAACGTATTTTGTACCTTAGAAGTAAGGAATACACAATTTTGCATGCCGATATGTTGCAGGAAAGTTCTGATCAGACCTGGCAAAACGCCGATACACGAATATTTTTTACTGACCTTTCTACCAGAATCCGTTGATAGAACCTCATCATTTTTTTGGTTTCGCACAGTGTAATTAAAATAATTGCAATTACTTTTGTCCACCTAATCATCCAATTTTTGTTGGCTGGCGAGAGATAAGGCGTACTAACTACTACCAATCTAGAGGAAACTGCAGCCAAGTTGGACCATTTATGTGGTACCGTATTTGTTAACATTTTCGGATTTTTATTTTTAGTTAAAGAGCCGATAGATGGCTATTGTGCAATAAATGCGACCCATCTATCATGAAGTTGGTTATTAGTTTTAGAACTTAAAACACTTGCGTACCTAGGATTTTTTCTTTAGCGTTTTTTCTTAAGAAAATATTTAACTTTAGCATAGAAAATAACAAATTTATTTCAGTTATCAATATATTATTCTTCATGTCAATCGAAAGTTCCTAAATATCTTTAATAATTCCTCCCATTCTCTATAGATAACATATTGATCATCTTTTCGTGCTTCCTGTCTAGCCGACTTTTTATTTATAACTCATTGGGAATTGTGAGGTTTCAAGTAAACCTCAACCTATGTAACTTACATACAGCGTTACCCGAGCAAACAGTTATAAAAACTGTAGGACCAAATGAGTTTAGTTTACGCTGAACCCCAACTTCATAAACTTCCTACCCCAAAAATCACTTTACACGGATTTCTAATCCTTATAAGGGTTTACGCAACCAAAGAAACTTTTCTATACATTTGAAAATAAAACAAAGCGAAAAAAGTAAGAAAGAACAAAACTTTACACTTAAGCTAATCGCATCATAAGTTTTGCCATATACTCTAAATATAAAGGACATCACCATCAGGCAAATGAAAGTATAAGAAAACAAAGCAAAAAAAAATGCGAAGAAAAATAATATTTTATATGGTTTCCTTTAATAACTTAAACAGTACGAGAGTGGACCATAAACTTAAGTATTAGTTGAAGTACAAAAGATTTCCAAATAAAAAGGACTTTTGGCATCACTTCGCCCTTATAGAGAGCATAAGAAGTGTATCTAGCATTATTCGGGAAACAATAGCAGACGAAAATCAATGAGTTTATAAATTGCTCCTCCTACTCGTAAAGATCAATAACTTAAAGCTTAGAAATAATAAAAAAGTAGCAAATATTTAGATTTTCTAAGAAAACCCTGAGGTAGTGAAATGCCCCTCATCATCATTATTATAATAACAAAAGGAAAAAGCAAACTGATTTTTCTTCGAAATATCTTAAAAAAAATCATCATGATAAGCATAATTTGAAAGCAATATCATTAAGGGCAGGAGAAACAAAAAGCTGCAAAGAAACAAAGGACTTATAAGAGGCAAAGAAATTAAATTCGTGTTTCTGCATATCCTTCGATATTATTAGCATACCCGCAAAAGTCAAGACATGGAAAATACAAAAATGTCAATCTCAGCGTTTATTACATTCTAACGAACAAAACAACGCACAATCAAATTTATGGTTTGTTCTACACAATTATATTTTATTTTTTGGGTAAACATCAACAATAGACCCTCATAAAACGTTAGCATTCTGCTGTCTTGGCTGCTGCGGGGGCTGGCAACGTTGTCATGTCTATAATAAAAGTTAAATAAATTATAAGACTAACGTGGCAACGTCTCCAACCTTATAACATCTTAGGATTCCTTTGATTCCGAGATGTGTTTCATTACGACGATGATGATGAAAATCTTATAAATAACGTATGCCAGGACATCAATGGCCAGATGGAATAAATAGTAATAAAATAAGTGAAATCTATACAATTTTTTGAATACAAAACTGAAAGCACACAAACGAGTATACAAAAAGTTATTAATATCTATGTATATATAATCATATATATGCATGCCTCATATTCAGGAGCATCTGCGAGGATCATAAAACCTGAGGAATATATATACTTTTATTATGACTACAACCAAGGGCACCAATAACCTACAAAAATAAGATAACATACTCGTAAAATGTCGGTTGGATTTTCTTTTGTCCTCACCTATTCACTTACGACTATGTGTGGAACGGAAATTGCCCATTCGTAAAAAGTGTTACACAAAAGGTTTGCTGGCTCCACAATTTTCCTATCCTTGTTGTTTATGTACGTGCTAAGAGTGTGAGGGTGTTTGGGAGAACCGTGAAGAACAGGGATACAACACATATCATTTCATAAATTTAGGAAATTTCTTGGAAAAGAAGGGGTTTGTTAGATAATCGAAGGATACTTGCCAGCCTCAATGAAAGGAAAAGAGAGTATAAGTAATGATGTTTACTCTGCCATTTAAGTGAATTATCTCGTTATGGAGATATATTATCGACTGTGGGAAAGATTCTTAACAACAGAAAAGTGTAAATTGAAATTTTTCTGGAAAAGTGAAAAGAGTCCTTAGAGCGAAATATAAATAGAGCCATACTCTAATCCAAAAACTGATAAGAAAAATGTTACAATTATTTTGCAATTCCAAATACTTTCCGTGAGATTCGAGTTGTGCATTTTCACCCGCTCAAAGAGGGTTGTAAGTCGTTATTTGCAGTTTCTGCACCCGCTTCTCAGGAGAACTTGAAAAATTTACATTTTAAATTCACACGCCTTTGAGTAGGTTCGCATAAAGCAGTGAACCATCTCGTCAAGGGGGTCGGTTCTAGCAAATGTTTTGCAACAACTCACTACTGCCACTAGCCTTAAATCTCGTGCGGTACGCGAGCTGCTCCAGAGTTATATATTTTACCCATCTGTGGTGAAAAAAGCGTGCTTAAATGCTAATAAACAAACGTAAGCTATCATTTTTTCCTGGCTCTTTTTCGCTCGAGGATCGTGTATTATAGTTAAAATTTTAAAACCGGTGAATAACGAGTACTTGCGTTTACTGTTCGGTGAGACTGACGGAGATTTACAGTTTTTACACTCTCTCTTTGAGTGGGACCTGAAGTTTTCCACCGATTGCGAACGGTATTTTGAGAAGCTTTTTCATGGCTAAGTACTCGTTAGTGTCGCCATCACTAAGCGAGGTGACCGTCGTCGAAAGAAATGTCAGGTGGTCTCAGCAGGGATCGAATCCACGTTCTCGTGTACAAGAGCTGCGCACACTATTCGTTGCACCACTGGGGGCCACCAACTTTAGACTATATTAAATAAAATTCAGAAGACAACAATTCAAAATCAAAAGAGACCAACTGAAATTCAAAGTCGATGCATGAAGTTTAGAAGCTAGAAATTTAAATTTGTATTTCATCAATTACAACTTAAAACTCGAATTTATAATACATCGTGAAGAGTTTTAGAATTTCATAAGCCGAATTTAAACAACCAAACGAATCCTTCAAAGCTATTCCGTAAATAAGTAGCATTTCATGATAATTTTTTTTTGAGTTTTCGATTACTCTCAATTCGTTTTGAATCCCAATACCAGGGTCAAAAAAAATACCATTCGTTCTCTGGCTGTGAATTCATCTTGTTCAGTAGTGCACTCTCCCATTTACAAGTTCCCAAGCCTTCTCCATAACAATCTGAAAAATAAAGGAAAACTGTGTGAAAATACTGCAGTCATAGACTATTCACACCAATTTGTTTCTTTTGCGCTACCCTGTAGCAGTTGTGTTTTGGTTACAAGAAGTGATTATCGCTTGTTAAGTTGCACCGAAAACGGTAATTTAGCGATAAATAACTTTATTCAAAAATATATAAAATAAAAAGAATTATAGACTTAGCGAAAATTATTCGTGTCGCTAAGCCATCACTAAGTGCTTCATGCAATACAAGCGATTATATAAGCAACCGGTCTAACCATAACACGCTTAGTGATTCGTGAATGTGTTTCGTGAGTAGAGTTCGTGAGCGTAAGTACCAAAATTTCACACATTGCACACATTGCGTGATAACGCGATCACGTGATAACGCGTGACTCACGCGTATGACGACAAATTATATATATTACTATATTACCTTGTGATCAAATATGTATGGTTGACTCCTCTGATCAAGTGGGATAGACTGCTTTTCGGTGAGTCTCGTAATGATTCGTGTCGCTAAGCCATCACTAAGTGCTTGCACATTGCACACATTTTTGAATCACATGCACTACGATAACGTGACTGAACTTAATGTAGCTCACGATAACGCGTGACTCACGCGTATGACGACAAATTCTATATATTACTAATGGACCTCGCGATCAAATGTATGGGTGACTCGCCTGATCAAGTGGGATACACTACCTTTCGGTGACCCTTGTACCGACTGTCAGGAAGAAATTTACAGTTTGTAACACTTTGTTTGCACTATGTGGAAAGAAGCCCTTCAGGCATAAAAAAATAAAAATGCCAATAAAAGAAATCAAATTGTTTTTAACACACAACGTACATATGCAAAAATAGTAAATGACAGTCTTAAGTATGTTGCTTTCACTTGGTGACATTCACTGTCATTCTATGTAATTGAAAAAACAGCAATGACTAGAAAAACACAAACTGCAAAACAAAGAAATCCAGGATTCAAGCACACACATGACAAACAAACTTAAACAGTGAAGCAGCTAACCAACCAAGCAAGCAAACACAATGGCCATGGTAACAGGAAAAAAAAATGGCTAAGTAAATTTCAAACGGTAAAGTAATACATATGGTAGGTTCTACAGAAAATGTCTAGCTAAAAAAATGACATGAGATGTCAGGGGACACCTGGTTGGAACGAAATTCCTTTCGCTATATATTCTGTACTAAATAGTTCCGACAAGCCTAAGGCGAAAATTACGATAATTTAAATGGATCTTTTGGAATCGATACTGTTTGTAAAATGACAAACTTTTTTTAAGAAATTCATTTTCATAGAATGTATTTTTTTTTAAAGACGAATAAGTATTATAAGGACTTTTGTAAGAATATATATTATAATTTCCCGTAAAGGTAATTTTTTAAAGAGAGATACTTCTCTTATTAAACTCTAATATTTTATTTAAGTAAAGGTACTATTTTTAAGAAGAAGTAATTTCTGTAAGAAACAGCCATAAGAGTATGAATTTTTTTTTACGTTTTCTTTTAAAAGAAGAGGTATTCTTTTTAGAAAAAGGATATTTTTTTAAGAAAATTTAGTTATTTTCAGGAATGCTACTTATCTCAAGAAAAGGAAATCCATTATATTATTTTTAAGTAAAGGTACTTTTAAGAAAAGAAATTTTTGCAAGAAAATGTATTTTTTTTAAGAGAAGGTATTTTTTTGAAGAAAAGTTTTGTTTTAAGAAATGGGATTTACCATTGGTAATTTGTTCGAGAAAAGGTAAATTTTTAGGAATAGGTACATATCTCAAGAAAAGTTATTTTGTTTCACAAAAAAGGCACACTTTAAAGAAAATTTGTTTGTTTTTAAGAAAAGTCAATTTGTTTAAGAAAATTTAAGTTTTTAAGAATAGATACTTGGTTTAAAAAAATTAATTATTTTTTTAAGAAAAGTTACGTTTTGTAAGAAAATTTAATTTTCTTTATGATAAGGTTTTTTTTAAGAACAGGTTTGTTTTAAGAATTTGAGTAGGTATCACTTAGAAAATTTTGTTTTTTTAAGAAAAACCACTTACTTTAGACAATGTTCTTTTTTAAAGTTCTTTCGTTTTGGATTTTCTAAAGCTACTTATGATTGGGTTCAAAACTACAATAAATACCAAATATTGGTTACAGGCTCCACCTAGAAAACTTCCTTTAAACAAGAAATTAGCCAGCATACATATGTTAGTCTAGACACAAACCGAAGCAAAAGTACTCAATATGGTTGATAATTATGGGTTGTATCATAATAGTGTAAAAAAAAAATTGCTTAATTTTTTTTTTCATTTATTCCTAAAAACTAACTAGATATGTCTAACCTTTTTAAAATTTCATTTCTGATTTGCGCTATATTAGAAACTTATGACCCATAGATATATAAACTTAATGACCCAAGACCCGAGAATTGGAAAGTTTCAGTAAGTATTTTATGGTGATGCCATATCTTTGTTAATTTTTATTGAAATTAAACAAGCATTTAAAGAAAATTATTTTAGATAACTCTTATAACTATTCAAGCATTCCACTTGTATTCAATTTTCTTAATAAAAATTGTTTGCCCTTAATTTCTAAAACGAAGATAAAATTGTCTTTTTAGAATTTAGACACTTAATGTTTTTTTCTAATATTTCTAAAATAAAGTAGACACTTTTCTCCTACACCCAGCGATATAATTATAAAGGCATTATATTTTTTCTCTGTACTCTCAATGCATTGGGTTTTTGGTGTAGAATTTTAATGCATATATGTGTCATTAGGTATATTATGTCAATCAATATAACCATTCGATCTCTTTTACAAGTTAAATGAAAAGTGACGTTGTTTTTTCTGTTTCTGGTGCGAAATATATATACAGGCAAGATGGAAAAGAACCCGAATTCGACAGTAGGAAATGGGAATTTAAATAGAAGTGAGTTTTCTTTGGTTATTATTTTATTGTTTTAAAATTAACGTAGGTCAAATTAAAAAAAAATATTTTATATAAAATACCTGGTTGAAAGTACCTGAGTAAAGAAGAAAAGGGAAAAATTGAAGATTGTCATGATGAAGGGCTGTCGAACCGGGAAATTTCGAGGTGGTTGAAAAGATCTAGCTGTGTGATTGACAGTTTTATAAAATAGGGTGTTCAAGATGGAAACACAAAACGACCTGGAAGGACACCACTGATCAGTGGCAACATCAAAAGAGAGATGAAAAGGGTTGCTGTTAAAGAAAACTTCGGCAATAAGGAAATTATTGCTGAATTGAGCTTGGGAGTAGGGTTGCGTCGTGTTCAACAAATAACGAAACGCGAGTTGAAACTGTCATATGGGAAAAAGTATGCAAAACTTGGCCTTATGCCAAGACACGAATTAGTCAGATTTAAATTCGCTGATATATACATATTTTTGAATGAGGGGTGATATTTTCCGATGGAAAACATTTAATTCGGATGGACCTGATGGCTCGGACAAACATTGGTGCTCCAGAGATTTTTCCAAAATTTTTCGTCAGCGGCCAATTTTTGGCGATCTCTCCCTTATGGTCTGGGCAGGTATGAGTTATACAGGAACCACTCAAATATCTTCCATTTCCACAAAACTGGATTCCGAGTATTATAGTCGATTATTGGATGCCGTCTTAGTTAATTCTGGAGAGGAAATTTGTGTCCCAGAATTTATCATCCAGCAGGACAACGCAACAGTACATCGGTCTAAGAAAACTCCAAAGTTTCTGGAGTCCATAAATAATACAAACTCTCGACTAGCATGCAGTTAGTTCTGATGTCTATCCGACAGAGAACCTCTGGTCTATTTTACCTACCCACGTTTACCACCCATGACGCCAGTTGAAGAATATCAAGGGTCGAAGAGTCGCAATACCAGAAAATGGAAGATAACTGATCCTGCGTATATTCATTCGTTGATAAACACAATGGCAAGATACTTAGTAGAAGTTATCAGCGATAATGGAGATCAAATGTCTTACGAAACTTTTTAGAATATTTAACTAAAACTTTTGCCTTTATAAATATTTCGAACTAGTAATTAGTTTATTTTTGTTGATTCACCTTAAAGAAGTCATACTCTAAGTATTTTTGCTGAAATGTATTTAATTTTGAAAGGACTAATACAATATAAAATAAAAACTTCAAAATTCCTCACAACATTTGGAAAAAACAAAAAATTGTGTTGCCTTTACATTTATTTCGCGGGCTGTATAAAACATTTATGTGTTGGTAAAAAGGTTTTTTATCCGATTTGTGTACGAACGAACACGGGTACGGTAACGAAAGCGTTGAAAATTTTCTTCAATTCTTATGGAAGAAGAACAACAGATGGCGTTCGACGTCGCTTCTGACGTAGACGACAAAAATTAGAATTCGAACATCATGTTTCGAACGCAGATTGTTTCCAGGTTAATATACAAATTATTATGTGTTGAAAAACGTCTTTCTATTTTTCTGACAATTAAAATTAAATTATTTCAAATTTCTGAAAGAAATGTGAACAGGAATTGTAAATTTATGTATATTTTATAGGCCATAAAATAACAGTCGAAGCAGTTTTTGTCCTTCAGGCCTGTAGAAAATAATAATTTAAGTGTAGTTGCTGAGATTTGTGTGAGTGTGTTGTAGTGAACAAAATTTATAAAGTAAACTGGGGTGACAAATTTAAACGCCAACTGATTGTGTTTATCGACAACGTATTTAGAATTGACGCCAACGTTATCGTCCTAATTGTGATTTTACATTTAATTTGATTTGTTGTCTATGTTAGCCACCCTTAATTTGTTTTCAAGTATTTTCAAAAAGACAGGTGACAATTCTTGTACAAAGATCCATAAGTTTGAAAATAAAAATTATTTTTTATTTTCATGAAAATAATATTTAAAGATTGCGAGTCGTGCAACTTAAACTCACTCACTCACTCACTGTTAAACTGTATTTCCAGGGTTTCTACTTAAAAAATAACTTTTTTTGAAACTCAAGACTTTTGTAGAAAAGAAATACACCTTTCGTACACCTTTATTAAAAGTATCTTGCACTCTGTAGCTAAAACAAGCTCGCGCAGCATGGAGGTTCAAATTTTAACATTTTATGTCTAGAAATCAAAGAAAAAAATATTTTTTAATATCTAATAATGCCATAGGAGAAAGTCTCAAACTCTATTTTAAAATATTAAAAAAAATTAAATAAATTGAAGTTGGTGATAACATATTTTTAAACAAACTAAAGTCATAAACTCCGTCAATACTTATAGAAGTACTTGGCTGATAAATTTGTAAAATATAGTGCTGCTCGTAAGCGAAATAGCAAAATAATGGGATGAGATTTTTTTAAACTGGACATTTCATGTGAAATCTACCATATGTAGTATGCTACATGAACACATACAAACAAAAGGAAATTGAAATCTAACCTATACATGGCGAGAAGAGAAGTTCATATCCCTGAGCTTTTTGTATACGTATGTTTGGGAATGAAGGCAAACTTTCAAACTTTTTCCTCTTGTTGGTCCTCTACAGTTCCCTTTGTTGTACCAGTTTGATATGATGTTTGTTAGTATTTGCTGTAGCCGTTGCTGTTGCCCCTTTCCATCGCATGTATGTGTAGTGGTAGTACGGTGTGAGACTGTGGTTGACAGTCGTTTGTAAACATGTCGAAACCATTATGACAATTAGATTTTTTTCCTGTATGTAGTTGGATTTCAAACTTTTATTTATTCCCATTATCCTTTGATTGAATAAAGGTTGTGCAAAAGCGCTGCGATTGATAGAGAATGATATTTATGGCAGAATGATTTTTCTGGAAAAACTCAACAGTGGGGAATGAGACATAAAGATTTTCTATCATATGAAGATGATGTGAATCTTAGTATGAAAATAAAATTGTTAATGGCATGTTATATTTTAGAAACTGAATTTCGAGCTAGCATTTTAAAAGGAGATTTCTTTTGAGACATACACAATTTTCACATGTGATTATAACATAGAGTAATGTCATATAGAGCTGCCATCTTTCTCATCTGACGTTTTGTTTCACACTCTTCATGGTGCGGTCGGTACGATAGAGAGTTATTTGAGGTAAATTGACTACACTAGGTGGAATTAAAAAAATTTTTTAATTAAAATCTTCATATCGTTTTGACGAAAAACGGTGAATATTAAACGTATTATATATATATATATTTGTGGTGTATTTACACAAAAATTTTAACGCATAAACAAAATGCTGTTGCTGTTTTCTTGTTGGTTGGTTTGAGCCATTGGCTCCATCTGGTATTATTGAAGCAATACTTTCTAACACGCAACGTCCATATGAAACACACTAAACTTCGTAAATTTACTGAGTGAAATCGCTTCTCTATATGGCATTTCTCTTTGGGTTATAATATAACTTTAGTTTTTAGCTTATGTCTCATCATGTTAATTTTGACTTCCTCGTGCGTGTAGAATGCTAGTTTAGCTTAATATCGGGATATTATAAAACAGTGGCATTAGGTAGACCTTCTCTCACCAAGTGATTGTTCGAATTCAATGTGTAGACTCCCTGTTTGTCAGCTACACTTTTACAAGAAGTCAAGTCATTTATGACTTGGAGACGCTTTTTGAGGGCAAACAAAATCATTTTCAATTCATTACTGATCGTTTTTCCGACCGCGGTGAGGGGTGCTGAAGGAAATATAAAGTAGTTTGTGACGAGTCGTCATCGATACAGCGTTTTATTATATGAACGATGCACGGCCATTGATTTGTTTTCGTCATTATTTTATAAATCGTATATGGATTAATTTGTCCATCTTCATGTACGAAATTACTTCGATTATAGACTCTCGATCAGATGATTAGAACCACTTAAATTTCTGGTTTTAGTAGGTCATATCTTTCCAAAGTGTTTATCCACAGCTAAAATCTTATTACCATGGCAAAGGGCATTGTCTTAAGGTTGCATTCAATAACAAAAACAAAATTAAATTAAATGCAACAGTATTATAAAAATCCTTATCCAGACAAACACATGATTTATATATCAAACAATTCGTGAAAGAAAAACATTACTCTCTAATAAACATTAGTGAAAACTCGGCAGGAAAAGTATTTTGAACACAGCGGAAAGAGCCAAAATCGATGTTTACCATTCGCAAGTATATTCTTTTCCGACGGAACTGTGCGAAGTCACAAAACTGTGCTGGCAGACTTAAAAGATATTGGAAACTATGGAAAGAATTGCAAACGAATGATTCCTACCGCTTTAAGCATTACGGCACAATCGATTTAGAATTTGAAGGTGCAAAAATGACTGGAAAAACACATACAAGTCTTTGTTACAATCAGCATTTCCTAAATAGAATAATATTTTTAGACCAATTACATGGATCATATAGCAATGCAGGCTGGTTCAGTTACGACTGGACAAATTTCACCAGGGTATTCCTTGGCTCATTTTATGAAAATATGACCATCTACGACCATCCACGAAAATGCAAGGTGGCGAAAAGGCAGCGGTTTGAAAATTTTCGGATTGGTGGTCGGAGGGTACTAGGGTACATAGATACATTTTGCATCATTTCTTGGAAATGAAAATGTTATCAAGGGGAGATTCAAAAGTATAAATTTTGGAAAATGGCTTATATATTTTACGTCCAATAGAATTGTTTTATTTAATGGAAGACTGCGTATACTTTTGTATTCCTAAATTTGAAGGGCAGGTTTGAATTTCCGATTGAAAACAAAATTGGAATTACATTATTCACAATAGTGAGTGGTAAATGTTATACAAGGTGTTTCAAAAGAAGTCATCCGATGTTGTTTGGCTCTAATTTTTTTTCTAAATGAAAAATTTCGATTCTGTTTTTTGATTATATTTATTTGAACATTTAGAATTTTTTTGGTTAAGTTGAGAAGATGATGTCGGTTAAATGGGCGCCGTCACAGTTGATTACCATACGGGCTCGTTTTATGGCATTTTTCATCACTTCGGTGAGAACTTCGGGCGATAGATTCTCGGACTCGTGTCGAATGTTGAGCTTGAAGGCTTCCAGGGTCTCGGGCTTGTTCACGTAAACACGGGACTTCAAAAAACCCCCAAAGAAAGGTCTGGAACGGTTAAATCGGGCCATCTTGCGGGCCAGTGCAAATCGCCAAAAACGATAGATGAGGCAACCCGGGAACGTCGCCTTCAGAATATCGGTTGTGGCTCACGCAGTGTGTGCCGTTGCTCCATTCTGTTGGAACCACATGTCCTCCAGTCCTAATTCGTCGAATTGTGGCAGAAAAAACTCGGTTAACATGGCCCTATAGCGCGCACAGTCCACTGTTGTCGTTTGACCAGCGGCGTTCTCGATAAAAAATGGCCCGATGACTCCTCCAGCGTGAACAGCGCATCATGCAGTCACTTTGAGGGGGTTTAATGGCTCCTCTTGCATCACTCGTGGATTTTCGGTGCCCCAGAAGCGATAGTTTTGCTTGTTCACCTACCCGCTGAGGTGGAAATGAGCCTCATCGGTCATTATGATTTCGGTGGAAAAGTCGTCCACATCGTCCACAAGATTGAGGACTGGCTTGGGCGTAGTTACACGCGTCTGGCGGTCGACAGGCAGCAGCTATTGCACGGACTGGACTTTGTATGGGAACATGCGCAGGTCTTTGACCAAAATTCGCCATAGGGACGACTGGCTGATGGCTAATTCCGAGGCATGGCGTCTGGTCGATGTTTCCGGCGACAGCTCGACATCCTCGGCCACTCCTGGCAACGTCTCGTGTGGTCTAATACTCTTCCAGGTTAGTGGCCAAACGGCGCAGTGTTTACGCAGTCGGTGTCGGACGAAGTGTTACGCAAAAAAATTGACACGATTATTCCGCGTTCTGCGGACTGTATCGCTCCATGGCTTGTTTAATTGTATTCTACATCTGTCTAGTCCACAAATGTCAAAACATTGACATTGGTCATCATTTGCAAAAATAATAGCATCTTCCAATAGGGTGGTCACTTTTGAAACACACTGTACATGTTGATCATGGTAGAATTATCTATCAGGTATAGTCGTTTAAACAGGTGGCGACATGTTTTCCATGTCATTTTTCGTTTCACTTGTCCAAATCATGTGCATTTGGTTTTTATACTTTTTGTATTTTTGTATTGTTGGTATATAGTTGTGTAGAGTTGAACAACTGAAATGAATGAACGAAAATAAAATGTCTGTTGTTGTTGCTTATAACTACAACAAGATCTGCTGCTACCATGTATTTCTTGGCACTGGCTACAAAGGTGTTGCCGTATCCCATTTTTTTCACCCATCACAGCAAATTTTTCCAAATTTCGTAGCATTAGGTGTGGATCGTGGTGTGGATAATTGAATAAAAAAACATAAATTGGCACGACCATTCCTATTTACTCCATATAGTACCAGTTATTTTAAAATTATAATAATGCTACGAGTAATTTCATATTATTTACATATTCTATTTGTGCTCTTAAAGTACATAAATGTGTACATATTCAAAAAATATTGCGGCTAGTCACATCTGTGTAGAAGTAGCCCTATATGCAAAATGACAAAGGAAAATTAGTCGCAATGAATTTTTTAGGCATTACACAGTAGCAACAAGTTACTCTCTTTCAAAACGTTTTGTAGTTTTATTGTCACGAACATAAGAACCACACATAACAAGCCACAAATTATGAGTATGTACTTTTTGATCTAAAGCGAATGAATACGAGTGCATTCATGGTTTTTAATTTTAGCGTCAAATTATATTATTTTCGCTCTTTGTTTCTGGTGTAGCATTCTCATACACTCCCGATACCAACAGAACCAACGAGTAATTGTTTTGTTCGCATGTGGTTCTATTCGCAAAAGCACAAAAACTGCTTATATATTTCAGCAAAACACAACAATACATTTACATTCGTGTGAGCCGAACACAGTGTATTTATATACCAAGAGTAATGACTTCTCTCAGTAAATTCATGAGATTAGGTTTGGTTGCATATGCACGCTGCATGTTGAAAAGTATTCCTATAATAATACCAGAAAGAGGCATTGGTTTAAAACAAGCAAACAAGAATCCACCCAATCTATTTCGTTTTGTGTGTTAAAAGTTTTGTTTCAAATACAAGTGTACACTAACAATAAAATATATCTGAGTTCTTCTAACTGCACCAAGTTTAAGTGAATTTACGTCAAACATCTCTCTATCGCACCGACCTCACCTCCAAGAGTGTGAAATGAAACGTCAGATGATAACGAAGGCATTTCTAGGTGACAAAACACTAAGGTGTCTCATAGCACAGTAGTCTAACTTTTTAAGCTGATAAGATACTAATAGCCCTATTCTGGCTGTGTTACAAAAGTCACCACGGTTACTATTTGACAGCAATGTGACAATTGTCACAAATCGGTATTCTGACACATTTGTTTGGTGACAAAAGTATCAAAACCTGTTACCTGCCAAAGAGGAGGTAATTGCGCGTTACAGCTGTTTTCTTTGCCGGAATATTGATACAAAAACATTTTATAAATTCTACAATTAAACAATAAAAGTCTCTACGGGAAAAAATAAACAATATATTTTGTAACAAAATGACAAGAGAGCATAATTAAATGGAGGATGGAATTTGTTATTTTGTACTATGGAAATGGAGCAGAAAGAAGAAAGGCCTTGTTTTTGTGGTAGAAAGATTGAAACACCGCCAAATGTATTTCAAAATGTTGAACGTAAATATCTTCGGTCTTTGAAGGGATATTGGTAAACATTATAAAATAAATAAATAAATCGTTTCCCATTACATCCCACGAACGGACAGGGGAGAGCTTCTCACAATCACAGAGCTGTGCGCTTTGCAGTTTTCACTCACTGATTGGGACCTACAGTTTTACACCGATTCCGAAAAGAATTTTGAGAAGCTTTTTCATGGCTAAATACTCGATAGTGTCGCCGTCACTATGCGAGATGACCCGCCGCCGAAAGAAATTTTAAGGTGGTCTTAGCAGGGATCGAACCCAGGATCTCACGTACAGAAGGCGCGCACACTACCATTGCCATTGTACCTTAAAAAATTATCCAGGTCTTGTCTATTATCGGAGAGAACCACCAAATAAGTGTACTAGGGTATTTTAGGGCAAAAATATATTTTTATCAGTAAAGTGAGGTTACAAATTAGTTTTTTTAATTAGTTCCCCAATAGGTAAATACATATGTTCATAGATTTCTGGACTTTAGAAAGACCTTTGTAATGACACCCATCTCAACCAGATCATATTATAAATGCCTGAGATATGAGCAATTATATACTCAAGCTTGGACCGATCCCGGGGAAAAAAAATGTGTGAACTCAGCGCATATGCTTTTGTCGGCGATGAAAATTTGGTGCAAATTAGAGAATTAGTGCTAAAGTACATTTCTTCTTCTATTTGCCTGCGAAAATTTGGTGCAAATTAGAGATTTAGTGCTAAAGTACATTTCTTCTTCTATTTGCCGCGGATGCGCAGGTGTATTCTTTCCGTTTAGCATCTCTGAGTGTTGCTTGATGAAGGCAATATAGCATTCCACCTGTGCCTTTGCGGTACGCTCAAATTTCCTAAGTATTAATGTAGTAATTATAATTCAATAAATCATAAATATATTAAATACTTACTTTTCCCTTTTTGCCGCTTTCATTTTGTACAGAAGACCATATGATTTTGTTTTGTTTTCTCTGATTTTGACAACCTGTTATTGTGAGGTGAATTATTTGTTACGAGGTGAATTTTTCGTAGGCGCCGTGTTGTCAGAATACCAGATACAAACAATAGTGACAACTTTGTAACAATTTTGTGGTTACAATTCGATTGTTATCTCATATGCAGAATAGAGGGGTAAATGCAATTTTTCGGTCTCATACGCACTTTGATATGATGTTTGTATTGTGTGCGTGTAAAAATCCAATCGTGTTCGGGACAACATAATACCCGAACACATCAAATGAGGGAAAAGAGTAGTCATGAAACTATTCGCAACATTTTGAGTCTGTTCAAATTTAGTGTGGGTATATATTTGTACTCTCATTAATCTGTAACCTTTTGTTCATGTTCCGTTTAGATGTGTATTCCCTCTTCGGATGAATTTCGAATATCGTATTGAAATAGATGGATTCTGCTTGGTATTTGTATTTTCAAGCGCTTGTAGATCCAATTAGTACTGGAATTACCCACCAACACCCGGGACCCATAAATATATAACGTAAATTTAGAACATTATTTCTCGTTTAAAGGGTATGTATGTATGTAGGATGTACGTATGTAGGTGAGACAACCATCAATATCACGTCTTAAGTTTTCCAATTACAGAGTAATTGCACTATGACCATTTTTATTTAATATACCGTTTATATACCTAAGGGGTGTCATTAGGCCTTCCATTGAACTGTCAAAGCCAATTTTCATTCTTCTGAGCGTCTTAAATTTGCAGAAATATTGAACAGTAGGCATTTAAGCCGGCATTATTACTAATTTAATTTGACTTTTATTGAATTATACGGCAGTTAAGCCGTCGGCCTCTCTTTTTCTCTACTCGATCTCTACCAATATTACAGCACATCTTTTCATTTACCATCATCACTCATGCAGGCATCACATATATAGTGTGTACCATAAAATGTAACCAATATCCTTAAGCTGATTACAATCGATTATTAATGTTACCCTCACCCGCAGACAATTTTCTACGCTTTCAAAATGTCAACCAAATGAATGGAAAAAGCGAACGCTTGCATCCATTTCTTACAGATATCCAATTTATTTGATTTGAATGAATGCTGACACAAGAGAAACGAAAATACTTATTATTACTCTTCGTATAAGAAGAACATCAAATATTGATAAAAGTAATAAAATACAGACAATCGACAATGACAGAAATCCTATATTCATAAAGTCAAATGTGTAGGTGGGTACAACTGTGTAGGTAGTCCTGGAGGAACGACGATGAACATAGTAAAAGGAAATATTACAATCATAAGTCAAAAAGAACAGAAACATAAACTCTATTGAGGGTGGAAAATGGCGTGCGGAGAAAATCGTAAAGAAAATGTAACAAATATAAGGAAAATCAAGCTGAAATCAGGGAATGGTAGATGTAGCTTTATAAAAAAAGACATAAACCATAGGAATTAAAACCCTTATCTAAAAATGATGATGCTGCTTGTTCTGCTATTGCTGTTGCTGCTACTGCTGCTGCTGATGATGATGATTGTCGCGATGAAATGCGACACAACAAATTCTACATTGTGTGTATTTACTTTTGCGTTTCCATCTACAATATCTCTCCTAATATTTGTTGTAATGATGCCATTTGACAATAAGTCAATAAGCGCATTTGTGAGCCATATAATGAAAACGACAATACACCAAGCAAAACAAAAAAAAAAAATAGAAAGATATAAAAGTAATATTTGCAGAAAACGAGCCTGAAATCTGCGGCAGCGGCTATTGTTAACAGGACTGCCCTAAAGTTTACGGAGCGTTAAGCCTCAACTGGATAGGATGTTACCAATGGTAACCCTAAGGATTCTAATGGCAACAAAAGGTTGGGAAATTTTTGGTTGTATTTTCTTGCTTCTTGTTTATGTATTCTGATCTCGTACATTACGCACATACTCGTATATATCAACCCGTAATTCTAGGATTATTAAATTTTTCCTTTAGGACACAGTTATGTATGACAGGTCATACATAGATATAACGAAAGAGACCGAAATTTGTTTGTTTAGTTCTTTTTAGCAAAAAAAGGTATTTATACTTACGCTAAATAATAAGGGATCAAATGTTAATGATTGTGTTTGTATAAAGGAGTAAAGGCTATAGTATTAGCAAGAACTTCACAGAATATGCAGCACTGTGTCCCGCAAATTGGGAATTTTGAAATTTGTTAACCAAATAGTTCCCAAAATCTGGAAATTTAAGAAACAATAAAAATAAATGTTTTCCAACCCTAGCTGCGCTTGAAGCGCCCAGTATATTTTTGAAAAAATCTCATATTTTTTTAAAAATGTTTTTGGTAAAATGAACAACTTTTCAATTTTATTGTTAAGCTCTATTCTATATCTCTATTAATAGAAATATAGTTTTCAAAAAGCTGTTTTGCAAATGTATTCCTGGCAAACCGTATAACCATTTCAGATCTAGCCACATAGATCTTCATCAGCGGTTGTTTGGAATGGAAAATGAATTGAAAAATCATCCCTGATGAAATTAACAACTTTATTTTATAAGGGATTGATTGTAGTGAATTTCAGACCGCCAATTTTGCCTGTGACGAATGCAATATAGGAATAATATGTTTCGTTATTGGAAATAGAGAGGTGATAATTAAAGTGTGAAAAGTGTCCACAAGGATGCACACAATATAAATATAAATAAAAAAATGGACACAAAAGTACAAAAGTGTACAGGAAGGTACATATAACGTTCAGAAAATTACAGAACGTAAAAACCAACCTCACGTTTACAAAAGGTACATACAAAAGTATAAAAGTGTACACAAAAGTTTAAATAGTTTTCACAAAATTACAATAACGGGCTTAGAAATGCAAAATATGTACAAAAGAGTACCAAATTTAACAAAATCCTTAAAAAAAATTAAAAGCGGAAAAATTCCGACTCTAAATAGTAACTGCCAAAACATATACGCAATGAGTCACTGTACAAGACAACAGGTAACGATTTTCTCACGATGTCAATGAAAAAAACGCAAGACAGTCATAACCAGGAAAGATAAACCCTCATTTACGTACTCGTCAAAATGAATGTAGTACATATACACTATCGATCAGATGATTAGTTCCACATACATTTCAGATTTTTCTCGGACATATCTTTTCAAATTTTGTGTCAACAGTTAAAATCTTACTACCATCAGAGAGAACATTTTCTTAAGATTATAACCGTGAGGCCTTCGGTGGTGCTATGGCTAGTGTGCGCGGCTCTTATGCATGATAAAGTGGGTTCGATACCTGTTCTGATCACCTTACATTTTCTTCGACGACGGCCTCCTCACTTAGTGATGGCGACACTATCGGGTACTTAGATACCGTTCGGAACCGCGGTAAAACTGTAGGTCTCAATTATTGAGTGAAAACTTAGAAAGGACAGCTCACTGGTTGTGGTCATGAATCCCTTCATGGGATATAATGCGACACAATTTGTATATCCTCACCCATAGGGATGGGGGTATATATCATTTAATACGTAAAAAAATGTAACACATAGAAGGAGCCATATTAGACCCCTAGTATCTTTGGACAAAATTCGTTTTAGGACTTTTTAAGACGTTTGAGCCATGTCCGTCTGCCTGTCTGTCTGGCTGGCTGGCTGGTCAACACGATAGCTGCCGTAAATCTTTACAGATCCCAATGAACTTTTGGCAGTGACTATTATTTGTCAACATTGAGTTTGAGATTGAAAATGGGCGTTGTGACCACGCCCCTTCTGGTTGCTCCCATACAAATCGACACATTTAGCACAAAATAATATATCTTTCAAACTTTTCTTCTGGCAGATGTTATTTGCTTCAACGCTTACATCGGTTAATAATCTGTAAATCCCTAGTTAACTAGAGGGATCCCTAGTCCCTAGTCTGGTATCTCGACTGGGTCAACCGGTTTCAGAGGCCGGTTGGCTTGGAACATACTTTTAATATTCGGTCTGTTTTTGAAACTTAAACTTTTGCTTCGGAACACCAATTACAATTTTTTTCTATTACTTCTATTTGAATGTCCGGGGTGGCACCTTAATACGTATGTGCATATAAGAATTTGATTGGATCAATGGGTTTCTGTTGATTTTGAACAAACTGTTATAAAGCCAGGAAATTTGAGAATATTATTTATAGAGAATTACGTTTACAAAAAATTTCAGAATCATATCAAAGTTTTGATTTTAAAATTAAATATTTTTCCTAATTTATTATATATTTCCTAGGCATCAGTTCAAGTATTTTAGTTTTATTTATAGTAAAAACGTTAATTATATTAGTTACCTACTGAATTTCAGTATTGATATATATTAATTTACATTGAATCTGAATTTTTCGTTACTCTATCTAATGAAAATAATGAATATTGGAAAAATTTTGCATTACCATCTCCTCAGGCAATGTAAATACAGGTTGTAAAACCGGATGCCAATTGTAGTGAAATATGAGCCCTGAAAAATGTGTCTTTTTTGTTATTTGGATCCAAATATAACATGTTTGTGGCTTGTTACAAATCTCCTCAGGCAATGTAAATACAGGTTGTAAAACCGGATGCCAATTGTAGTGAAATATGAGCCCTGAAAAATGTGTCTTTTTTGTTATTTGGATCCAAATATAACATGTTTGTGGCTTGTTACATACTATACTTGTGTCCAAATACATTGTGTTCGCTATTCAATATAATATGTTTGGGACACAATGATTAATTGGTTATTGCATATGTATTTGTGACCCAAATGTGGTTTTGTTTGTTGAAAGCTGCTGAAAACAAAAACGTGACAGACAATAAAGGAGCAAAAAGTAGCAGATCTTCAATTCACGAAAACAATGCTTGCAAACATGTACATGGTATCTGCAATATGTTGCTGGGGCCGATATTTTTAGGCGTGTGGGAATATTTGTGTATATTAATTTTTTAGACTGCTGCTATTTGTGTTTGTAGTTTCGATTGGTATTGCCTCGGAGTACTTTCAAATTCTTAGACCCGTACAAATAAAATATTTGAAACCCTAAACGGCCAGATATGAAAAACAGAATATTAATTACCATCTAATTAATTTGCCCAATGTTTTCGGAATTTAAACCATATTGCAAACTATTTAACATCCAGTAATTTGTGAAAGCCTTCAGTGAACAAGAATGAAAGCCTCATAAATTTTGTTCTGTTTTTTAATGTTTATTGTTTACTCATATATAGTGCGATGCTTTCGTTCCTTGTACGAAGCATTTCTTTTGTGAAATATAAATTTAGACAAACCGACCGGGTATAATGCTATCTCTTAAACATCTTCCTGGGGGTAATAATGATGTCACAGAAAAAGAGCAAAAGCATAGTTTATGTACAATCCTGGTATGCTAAGTGCTATATTGTCAAATTTTTTTTTAATATATTAACAGTAAGACTAAAAATTTATTCTATTTGAAATAATTGCATTTCAATCTCAAATGACCCCAAAAACTTCACCCACTAATTGTAATGTAATCAATTTATAGTAGAAACCAAAAACTTTAGTGTTAAACCAGTCGTTATGGTAAATGTTAATGCAATTCCAATTTGTTTACAATGTCCAACAAATTTCGTACCCTATATCTATATGTACATATTTAATGTACATTTGCAACTTTAATGGTGTAATAACAAGCAACTGAAACAACGAAAACAACTGACATAACAAAAACCAACTACTCATACAAATATTTAATTTGTCGGCTGAACAAGAAAAGAGGGAGTCCTTGATGTTCGAATTTTCATTCATCTTATCTGTTACAGTACTCGGAAAAAGTTTAACCATTCTCTCTTGCAGGAAAATAGGAAAAAAGTGATGCAAAATAAAACAAATCGAAACTGAAATGAAAATAAAGTAAATTGTTGAACAAAAGTCGAAAATAAATGTATTTACATTTGTAAATTGACAAATACAAATGCAATTAGTTTGCATATGCACACAAACACAACACTGCAATACATGTGCACACGTACGCACACACGTCCCACAAAAGCATCCATATTTTTAAGGTCTCTAAAATAGATTCATTCAATCTCATGTTCATTGGTAGTGAGATTTCACAAGCATAGGATGTAGTAGGTGTATGGCTATGTGAAGGAGTGTCCCAGCGGCGGAAGTCGCAAGGCCTTCCACAACTAAGGCATGTGGAATGGTTCTTTTGTAATGCCGACCTAAAATATGGCCTGTGCAATACATGCATTTGTTCATCAAATATAAACAAGAAGAAGATTTTTACAATTTTGAGAAATTTATTTTCCAATTCTTTTTAACCACAATTTAATTGGAAAATTTCATACAAATTTTAAAATTATATTGTTTATTTAAAATTTTTCAGGGTATTTTTAAAAATTTTAATTTGAAATTGGGCGTAGTAAATCTTTCTAAGATAGATATATACATACTTATAAATAAATATGTAGGGGTGGATGGACATGGAACTGTCCTTGGAGGTGGAAAGTTGCTGATTGCCATTCACTTGGGAGTGGCCAGAAATGATTCCTTCATTGGGCAGTCCAAGCAGCTCACTACTCCCACGCAGTACGTCCTGGGCAATGACTTATCGGAAACCTCCGATAGCTAGCTAAAGTGAAAAGGCGAAACAAATGAGCAACCTGAGTGATCACTTATACGTCGCAGGATTATTAGGTGACCCTGTCACTGAAGCTCTTCGAACTGGTGGACAAATTCTTCTGTCATTTGAAGGCGGATGTGCCAACACCCCTGGTCAACGGCGGATCAAAATTGAAGAAACCAAAATCAAGTTTCGACACACTGTACACACACACAATTCGCATCAAAGCGAAATATTTCAACATCTCGTTAATTTATGTGCGCGCACCGACAGAGGATAAAGATGATGAGGTCAAAGAAACATTTTATGAGCGTTTGCAAGAAGTATATGAACGCTGCCGTAACCACGACATTAACAATATTCTAGGCGATTTTAATGCCAAATTAGGAAAGGAAAGTGTTTTTCGACTAACCATCGGTAATCACAGTCTACATGATACCATCTCCGATAATGGAATACGACTGATAGACTGCGAAGCTGCAAAGAACATGGTAGTTAGTATCACACGATTCCAGCATAAGGACATTCATAAGGCGACCTGCATATCTCCTGATCAGCGGACGAAGAACCAGATTGATCACTTGCTAATAGATGGCAGGCACTCTTCTAGTGTAATGAATGTAAGTGTGATTTGAGGTACCAATATTGACTCGGATCATTACCTGGTGGCTGCGAATTTCGCACAAGACTGAGCAGGGCGAAAAAAGTACGAAGTCGAACACAGAAAAAGCTGGATATTGACAAGCTACAAATACCGGAGATATCAATGTCCTATCAACAGAAACTCTCTTTCCTGCTAGAGCAGAATATCCCCCCTCCCGAAGACCCAGATGCGTAGTGAAAGCACATCTCCCATTCTTTGGAAACCTCTGCAATGACTGAACTTGGCCATGGTACGATGAAGAATATTGCATTGCAACTGATGAAAAAGACGCTGCACGTATGGCAACGAAACAGTCAGTTACAACGTGTGCTACGTGTGAGCGGTACAAGAGGCTAAGAAGGGAGGAAAACCAACCATTTAGGCGAACAAAATGGAAGTGGGACCAGAGGGAGAGTGAGAATACCGATTTATGCAGGATGACTGGTGAATCTCTACAATTTGTTTAAAAAATATCGGGCCTAATAATGGGCTGCCCTCCTGCAAGGACGAGAATGGGAATATGCTGATTGAGAAGCAGTGTGTGCTCAAAATGTGGAGAGACCACTTTTCAGTGGAAGATAGTATAGATTGTACCCCCCCCCCCCCCCCACCAAAGCGAGATTAGAACGGCGCTCTCCCGCCTGAAGAATAATAAAGTCGCTGGTGCGGATGGCCTACCCGCTGAACTTTTTAAGGCAGGTGGCGAAGGGCTGATAGCCCACATGCATCAACTGATATGCGGTATATGGCTGGGGGAACCTATGCCGGACGATTGGATTCTCAGTGTATTATGTGCTGTAGGCAAAAAGTGTGATCCGTGTGTCTGTTAGCTATCGCGTATAAGGTCTTGTCGGGCGTGTTATGTGAAAGACTAAAGCCAATTATTGAAAACCTGATTGGACCTTATCAGTGTGGATTTAAACCAGGCAAGTCCAGGACTGACCAAATATTCACGCTACGCCAAGTCCTGGAAAAGACCCGCGAAAAGCAAATCGATACATACCACCTTTTTGTCGATATAAAGCTGCTTTCGATAATCCCATACGGAGAAAACTGTACGAAGCTATGTCTGAACTTCAAATCAGCAGTGAAAGTGGCGAAAGACCTCACCAAACCATTTTGTACCAATCGAGGACTTAGACAAGGCGACACACTATCGTGCAATCTCTTCAACATCTTAATGGAGATAATAATGAGAAAGGCAGCAGTAAATATGAACAAGACCATTAACACGAAAAGCCATATGTTGATGGCGTATGCTGGCGACATAGACATCATTGGGCGAAATTTGCGAGAGGTTACTGCAGTATTTTCAAGAATCGAAAAGGAATCAGCTTGGATTAATGAGGGCAAGACAAAATTGATGGTGTCAACGACTAGAGAAACCCCTCGACTTGGTCCGCACTTGAACGTTGACAACCAATTTAATTTTGAAGTGGTAGATGAATTTGTCTACCTTGGATCCGCCGTGAGCAAGGACAACAACGTCAGTCTGGAGATATATAGGACAATTGTGCTTGCAAATAGATGCTATTTTGGGCTCAGCAGCAGTTTAGGGACAAAGCCCTCTCTCGACGGACAAAGGTCATTTTACCTGTCTTGACATATGGCTCCGAAACTTGGGCCAAATCGCAAGCGGATGAAGAACACCTGGGAGTATTCGAGAGAAAAATTCTCCGTAAAATATATGGACCTGTTAATCTGTATAGAGCTATATAATCTATATTCTGACGTGGACATAGCTAGGCGGATCAAATTGGGCCGATTGCGTTGGTTAGGCCATGTTATCAGAATGGATGAAGATGAGCCAGCGCGAAAGGTTTTCGATAACGTACCCGATGGAAGCAGGAAAAGAGCACGACCAAGATTCCGCTGGAAAGACCAGGCAGAAGAATACCTCCGTATCCTTGGTGTCACCAACAGGCGAGAAAAGGCGAGGGATAGAGCCAGTTGGAAGAATATGTTGAAATTTGTTTAATTTTTTTGTTTTATTATTAAAAATAAAGTATTTTATCACAAAATCACTATCCACCTCTTTACTTTTATAATATATTTAATAAGGCCTGTTTGGTCACGATTTCATGCCTTCCAGGTCATGACTTCCGCCACTTGGGTTGTTTTAACTATTAACAGTGTTATAAAAATACGCACAAACATTCTGTAAATGCAATCCAAATACATCAACATTCATTTCTTTGTATCCGTTTCCCATGCACAGGTATACTATGGGTCTGCAAATCATGTGATGTTTGGGTTGGTTCTGTTCACTATAACACACTATTTTTGAATCTCGGGGTTGTCTAATGAAATGGGTTTTGAGTCCGTTCGAACCCTGGTTTTGGTTCGTTTCTAAGTGAACTAAATTGGTCTTCGATTTACTAGTTCATTTGTTATTTTTTATGTCTATACATAAAAATATGAGAACATATATTTTACTGGTATTTAATTTCAATTTAAGTTCTTGTAGCAAAAGCTAGCACACATACATATGTGATGTGATCCTTGTTACATACATAACTGTGTTTTAAAAAGTGTCTGTAGTTAGAAATTATCGTCACTGATATTTTACATGTTCACATGAGCTTTAATTGTTTTGTGGATGGATCCACAATATTTTTGACAGTACATAATTTATTTGCTAATAACCATTCGTCCTTTGTTTGGCTCTTTATTTGTGATTTGGTTATCTGATATTTCGCTGTAAGTTCGCAATTCAATAGAAAACAATTATATGTGCACTGATAGAATTCGCGTTCCTGAAGCTGAAAACTGTACATATCTGATTTTTTTTTGTATTTAATACAAAATACCTTCTCCTATGTGAGTAAATATGAATAAATAAATATATTAAAAAAATATTTAAAGAACAATTAATTTCTCAATTTTGTTTCTGGTTGAAAATGCGACGACATTAAAAACGCGGAAAATTGAAGGAATGAAATGGACTAGTAAAAGAAAGAAGGTTAGCAGCTGTGATAAATTTGCACCGCAATACGGTTTCGAATTTTTTAAAATACCCCGAAATCGATAGATGTATTAAGCGTTGTGGCCGCATTACAACGATACAAATAAGTTTTCTATGTCAAAAAAATATTACGTTACTGGAGCCAGCCATAAGTCGACCATAACTCAATTCAAGGCCTCTGGGGGATCCTTTCCGCCAAGATATGTGCAAAGTCAAAGGAATATATGACGCTTAAAGAACTGAAACTAGTATTATTGGCGGAATGGAAGAAAATTAATATTGCTGCCTTAAGAGCAGGGTGGGTTATACGCCACGCAGGCTACGAAAGTTTCTTATATACAAGGGCAACACAATACTATAATAATCAAATAGTTTAACAATAAGATTAAAAAAAAGTTTCATTTATGTACATATAGCTATTTTCCATAAAGTTTTTCTTATTAGTGAAAACGATCTTAAGATCATTTATAAGTATTGTTTATTTATTTCCACCATTTCGTCTCCACATTGGGCGACTTCTTCAGGGAACAATTATTTTTATATGTTTTGTTAATTAACAATTCAAAAAAACAATTCAATAAACCTCAATATCACAAATTTGTCCTTTCAAAAAGAGCGGGAAATAAAAAATTTTCCTTGCCAATATGAAAGTATATCTCATAAAATTTAAGTAAAAATTAACAACATTTAAAATAACAAATCAAATATTGAAAACATCTATCTTATTTAACATGAATGTAATTATCCTCATTCCTATTAATGAAATGTCTGCAATTCTGACCGATATTCGCCATGTCTGTTTTATAGTTAATCCTTTGTGTTAATGGAACCTTCATTATTTATAACATTTCTAATGTATATCTGCGTTTGTAATTGTTTTCTGTGTTCAAAATTGATGTATTGTCAAAACAAGGACAATGATTCAAATTACTGCAGTGTAATGATAATGCGATTTCTGATCGGATTTGTGTCCTGAAATTCTAGTCTTTAGTCTATTTTTTGTTGTACCTACGTATACCATATTTCAATTTGCATTATCCTTCTTACCCTTACGCGGTATCTCATAAACCAAATTACCCTTACGCGGTATCTCATATGGTATGGACCTTTAAAATTTATCTATTATGTCTTTTGTTCTGCTGAATAATGAACCTAAAGTATTATATGTTCTGTGTGTCACCCAATATTTCTTGTCATCAAAACTTTTAGATTTTTCTATTCTTTCAGATATAGAGATTTATAAGTTTCCGGTTCAGTAACCGTTCTCGTATTCATGTTATTCCGGTTCTTGTACTGTCTTATCAATCTACAGATAAGTTGCATTGGGTAACTATTGTCATTCATATTTTTATCCTTTTAATATTAATTCCGTGATAATCTGTATCGCTAATATTCATCTCTCTCAATATGATTTCTAGGAGAATTGATTATGATCCTCTTTGGATGTTTTGAAAAAATAGTTAATAATTATTCCAGACGCTGTGGGCTTCTGATACCAATCCATTTTTAGATTATTATCCTTTCATATTACTAGTGTATCTAAATAAGGAATTTTAGAATTATATTCCTCCTCAATAGTAAATTTTATATCATCATGAAATGAATTAAATGTTAACAAAATATTATTAACTGCACTTTCCGGAATAATGCAGAATAAATCATCAACATAATGTGTAATTTGCCTTGGTTTCACACCCAATCTCTCAATACAAGAATCTAACAATTCCACCATTACAATGTCAGCTACAACCGGGGAAGCAGTACATCCCATTGGAAATCCTGTTTGTTGCATGTATACCTTATTATCATATTTAAAATATCTGTTCTAAACTATACAGAATCTTAAAATATGTAGGTAAAGGTTCTGTTCCATCTTCGTGAATTTCCCTATAATATTCCATTTTCTTTTAATTATTTCAAAAGCCTATCCACTGGTATATTCGGAAATAAAGATACCACGTCAAGTGAAATCATTTTTTTCATCATCTTGTGTCCTTACATTTTTTATCCTTTCTCTAAAATGTAAAGAATTTATTACATTATATTTAGAGTTCTCAGTTACCTTCCTAAGAATATTATTTGTACAGAGTTCGTAA
Organism: Phaonia tiefii; assembly: GCA_963931995.1. Taxonomy (NCBI): domain Eukaryota; kingdom Metazoa; phylum Arthropoda; class Insecta; order Diptera; family Muscidae; genus Phaonia; species Phaonia tiefii. The sequence goes on from OZ008368.1 coordinate 202,690,041, forward strand.
GATGCGAAATTAACAAACGAACATATTGGTCTTAATGGGAGTTGTTCCTTATGAATTTTAGGTACTCCATACAATCTAGGAGCTGTATATATGTTCGTCTACAATTTGTTCTTTTCAAAAGATGTAATAATCTTTAATTTGAATAGATCCTCCACTAAATTGTTATTACTAATACATATGTGTTGGTATTTACTAATACGTATGTGTTGGTATCACCTACAATATTTTCCATTCTTGATATGTAGTCACACTTATTCATTGCTACTGTAGTATTTCCCTTATCTGCATTTAAAATAAGTATATCCTCATTGTCCTTTAAGAATTTTCTAGTCTTATTGACCTTTTCTAACATAAATTTATCTCTATTTGTCAATCGTTCTCTATTTAAATAATTATCCACAATATTCGTAAATCTATTCCTCGCTATTTCCTGATCTTCTCTTTCTGTCAAAGTCTGTATAGTCTTCACCATCTGCTATCATCCTCAAAAGTTAAAAAAATTATTGTGTCGGGTAGAACATGATATTTAAAGAAAAGAAAGTCAAATAACAAAATCGGGGAAAATGGATAGTTTCGGAGATATGGGCCCCGAAATTTCGGATATGTGAGAGGGGTATGGCGTTAACGTATCGTATAAGCCATTGATGCAGATATCACATAGCCATTGATATAATTTTCACATCCTAATTATAATTTCAACATCCTATAACTCGACAACTAAGCGACTTTTCGAAATGTGCTACATTATTTTATGAGTTTGTTTTCACTTGTTGTATACAAAAAACATCAATAGCTTTACACGGTACGTTAAAGCCATAACCCTCTCACATATCCTAAATTTCGGCACCCATAACTCCGAAACTATGCATTTTCCCCGATTTTGTTATTTTACTTTTTTTGCTTAAAATAACGTATTCTCTAACATAGTTATAATTACATAAATTGTATTTTTTTTTGTTTTTTTTTATGTATTCTTAATAACTCTTAATAGTTATATGAAACACGAAGTATTCAAACAATACTATTAACTAAAAATTAAACAAACTTTTATATGTATAAAATTAAACATATAGCACAACAAAGTTTAAAAATATATCCCGAAAATCCGTGGTCCCGAAAAATCCGAAATTGTTTAATCAATTTAATCAATCAATCAATTTAGTTTTTAAAATCAATCCCGTTTTGCAACCCTAATGAGAACTCATCATCTCATCTCATCTCTCGTCATTAATTGTACACTATTCGACGGTAGGTCAATGCGAAACACACATGTTCTACGCAAATGGTCTGGTGTTACAATAACTGTTGATTTAATTTTTAGTTATCATTTCTGGTATCTAGTAGGGTTACATTTTTTACAATTATATGTACTTCTATGATTGATATTCGTTTGTTTCGTTGTCATTAGAAACGAAAAATCGTTACATCTAATAGATTTATAATGGAGCAAAACTGATGTACAACGATCTAGTTAAGGTTCATCAGATATAATTTTGTCTATAGCATATTTCGTGGAATATAATCAGAGATTTGGCTAGGTATAACCTTGTTTCGCCCATACCAAATTGTATCTCATTATGTTCCCCATTATATCTCACGTTCGATCCAATTCTATGTGGCCGAGACAAATTTGAAGTAAGTAAGTTCTATTAATGCAAAATTAGAGTACAAATGATAAGTTTTTTATCTAATTTAACCCTACTAGATACCAGGTTTCTCAGATCTATTAAGATCCCATCATATCTAAACCTTTTTACACGGGTCGGCTGACATAAATTACTTTATGTGTCATGTTTTTAATTGAAGAAAAGCCAGAAGTTTCAATTTGCTCAATTTAATACATTGGTAATTTAAACAAAAAATACAAGTACACTCAGAGAACTAATTGTTGGAAAAGAGTTTGTAGCAACCGTGAATTCGGCTGTTACCACTGAATTGAGGTTGCCACAACCGAATTGAGGTTGGTACGACCGAATTTAGTCCCCACAACCGAAATTCGGTTGAAGCAACCTCGTTTCATAATTGATGCGGTAGTGACAACTGAATCTTCGATTATATTTGATCAGCCAACTAAATTTTCTAAAATTTCGGTTGGAGGTACCGAATTTGAAATTAGTTCGGATGCAACAACCGAAATTGGTACCAAATTCGGTTGAAGTAACCGAATCTGGCTTCAATTCGATTGTAATAACCGAATTTGACACCAATTCGGTTATAACTATCGAATTTGGTATCAATTCGGTCGCAATCACCGAATCCAGACTTAGTTCAATTACATCGACCGAATTTGCCGTCAATTCGGTTGCTGTAACCGAATTTCTCATGACTTCTTTTAATTCGGTTACCACAACATAATTCAATGGATTTAAAATCTGACGTTTAAAACTCTATAATCAACTATTATTTTAAAAAGGATTAAAGAATGTGAAGCTTTTTTTGTGGTTATTAGGAAAGGACGATTGATGAACTTCGTACGAATATCGAACGTGAAATTGCAGCAGTATCGGCCGATTTATGCTTGAAAACCGGCGAAAATTGGGTTCAGGGTCTGGACTTCTGCAAGCGTGCCCGTGGTGGCCATGCAAAAGAAATCGAGTTCCATACATAATGGCATAGAACGTACTTTCACAGGAATAAAGAATTTCATTGGTATCTAAAACGGGGTTTGTTTTATTTAAAAAAACTTTTGTAGCGCTCTTATTGAAAAACGCTTTATATAGGGCGCGACTGAAATCACATTTTATAAAGATACGACAAAAGGCTTGATTGTATTGTAAGAATCTAACACAATAATTCCACATTCGGCTAAACTATTTTGAATTCATAATTTATGAAAGAAACTACAATTTTAATCAACTTAATATCATCCCCTCACAGTTTATATATATTTACTGTCGTAAAAGTTAAGCTGGCAACACCCATGATACGTCCTTTTTCCCAATTCTCCTCTGAAGCAATGGTAAAATAATGCAAGCAACATTTCAATAATTCACATGGTAAAAAGTATAAATAATTCTAGATTAAAATGAATTTAATACATGTAGGGGTTTTACAACTATTTATGTATGTTTGGCACTTCCAAAGCGTTTGGCGAATGCAACAACAGCAACAAAAACGCCGGTAGTCAAATACAGTCGTCCAGACATATGGACAAAATATCTGTCTGACCAGACTAACAAACAAACATATTCAATCATTTGAAACAACATATTGATTTAATAAAACAAAAAGAATCAACTACTGAACAGCCGGAAAAGTGAATATATGATTTAAATATTCATAAACATATGTACAAATATAAAGTTGCACTTGGAAAAAGTGATTCATATAAATCATTTAATGGCCAAAATATAGTATTAGAGACCAGAAAAAACTAAAGTGAAATGCAAAATCCGGAAATAGTCACAAATCAAAGTAGGACGTGAATAATGCAGAGAGACAGAGTGACAGCATAACTGGGAGCAGTATAGAGGGTAGATGAAAAATAAATCATTCAAATGAAATTCAATTCAATTTCTGTACACTCTTTACTCCTCTCTTTACAGTAATGACGGGGTGCCACGACGTTGATATAAACCTCGATTTTTTGAATGATATGGATATTTTTTTTCAAAGCGGATGGAATGAGGATGATGTGTATGATTTTCATGTTGATGGTGACACAGACAGTACTACACTTCCATTCGGTCCATATGCACTACGTGTTGGTGATGAAGCTGTTATAGCTACCGGCTTGCTGTTGATTACTATGAAAGATGGGTGCCATTACGGATTTTTTTGGTCTGAAATAGCCTATGCAGATATGTTGGCCGGCACATTGCCATCTATGAACACAAAGAGATGATCCATCAATGACAAATGCATAATATTAAATACAGAGTCATACAAAATTATTGCAATTTACAATACAACATCATAATATTTTTGACTGTTTTTACTCTTTTATTTTTTGCTGTGATTAACTTAAATTTAATTTGTAGTAAAAATGATTGACGGGTAGTGCTTGTCAATCTATTCTCTTAAAAAAATGATTTTCCGTTACATCCCATGAAGGGATTGGGGAGAACTTCTCCCAACCAGTGAGTTGCGCGCATTTTTATTTTACTCTTTCTGATTGGGACCTATAGTTTTACACTGGTTCCGAACGTTATTTTAAAAAGCTGTTTAATGGCTAAATTTTGGATAGTGTTGCCATGACTAAGCGAGGTGACCGACGTCGAAAGAAATGTATTTCGTTTGTAAAATAATATGTTGCCCTTGTATGAAAAACACTTAAACAATTTTGCCATCACTCCCTCACAGTTGTACATTCTTAGGGTGATAAAGATAATCTTCGTCGATTCGACGAACACTGTCGCGCTTTTTCAATTTAAAAAAAAATGGACTAAATACAAATTACAACAATACGGGAGGACCATTTCAATCTGCTGTAAAAATCTGTCGTCAGCTTTTGTTCCACTTCGTCAATAAAATCCAGTATCGATATGTCTACTTTTGAGACTTTTCATAATTTTTTTATATCTGCAACATAGTTTTTTGCTTCTACTGAAAATTTGTAAATTGTGAGTTGTGACACTTTTCTATTTAGGGTGCGAAATATATGGCTTGCTTGTTTTCTTATTAGCTACAGTCAATTATTGATTAAAAGTTCAGTGTCGGACTTGTGCGTTAGTTACAAATTTCGAAGTAAAATATGACTTAGTCGGTCCGACGAAGATTGTTAAGGCCATCTGAGAAAGCACTGCTATCATAAAGATTAGCAAATAACTTACAAGTTGGGTAAGGGATACTACACTCCGGTTCACTTATGTAAAGCCACTACAAATTCCATATTCGGCAGCCTGTATCTTTTGCAATTTCTAACCAATTTCAAAATTTAAAAAAAAAGCTAGATATTTTGAGATATAAAAAAAGAAATTGTGACAATTGCGGTTTCTTAACTAAAGAACTTTTTTGAGCAATTTATAAAAAAAGGTCCAAAAATTTGCAATATATTTTTGGTTGACTTGAATAAAGGCACATTATTATTTTTTTTATTATTTTTAAAGTAAGCGATGTTTTTTTGTAGGGAGCGTTTATTTATTACAATTTATTACATCTTAATCATTTTACGATTCAAAATGGCAAAACAAAAAATTTTAAATCTATCGGGAAAAACTAAAATCGATGTTTACTGTTCTTAAGGATATTCTAACCTCGCAATAGCTAAACAAATTGGACGGAGCCCAACAGTTGTTGAAAACTACATCAAGGACCCCGAGGGGCATTGAAAAAATTGTAAAGGAAGGGTTTCACTGTCTTTATATACGTATGAGAAAAGAAAAATCATCAGAATTGCTTCTAATTCTGCCTTACTCTTGTCAAAAATAAGAGCTCAAGCAGGTGTGGAAGCGAGCAAGTCATCAGAACGTAGAGTAATTAAGAGCTGTGATTATCTTAAATACCTGAAATTACAAAAAAACCGCCACTTCATGTTTCTCGTAAGGAAAATCGACTTTAATTCGCAAGAGACTACATGGTATGGGATATGCAGCCAAGAGGTCATGTAAATGACTGGAGAACCGTTGTATTTACGGATGAGAAGAAGTTTAATTTGGATGGGCCTGATGGCTAGAACTTTTATTTCCATAATCTGCGCAAAGAAAAGCGGTTTTTGAACCGACATCACAGCCGAGAGGGCGGCGTTATGGTGTGGGGTGCTATTACGTAATATGGCACCATCGATCTTGAATTTCAAAGTGCAAAAATTACAGTTGCAAGGTATACAACGTTATTGGAATCGTTTTTACCGAAGTTCAGTGAGCTATTTGGTCCCATATCTTGGATATAGCAACAGGATAATGCCCCTTTACACAACGCCAGAGTAGTAAAGGAGTTCATTGCAAGCCAAAATGTTAATACTCTTGTCTGGTCACCCTATTCGCCAGATCTAAACATTATCGAAAATGTGTGGGGTTCGTTATCTCGTAGGGTCTATGAAGGAGGTAGACAATTTGATGACAAGCAGTCACTAACTCAGGCCATTAGGGATGCTTGGAATCAAATTTCGTTGGATAACATAAATTCTTTTTATCTCTCAACAAAAAACCGCATATTTGAAGTTATTAAAAACAAAGGGGTTGTACCCATTAGTAATAGTTCTTAAATAAAGTAAAATAAATTTAAAAAAAACAAGAAAAACTGTTTTTCATTAAAATTAGTGCCTTTATTCATAAGTGCCTTTATTCAAGTGAACCAAAAAAAAATAGTACCTTTTTGGACTTTATTTTATAAATTGCTCAAAACAAGTTCTTTAGTTAAGAAATTACTAATGTCATAATTTTTTTTATTTCAAGAGGCCTACCTTCCATTTCCATTTTAAAATTCTGCAAGCGGTTATAAATTGCAAAAGTTACAGGCTGCTGAATATGGAATTTTTAGTGCCTTTAAATTAGTGAACCGGAGGTATGTCGTCGCTGAGCCAATGAAAGGGGTTCTGTGTTATTTTTTTGAAAAAATTTTAATTGAAAACCATTTGTATTTATACATACGCTCGCGCAGCTCTTTCTTGATATTTGCATCGGCTTCGAGGTTTATGGTACTGACAAACACTGAGTTGTAGAACAACTGTTCCAAGAGTATTTTAGGTTTTTTTGCTTTCCTGAAAAGTTAATAAAAACACCCATAGCTGTTTTGTTGCTACATTAAGTGTTCTTCTATTAAGAAAGGTCGCATATGCTCAATTTTTATTTAGATTGTTTCTGATATTAAATAGAAATTTCAAGAAAACCTCGAATTTATATAAAATGAAAAAATAATGTAAACAATTGAAATCCGCATGATTGACAGTCAATGATACAAATTAATGACACTAGCCAGTAGGAACATTTTTGTTTTATCAATATGTCAAAAACCATCACAATAAATGCGCGAAGAGGTAACTAGTTCAGTTCCATGAAAAGGTTTTACAAATTTTATGATGACGATTCCAAGTCCTTAGGCACTATCAATACGTGTGAATGTTCGAAAATGAATTATTATGGAAATTAATTCTTCGACAGTTAAAAACAAAATGTATCATCCAATTCTTTGGTGTTTCGTGAATATTTTTCCCTTCTACAATTTTTCGCTTGAAATGAAGTCGTCTTTAGGGCTAGGGTTAATCCGAATAATTCCCAACAATAAACCAAGCGGATATGCTAGTCGAACGTAGAGGGAACCTTCTTATTTTTGGAGCCCAATTTCAATTATCTTACTGGGGATTGTTCTGTTAGGAAATAAAGCCACACCTATTGATAATGCAAATACTGGGCCGATCTTCCTTTACTTTGGGGATTCCTATTATTTTTGTGCGGTGTTTTTCATTCTATAAATTGCGCCTGTTTGTATTACGAAAATACTCCCTAAAATAGTCCAATTTCATTTTTTACTTTCTAGTACTTTTAGTTTTCATTTTTACTTTTATTCGTATATTAACAAATTTAATATTTGTAAAATTCATATTCTTTAACGCAAATTTTGTGGCAGAACATTTATTAAATTTTTCTCTCTTCTCCCATTTTTAGGTAATTACTACATTCAACATATCCATTGACCCCCTAAAACCCTAAGGTATTTATGTTGCAAAACTATATGAAAATTTCATTAAATACAAATATTTTAGCCATAACATAATTTACATAATTGAAATACAAAAATGTCAAAAGGCAAACGACGAAATTGATAATTATAGAAAGGGAATATTTAATGTACTGAGAAAGAAAGATAGAAAAACCTCAGACCACGTCAAATATCTGGATGCACAAAACTAAAACTATGTAAAATTATTACTGAGGGAGGTTTTTGATACTTCGCATATGATACTTACATATGTACATACAGTGTCTTGGGGAGGAAGGATGTTTGCAAGTTGTTAACAAGAATACCCTAGCTAGAAATTAAAATATGAAAGTATGTGTACCTACATCAGTTCTATAATGAAGTCCGAAGTAGAACCAGCATTTTCACTGGAAAAGTTTGCACAACTACACCCGTTTTACTGAGACATTTAATTTTTATGTAAACAACATAATTTTGTAATTAAAATATTAAAGCATAGAAACTACAAAATTGAATTGCTTGTCAACCCCTTTGCCGAATTATGCCCTGAAGGAAAACTACCCCTAATAGACGAAATAAACTATTGAATAGAACCGTAATATGTTAAAGACGTAATCGGGCTCATTACGACAAAACTATTCAATCAACAAACAATGACACTATCGGTTACCAGGCATCACAAACAAAATATAAAACAAAAAGCAGGCAATGAAAGGAAATCAGGAGTAGGAGTGAAAAGCTTATTATGTCACTGTGTGGACTTTGGCTGCTATTTCCCTTCCCTTTACTTTTAGTTTTTACCACAACTACCAGACGCCAGCTTTACTTAATAGAAAACTTACATGATGGTTGTAAGGGTTTAGGAAAAATCGTGTATATGTGTGGCTATTACCTTTTGTCATAATACAATGGAACACTATTTAAAAGTTGTCATCAACCCTAATTTACTTTTAATAACTTACATTTCATCAAACTGGTTTGAGAAATATGCGCCACAGCATAACATGCTACAAAAAAAATAAATAAATGCTGGTCTGGCTTAGTACTGCAAACACTGTGGTGACTTGCAGATAATTTTGAAGTTAAAATTTCTGTCATTTCTAAAGGATTAAATTGTTGTTTTAATTTCGACAATATATTGTTGTAAAGAATTGTTATGATAGCAAAATTTAGGATTTTAGGACATAAATTTACATTGTTGGAAAATTGAGTACAGATTTATCGAAGTCCAGCATTTCGTTGTCCTTAATGTGTGACGCAAAGTTTTGGAAATCTTGATTATATTTGATAAATAAACGATAGTTTCAACAAGCGATAGTTTCTTACTACGTGCCGTACTAAAATAGTTGTATAAATACAGATTAAATTCAAATCTTAACTTCTCCCTCAATTTTCACCACCACTAACCTGTAACATTGTAACTCACAGCAGCATAGACAGAAATACAAGTTTATAGAAACCAGACAGAAGTTAAGTCGATCTGGCTACCTGTTTGGTCATATGTTCTCCTTTGTTATAGGCAATGCTTGGCACAAGATGTTAGCGATCGTGATTAACAAATTCGACGCTGCTTAAGATGATGCTTCACAACCATGTAAACGGTCGTCTAGCGATGGCCAGTTCGAATCCTACCAGCGACTATTTTAAACTGATATTCAGTAATTCCAAATTTCTCAAAATAAACTCTGGTTCACTTATTTAAAGGCACTAACAATTCCATATTCAGCAGCCTGTATCTTTTGCAATTTACTCTTATAACCGATTGCAGAATTTTAAAATGGAAATGGAAGCTAGACGTCATGAGATTTAAAAAAAATCATGGCAATAGCGGTTTCTTAACTAAATAACTGTTTTGAACAATTTATAAAAAAAAGTCCAAAAATGTGTCTTCATTCAAGTGAACCAAAAACTAGCACAGTTTTGGATTTTTTTTTATAAATTGCTCAAAAAAAAAAATTTATTTAGTATAAACCACTATTGCCATGATTTTTTTATATCTCAATATGTCTAACTTCCATTTCCATTCTTAAATTCTGCAATCATTTACAAATTGCAAAAGATACAGGCTCCTGAATATTTAGTGCCTTTAACTAAGTGAACCGGAGTGTAATTTGGATCGAAGACAACGAAAATTGAGAAATAATATTATACAAACAGACCAAAATCAACACATTCCATAGAGTATTTTTATATGGGGCTGACATTTCCTTTCACACTATTCGTGATGCGGTAATAATTAGCATAATTTAGCTTTCACTAGCATCAATAAAACACTATTTAAACTTAGTTTGCTTCTGGTTGCTTATCGCTCTCTCGTCTATCCCCTCTATTTTCTATCAATGCCCTTTTACATAGGCGATCAGCTGTGTCATGGATATTCCCTGCCTCAATCTTGGTATGTTTGAAAAGTGTTTTGTGAACTTTTCATAGAGCAACAGACAAGAGCATAGAGTAATATTTTAAAGTCTCTATTCTTCTATTTACGTTCCTCGATGTCGATGAGGGCGTTTCATCGTGTTCGAGTTGCTGTTGTATTTTACTCTTAAAACGGACCGAAATAAATGGAAATGCGTATTTTTGTTCGATGCAACCAACATAAAACATAACTCAGCTATCATTAGTCTGAATCGAATACCATTTAAACCTAGTTTGCTGCATGGTTTACTCTGGTTGCTTATTGCTCTCTGGCCTATCCACTCTGTGTACTATCAATTACCTACTAAATAGTCGATCAGCTATGATATGGATACCCGCGGATGTGTCGAAAATTATTGGCTTTTTATGAGCACACTAAATGAACTGATGTACCGGGACTGTGTAGGAACGGTATACAAGGCGCAAAGAGCAAACCGAATACAATTTGACTTGAACATACCAAGCAATGCATGTACTCGTATTCATTTGCTTACGATCAAACAGTAAATGTTTATGGTTTGCAGTTTGCTATGTTCTTGGGAATACAACTATAAATTGGGTTAACAGAGAGTAGCTCTTTACTACTGTCTGCTTTATACGAAACCCAAACCATAATAAAGATAAGTTTGATCCCTTATTGATTGTTTTTAAGTTTGCGAAACCGACTTCAAAACGATCGTTCAGCGACTGGAATTCGAATCCTACGTACAACTTCTTCAAAGTTGTTTCTCGAACCGAAACACCGATCATTTAGCTTAAAGGGACTAACAACTAAAGTGAACAGTGAACTAACAATGCAAAATTAATTTCTTAAATCTTTGAGAAAAATTGTATTTTTAAACAGATTTAATTTGTGAACAATTGGCAATCGCTGGCTGAAATTTTACACAAAGCTAAATAGAGGGCGGATCAATCAGTCCGTAACTTTTTGAATGAAACACAGTTTGATTTTGCAAAAACAAAAAATATTTTTCAACATAATCTCCTTTTCGCTCAATACACTTAGTCCGACGTTTCTCCAATTGTTGTATCCCTTCCAAAAAATAGGATTTTTCGAGGTCCATAAAATAGCCATTTGCTTGATCAATAATTTCATCGTTGGAGCTAACCTGGCGTTTATACGGGACAGATTTGCTCCGACAGTAGAAATCCATTCACATATTTTTACTACCACACTTACACTTCTCTCACTTGCGTCACCACTGTCTCTGATTTTTCAATGACAGTAACTTCGGCAAGAGATTTGACATAAGCGGCCAGATCATGGCTGAACTAGTAAAGGTTGGCGCAATAGAACAACTGATTTTGCTTTCTTATGACTAAATCTGTTACATTCCGTGTATTTCGTTGTTGTACTTTTTGTTTACTGTGTCTGTTCATATGGATCTGTGTTGAATTTGATGGTTAGAGTCATGAAACAAAAACTAAATGCCTGTTGTTGGTTCACACAATTACAACAAATCCTACTGCGTCAACCTCCACTAGTTCAGCCATCGGCCATATCGGTGACGTTTCGTAGTAATTTCAGAAAAAAGTAAAACATCGCAAGCGACTTTACAAATTGGGAAATATATTTGTATTTGAAAATTTTGCTAATTTTTATTGAAATATTGTTTGACAATACAAACATATAAACATGAATACATGTCTAATTTTGCAGAGTACATCAGTTCCATTGTAATTTTGAGAAGTAAGACAAAATACAATGGCAAAAGAGCGAAGACACAAAAAATCAGAGCACGAAATTTAACGAAACGACACTGTCGGCGCTTGCTTAAAACTGTACTGTCTTTATAACTGGCTGGACGCGTACGTCACACAAACAATTTTTCTCTTTGTGACAACTAATACATATTCTCAACTATTTCGTCCCAAATTGTCCCGTGTAAACGCACCGTAAATATCTTTCCACCGAGCCATTTCTTTAGGTTTGGAAATAGGAAATAGTCACTGGGTGCTAAATCCGGAGAATGTGGTGGATGATGAACCAATTCGTAGCCCAACTCATGGAATTTTGCCACTGAGACTACACACGTGTGCACCCGTACGTTTATGGTCAATTGAGAGCAAACGCGGCACCCGTCTTGCAGACAGCTTTCTTAAACCCAGCTGATCATTTAAAATCGAAACCAATCTGCCATATTAAATGCCTATGGCATCAACAATATTACGTAATTTTACTCTGCGATCGGCCAACACCATAGCGCGGATTTTTCGACATTTTCGGGTGTATTGAACTCAATTGGCCGTCCAGATCGTTCAGCGTCTTTTGTACTTCTGCGACCACAACGCACATTGAAATCGATGGTGCAGAGTCCGCATAGTATTTATCAAGCTTTTCCTTGGTTTGTTTGAAGGTTTTCTTCGTGAAAAATAATGATTAATGAGAACTCGAAATTCAGTTTTTTCCATTTAAAAAAAATGCACGAGGTTGTATAATTTGAACAGCTATTAAAGTAAATTACGGAACTTGCTCAAAATTTGGCAGTAGTCTATTCACAGGTGGTACTTGATACGATTAGTGTTGTATTTCATATAACAACGATGAAGTTCGAAAAGTCACGGACTTGTTGATCCGCCCTCTATATAAAATATATATGAAGTATTTTTTGCGGTAATTTTTTTTGCTATTTTAAAGTAACTGCGTAAATTTACTTACTACACGTAAGCGTTGACATTTAAAATTATTTCTTATTGTATTGTACTTGTTATGTCAAAAATGTACTCAACCCATAACAATACAAGTGAAGTTCCCATAAAATCATTCGTAGTGGAATTGTACCTACCCCGAAAGGTACTCTTAGGGAAAAGTTGCATCAAAAATCTCGCCGTGTAAATGCGGTCTTAGTAAAAAGACTATTATATAATTATTGTTTACCACTCCAACTAAAACTTTTCACTGTGCTCCGGCATATTGAACCAGGCCAATGGGAACTAAACCTTTAAAGTACCCTTTCATTAAATGAACATAAGCAAACAAAAGCATAGACTTCAGGGAAAGACAGAATATTTCAAAACGTTTAAGCTTGGTTAAAAGTTTTCAAAACATAAAAAAGGAAAATGGGATAACAACGACACACGTTTAGACAAACAATCATATACGTTCAATGTAAAAAGAGTGGGTGAGTAGAGGGTGATTTTCTACGCCGCCCATTAAACGAAACGTTTATCAACCTAGTTAGTTTTAAATTTTTCATTCGCAAAAAGTGTTATCAGACTAGCCCTTGCAGGAATAGATGAAGGGTGGGTTTTCCTCGTTCCTTCGTTTCTTTTCCATTATTTGCCATTAACTCTCTACATTGTGTGTAATTACTCAATTCATAGCGTAAATAATTAATGAGCTTCAGGTGTGCGTGGATACAAGGAACGTCTGTATGTGATTGAATAAATGATTGGATGCGTCTCTGTCTTTATGTCTCGTTCGTCTCGTATCGTATTAGGACAGGACATTTTATGTTGACATGCACAAAATCAATGTCCTCTTGTTTGTATGGTTTCTTCTGGGTTCGTCCTTTGGTACTGGTGGACATCAAAAGGGTGTGCGTGATTTCCGGCAGTTTAACGTTATTATTTGCAGAAACATGATAATAATGTGCTGACATTTGTTAAATGGCATTTGTTTGTTCTACAACAACAGAAATATGACACATATGAAGGTTGCGTTTTTTAAATTCAGTTAGATTAAAATGTCACGAAGCAGCAAGCAAGGAAGTAGACATTAAATACGCTGATTTTTTCCCCTAATGGCAAATTTCTTCCCTCCGTTTATATTAATGTCGTTTTGAAATACCCTTTCTCCTCCATTCCTTTAAATCAGGATTATTTCATTTACAAATTACAGGTATATTTTATACATTCGCCTTATTTTGTGCCTGGCCAGACAATGTGTCTACTGATTTCACCGGCAAATGCTGCAAGTCAATTACACATTTTTTTATAGTACAACTTTTGCAGCCTTCGTAGTCATAGAGATTTTGAAGAGATCCTGCTGTGAAAAAATTACATTTCCGAAACCTTGTTTGGTAAAGAAAACGGAGTACAACATAAATTATATAAAAAAATGTTACAAAATGACAAATTTATTAACAAAATTTTTACAGGTAATTTCGAGAGAATCTTTTTTTCACTTTTGCCACAAGAAATTGTCTTCGACAACTTATATTATACGCTCTGTTAAAAATAAATAGAAGCACCATACTAAAGTGATTCAATTCAATGATAAACCCTTGATAAATTCGTTACAGTTGAAGCAAAAAAATACTAGCATCATTTAATAGAGAATGTTTTTATTAGAAGTTCCAAGAGATTTTTCTCAGTTTCGGCAAATTTGCCTTAAAGGGTTTCTAAACTCCTTCCGTTCTGATCTCTCATGAAAAGGTATATCAGGAGGCATCACAACAAGCCTATAAGGGAATTCAAATTCCCGCACTTATTCATTTCCCGGCAAAGCGGAAAAAAAATTAAATTTCCCAGGATCCCGCTAATTGTCGTTTAACTTTTTCAACTATTTCTTTAGATCAGGAGTACAAACATTCTAAACACATTTTCAAATTTGATTTTTGATCGCCGTATTTGTGACATATTCAACCAATGTATATATTTGGAGGTAACAAATTTAGTTTAAAGACTAATGTTTACTCTGGTCGCTCTGAACCACATTCCAGTGCAAAAATATGGAGTCTTTCAGAACTTCGAACGTCGATTTAAATATGTTGACCTACAAAATGTTAATATATGACGGGTTATATTCTGGAATTTGAAATAACTAAGAAACTGCAATTTTCTAAAGAACTGATAATGAACAAGGCTTAAAGCTTTCTTTCAGGGTGCAAATGATACTTTAATTCTTCAGTTACGTGCATTCGTATAAGTGCATGTGGTTTTTACATTCAGTATGGTTATTTTCAAAAAATAAGAATAATTTCTACTTTTTGTCGTGCTGAAATTACAGTATCCCAAAAAATTTAGGGAGGCCGTCAATTCTCCCCGGTCCCTTCATGGGATGTAATGGGAAGCCATTTATTTATTTTACAAAATTTAGGATATTGATTTTGGGGGCTACACTTTTTTATGGCCGTGGAAAGTTTGAATTTTTTTTACCCGGTACCGTTCGAAATAAATTTAAAAGCGAGTATAAACATTGAATTGAGCGAATTCTTGTGATAGCATATCTTCAGTGAAATTTGACAAGGATTATTTTCGTAGAATATTAAAATACTCTATTTCAAAGTTTAAAGGGCCTTTTTCATCCTTTGTTCAAAAAGTACCAAAAATGTACACTAAAATTACCAGCTACGGATTCAGAAGTTTCTACAAATTTATTCACCATTAATTTTCATTATGGGTCGTCATAGAACAAAATTCTCTATCTTTATTTTCAGACGTCCGTTTTGTCCGTTTTTGAAACAAGGTCAAGAAAACTGCATCAAAATAACCGGCAAAGTATTCCAATGTTCTACCAATTTATTGTGAAATAGATTTTACTGGAGGATTACGCAGACGAGAATCCTTTATCTTGAATTTGCATATGTCCTCTTCGTACTTTTTTAAAAATTTAAAATTTAAATCTGAAATGGTTTATTTTGAACACACTATGTTCTACAAATATATCGTCATATGTATATATGGTTATAGAAATTCCTCATTATTGGTTATATGTCCTTAGCCCCTTTTCAATAAATGCCGAATCAGCGTAAATATATTAAAGAACTGTAAGATTTATTTGAGTCATATCTATTGTATTATATTAAGAAATTGTCAAATTTCACTGAAGACATGTTATCACAAGAATTCGCTCATTTCAAGTTGTATACTCGATTTTTTAATTTATCTCGAACATTACTGGATAAAAAAATTCAAACGTGCCACGACCATAAAAAAAGTGTGGCCACACAGCGGTGTAAATTTTTGGGGTTTGACTATATTCACCAATATTTTCATTTGGGGCAGGAATCGTCCACCTCCAAAATTGGTGTTGCACAGTGTTATTAGCCAAAGTGCAGTTTAGAAGTATGCCAAGATAAATCGCACCATCAATAACCCTTTCATTAGCAGGAAAAGTTTCGTCGACAAGACGAATATTTTTCAGTTCTTGATTGACGCTTTGAAGTATTGCTCGTTTTTCAATACATGCTTGCGCATGAATTCTACTTCGAGCAAACCATATTCTTGATCTTCCTCGTACTTCAAAGGAATCCACCACCGTGGTTTCACGTATGAAACGAGGATGTCGTAGATCTCTTCAATATTTACGCTGACCATCAGGTAGGTCCAAATCGAAAGTTTTCTCGTCAATTAATATTACTGATTCAAATTCTTCCCCCTAAAATTTGTATTTTTCAGCAAATGCAATGCGAATATGTTTATAACGCTGGGATAAGCGTGGTTTGGAAGTTTTTTCTACCTATAGCTGAGACTTATGTTACCTTTTAGCACTGGTCGACACTGTCTCTTCCGAAAACAAAGATAGAGAATTTTGGCTCACGACGACCACTAACGAAATTTAATGAGGAATAAATTCGTAAAACTTTCAGAATCCGCACCTAGCCATTTTAGTGTATATTCTTGGTACTTTTTGAACAAAGGACGAAAAGGACCCTCTATACGTTGAAATAGAGCTTTTAAATATTCTACGAAAATAATCCGTGTCAAATATCACTGCAGACATGTTATCACGAGTATTCGCTGAATTCAATATTAATACTCGATTTTTAAATTTATCTCGGACAGTATCGGATAAGAAAATTCAAACTTGCCACGCCCATAAAAACAACTGTGGCCACACAGCGGTCTACATTTTTGGGGTTTGACTATACTCACCTAGTGTGATCATTTGGCGTAGGAATCGTCCATCCACAAAATTGGTGTTGCACAGTGTTACTGAATCATAATTTACAATAAATTTCGGATGTTAATTCTGTCGGTATAAAAATGTGCATTCACTTTTTGATCATTGTTCGATAATGATTTTTTAATGTATTTGTTGAGCCTGAAGTTCCTATAGTACATGATCAAGAGAGACTGGATATTAGCAAACAAAGTTTGTATAGTTAAAATTAAATTACCGTCAGTTTTGAGATGAACAAAAATGTTTTTGCTCATACTTATATAGAATTATTTGCCATGGGTAAAGGATGGCCATAAGTACTTTTTAGTTAAAATGCTCTTAATCTTATTAAAAAATGTGTTCTTTATTTACAATACTTTTTACTTAAGTGGAGTACCAATTCACAGGAAATTGCTCTATTCCGTGTTGAGAATTTTGTTATTAACTTCCCAATTCTCATATGGTTCATTGTGGTAATCGTGCAATAGGTCGACTTTTAGTTTTAAAAATCTATTTTGTAATTAAAAATAAACACATTTGCCAAGCTCATTTGCATACCTCACATAAAAATGTTGAGCGGACAATTGACTGTTAGTCAAGATAAGTTCCCAAAAACACATTATATCGTAATTAAATTGGGTATTAGATAATAGTTTGCACAATGTCACTCTGCTATTACGTATGGTTGAATTTTTCACGCCCATGCAAGTAACTGAAGGTTGGTAGGCTGCAAAGAAAAGAAAATTTTTTAAAGTAACTCGAACACAATGTACGACTTAGGGAGAGGGAGTCGATCTGAAAAGAAATCGAGCGCATTGGTTGCTTAATATTATTTCGCTTAAGCCTTTATATTTTACAACTTCAGCGCTTTCTAGGAATTCATTCCATATTGGTTTACATATCAAACCAATTACATCTAGTAGCGCTTGTTGCAGTTGGCATTAAATTATGGCAAAATATGGAAAATAAAATAAAAAAATGTTCTACATATTTTCCCATACATTCACTCACTTTCCAACAAAACTAAATAAATAAAAACTATACTAACATTTGCAAACAATTTGTTAATGTCAATGGCTGGCTGGCTGCTGGCAGACACTATTGCATCCAATTTTCGGGCAGTATTTTGGAAGCATTTAAAATTCTATGGCCATACTGGTGTTAGTTGTGTTGCTTAATCTCTGTGTAGGACGAACTCGTATTTAACTGGAACATATTCCATCACAACAACTAAAAAGCCATAAATTGTTGGCTTAACTTTAAATAAACACTAACAGCAGTAGAAATAGCAACAACAAAATTAAGAGCAGCAAGCAGCCGGTTTTATGGCAGAGACAGATGAAGAGGGCGAAAAAAAAAATGAAGGACGAAAAATGGTTGTATGGTTGGTGGCTGTTGCAGTTGATGTATAAGATGTGGTGGTGGTGTACAGGACTTGGTGAGAGTGCAATTACTGGTGTTAGTGATGTGGGTTTGTGTGGAGATACTTTGGCTGTGCTGGCGGACGTATAAGCCTTAGCAATTAGCAACAATTTATTGCCCTTGAGGCATGATGAGCAGTTGCATTTGAAGTAGCAGGCAAGACATGAGTTTAATTTAGTTATGGTGATTTTCTTTTAATTTATTAGAAGTGGCATTAAATAAAATAAATCTACAAATATAGCGTAATAAAAATAAAAATATTTAGTAGAAAATAATAACCAAAAGAAAACCAAAAGAAAAGAAAAAAGAAAACCAAAAGAATACTTTCTTGGCATTCCAAGTGATATGGATAAATATACACAATTATTTTATTTTGTTTATTTTCAATTTTGTTAGTTTAGATTTAGTTTTCCTTTCTTTTGAAAACACTCAAGTTTTGTTTAAATATTTGTCTGTGATAACTTAAATCACAATTTTAAAATTTTTCGATGACTTGCTCATAGCGTATCCGAGAAAGAAAGATGAAAAACATCAAAACTTGAACTCAAATGCATTTCATCTGGCAGATATTATTTATTCTCAGAATAATCATTTTTATTCTAAACTCTTGCCAAGTTTTCTTATAACTGGAAACATCAATATTTGAGATATCATCAGAAAATTTAAGTTTTCTTTAAACTAAATAAAGGTATATCAAAAAACTTTTTAGAATTTGTTTGTGTTTTAAGTTTTAACTTTTTGTTCGTTCAAAAAACTATTGCAAGAAAACAAATTTTGTTAGAGTTAAGAAATAAGTTTTAAAAGAAATTGAATAGAATTTCCGACAAATGCATATTTTCACATGACACATATACACATTCAAATCAGTAAACACACACCCATGAGTATGCAAACTGCTGTTTTATTACACTGAAAAGTCATTTTGATTTTGTGGGTGAACCCTGCATGCAAAAAACAAAGAGATACTACGACCACATAGTGTTTTCTCTAAAAATCACATTTGTGTTCTAACCACTATCTTGAACGTCGTCATTGTAAGAATGCATTCATGTTGCTTTCCCAGTAAACAAAGAGAGAGGCATATTGATGGAATTATGAAAATAGTCTTCAAGTTTAAATTTAAACTTTCAATAAATCAATATCTTTAAAACTTTACAACCTATGATAATCGAATAGATTTCTCCAGACCCGTGTGGCTATTTATAATATTCAGATCGCATTTTTGATCTGAGAAACCACTGAGTCCTCAATCAAACTGTTTAGAACGATACGCAGTGGACTGTAGACTTATTTGAGTCCATTATAATATTCAAAATTGACTTATTTGTCAACATGGTGGTATGTTACCCTACTGGGCCTCGGAATGCCCGTTTGGTGTATTGTAGATAACAAGGTGTTATTGTGCTCTTACATACTGGGATCTGTTGGCAAACGAGCACTGTACCGATGACATTAATATACACTTCGGTTCACTTATTTAAAGGCACTAAAAATTCCATATTCAACAGCCTGTATCTTTTACAATTTGTAACCGATTACAGAATTTTAAAATGCAAATTGAAGCTAGACGTCTTGAGATATAACAAACTCATGATAATAGTGGTTTCTTAACCAAACAACTGTTTTGAGCAATTTATAAAAAAAGATCAAAGTTGAACCGACATTTTTTGGTTCACCTGAATAAAGGCACTTCAATATTTTTTTTATTATTTTTAAAGCAAGCGATGATTTTTTGTAGGGAGCGTTTGTTCATTACAATTTATTACATCTTAATCATTTTACGAATCAAAATGGGAAAACAAAAAAATTTTAAATCTATCGGATAAAACTAAAATCGATGTTTACCGTTCTGAAAGATATTCTAACCGCGCAATACCTTAAAAAATTGAAGGGAGCCCAACAGTTGTCGGCAATTACATCAAGGACCCCGAGGGGTGTGGATATAATTTTAGAGGAAGCTTTTCATTGTCTTTATCTACGTATGAGAAAAGAAAACTCATCAGAATTGCTTCCAATTCTGCTTTATCATTGTAAAAATAAGAGCTCAAGCTGGAGTGGAAGCGGGCAAGTCTTCAGTACACAGAGTAATTAATTACAAAAAACGTCGCCACTTAATGCTCCTCGTAAGGAAAAGCGGCGTCAAGTTGCAAAATGTTAATATTCTTGAAACATTATCGAAAATGTCTGGGGTTAGTTATCTCGTAAGGTCTATGAAGTAGGTAGACAATTTGATGACAAGCAGTCACTAATTCAGGCCATTAAGGATGCTTGGAATAAAATTTCGTTGGATTGCATAAATTCTCTTTATCTCTCAATGAAACCCGTATATTTGAAGTTATTAAAAACAAAATAAAAAAACAAGAAAATCTGTTTTTCATTAAAATTAGTTCAAGTGGACCAAAAAAAAATAGAAAATTTTTGGACTTTTTTTTTATAAATTGCTCCAAAAAAAAGTTTTTTAGTTAAGATATTTTTATATCTCAAGATGTCTAGCCTCCATTTCCATTTTAAAATTGTGCAGTCCATTACAAATTGCAAATGATACAGGCTGCTGAATACGGAATTTGTAGTGCCTTCAAATAAGTGAACCGGAGGTACATAATCAGCTCCGAAGAAAGCCCAATCAAATTTTGAAGTTCGATAGCTAAATTATGCTGTTTATAAACATCTAAATTTTTACATATTTAGTCCCTAGAGAATAGTTTAAATTCAACGGATTATTTAAATAATTGCGTCATTTTAGACAAAAAAAAATCCAATGAGTGTTCGAACTCACGGGCGATGTGTTAACACCTTTTTGCTACACGGTACCTGTTCGATTTCTATGAACACATTCGTAAATGTTACATTGGAAAATAAAAAACAGCGTTCAATCATATGATGACGTTACAGTTAAATAATATTAATACTTAAAATTATTTAAAGACCCAGTGCAAGCACAAGTGTCATTATATTCTTGCTCAATACTGTTTTTTTATTCCCACAAAAGTCAAAGAATGCAAAGCAACAGACACTTGTACATACATACATACATTGTTATATTCGTACGATATAACCGAAGATCAACATAAAATACTTTTTTAATATTACTCCAAATTAAAACACTTCAATCTCGGCTCGCCGATATCGGATCGCCTTAATTTTTGGCCTAAACTCTTCGTCGAAACCCGCACTAGCTTTTTAATCCAAAAATTAATAAAATCGGCTATGAATTTCCGGAGAAAATCGCGTGGGAAAATTATATGAAAATCGTCCAATAATCACTTTCAATACAGACTGCCAAGCAACGAACAAACAAACGATGATAAGACAAAACCGAAGATCATCAAAACACTTTTTTAATATTACTCCAAATTAATACTCCAAATTAAAACGCTTAAATCTCCGCTCGCCGATATCGGATCGCCTTAATTTTTGGCCTAAAATCTTCGTCGAAACCCGCACTAGCTTTTTAATCCAAAAATTAATAAAATCGGCTATGAATTTCCGGAGAAAATCGCGTGGGAAAATTATATGAAAATCGCCCAATAATCACTTTCAATACCGACTGCCAAGCAACGAACAAACAAACGATGATTTACTCTTACAAACCTAACACTTGTGTATGTATTAAATTTATAGTTTACTGCCCTAGAGGCGCGCGTATAGATGTTAACACATCAAAAAAACTTTGACATTGCCTTCCATTCAAATAATGTTGTCTTTACTAGCAAGCTTTTAACCTTCTGGTCGTAAAAAATAAAACATCCCATATATTTTTAATATAATCTTAGATCCATAGGCATTCGTGAGTTCTACATTTCTATTTACCACATGCATTTTCCTTTTAATCAAAAACTTACAATACTCCTCATTTTTCTTTGCCTTTATCCTTTTACTTTGCCAACACAGGATCTCACATTGATTTTTTTAGTTCAATAAATTTTTCAAGAAATAAAGTTTTAGACCAAAAAAAAAAACAAGCAGCAGAAGAGAAGCAAATTTAGAAATCCGATGCTGCTTTATTTTTAATTTTTTTGAGCGTAAGATGCAGGTGGCAAATGCGAGAGTTTAGGATTACAGCCATCAGTTTTACTTTTTTCTCCGCTGAGTTTTCGAAAATGTTATTTGCCATGTCTCGTGTTCGCTACCATCGCTTTGAACTCGACCAAAAAAGAAAAAAATCGAGCAAATATGTTATATTTACTTTAGTAGTTAACTAGGTGACACATGTGCTTGTGCAGCAGCCGTTGGATGTGCCATGAACGATTTTCCAGAACGGGGCTTTTTCGCAACCATGTAACACTTGGACGTACGTGTGTGCGATGTGAAGGCATCGTGGCTTAAAAGTGTGTTTCGTTAAGCATTTAGTTACACTTTAACACTTTTGAGGTTGGAATGTTTTAAAGAGAAGAGAGAAGTTCTCCCCAGTCCCTTTATGGGATGTAATGGGAAACTATTTATTTATTTTTTTTATGTTTTAAAGGATGCAAGTTGTTTTTATCTTTACTTTATTTTTCCTTTTTTTTGGTATTTGATGTGGAACATTTTTTGGTATGTGGTTGTAGTAAATATTGAAATAGTGATTTACATAGAGACATGTTGAACACCAATTGTTGAAAATTAAAATATCACAGTTGCGGAAGTTAAAAGTTTCCAAACATAATTGGTTAATGAAGCCAAACCGCTTCTAAGGGATCACAATTGAAAATCAACTTCAGGAGTTTATTTTGGAACAAAACTTTTATTAGCGTCAAGCAAATTTAACTACGAAATTCATTACCATTTGGTATTTTCGAGCACGTTTGAATAGAAAAAAAACAACATTTCAGATTTTCTTAGCTATGTCGATGAGAAAGTTCATCCTGGTCGCACAACCCGTTTAGAAACGGTTTAGTTAATTAAATATTTTTTTTAGAAATACCGCACTGACTGAATATATTGCGTTTTTTTATAATTTCACTAGCAGCGACGAAACTCCTATAAAACAACTTAGTTCTGCTTAATGCTTCCTGACAGTCTTAACCATAGAGTAATGACGTCGGTGGTGCAATGGTAGTGTGCGAGGCTCTTGTGCATGAGAACGTGGGTCGATCCCTGCTCAGATCACCTTAAATTCCTTTCGACGGCGGTCACCTCGCTTAGTGAAGGCGACACTATCGAGTATTTAGCCATGAAAAAGCTCTTCAAAATACCGTTCGGAACCGGTGTAAAACTGTAGGTCCCAATCAGTGAGTGTTAAACCAGAACGCGCACAACTCACTGGTTGTGAGAAGCTCTCCCTAATCCCTACATGGGATGTAACGGGAAACCATTTATTTTTTTTGATGACGTATATAGACGCCAACTATCCCAGTATATTGATGACATATTGTGTTTTTACAGATGCGCGGTTGGTTATTGGAAAGTATTACTTTAATAATACCAGATAGAGGCAATGGCTCAAGCCATCCGACAGTAAATCAGCAACAATTTTTGAAATTGCACCTGGTGTAAATCAATTTGAAAGGAAATGCAAGATGAGAAGAATGGCAGCTCTATTCGTCATTACTCTATAGTCTCAATATTCTGTTGAAGTCGTCTTCAATTTAAATAGTCCAAATAAATAGATATCTTCGAAATATTCAGATTTGTAATTAGAACACTCAAGAAAACATCTTATTTACAACATATTATGCTAAACCGAAATTGCGATAGCTTTCTATGCCTACCAGCTAAACTTAATTAATTTAATTCAATATCCTTTTCTCTGCTCCACAATACTTGTCATTCGGAACACTTGCAAATTTATTTGCTTTATCTGGAGTGGAATTTTAAACTACAGAGCACATCTTAATGTGAGAAATGTGCGAATGCATAGTCATTTAGGAATTTTGGCACTCAGCCCAGTGTAATCCTGAATTCCAAATAAATTTGTAAACTCACACTCAAAATTTACATATACTTAGAGTGACACACACAAACTCATTCAACTTCACTAAATTTGTGTTCACATACTCGCTTATATGTATGTATGTATACAGCGTAATCTGTTAGATAGTTTAGTGTCTTAATGTACATAAATTAATTGACAAAAGTCTTACAGGGTGAATGAATTGAATCATTTCTTTGTGTATGACTGTGTGTATGTGATGAATTAGGATGTGGGTGGAAAAGATAGTGTATGTCAGTGTGTATGTTTGTTTAAAAAGAGGGTATAGATACCGAAAGACATCATCAAATATATTAAATTAATTACGTAGTGTAAACAAGAATGAAACTACTGCTACAGCGACAACAACACCAAAGAAAACTAATACAGTATTTACTACCCTGCTACGACAAACGCTACTTGACTACATCCACATACATACATACTGTCATCAGATTAATATTGCGCATATGGGTCATTGGATGACAAAATACAAATTACGAATTTTTACGAGTCTTAGAATTTTAGAACATAGAAATAGCAGCCTTTAACATTTTTGTAGTTTAAATCAACTCAAAAAAAATATACACGATTTTAAATTTAACAAATTCCATATTGATGTGTTAACATCTATAGCGGCGTATAGGGACAAAATCTATCAAAGTCAGATTTTATGCTGCTGCTAAAACCAGATATTATGCTGCTGCTAAAACCAGATTTTCTGCGACTGCGAAAGAGAATAATGACGTGTTAAACAAAAATGAGCGAGCAAAAGAGCAATGAAAGAGTGGTGTGGCAGGGGTGAGGTAAACGAAATTGTGTCTATAGCGTATGTATTAACATAATAATGTATGTATGCACATGTGTATGTTGCTGTTGTTGAACGGAGATATAAAGCATAACCACGCAAAATTTCATTTGCGTCGGCTGTCGCAGTCGACGTTATGGTGACACACTAATACGTCAGCTACTTCGTACGAAGTATGTGTGATGTTGTGTGTTTGGCTGTTTCGTTGCTGTTGATATGGCAAACATGTGATTATGTGACACACGTATACGTCAGCTACTTCGGACAAAGTATGTGTGATGCTGTGTGCTTGGTTGTTTCGTTGTTGTTGCTATGGCCAAGCAAAGCGAGTCATTTGATGTTCAGCATTGCCCGGTGTATACATACATAAAGACTATTATTTTTTTATTTTCCAATGTAACATTTACTAATGTGTTCGTAGAAATCGAACAGGTACCGTGTACCAAAAAGTAACACCTCATCCGTGAGTTCGAACACTCATTGATTTTTTTTATATACATTATTGTACTATGAAAATATCTTGTACTCTAGAACAAGAACTTGTAGAACAAGAAGGATTTAAATAAAAAGTTTTTAATACCCTTTTTCTTACATTAAAGTACTCACAATTTCTTTTACTGAAATAAAATGAAAGGATATTCTTTATCACTTCCCAATGCAATGACTCATACACAAATGTTGTAGATTTTATAAAATCCAATAAATTTTCATTTCACTGTTTGTATACAAAACGAAAATCAACAGAAATTTATTTGTTTTTGTAGAAATGTTTGTAGCAGTATTTGTAATCATATGAGACATGTATGTTCTACACACACAAACCCAAATGTCAAAATACACATTCACATATGTATGCTGTCATAAAGTTTATGTTTTAGCTTTTGTTCGTTATATTAGTGGTGTAGTGGTTTTAGTTTGGTAAGTCAGAGTTTACACGAGCAATTTTCATTGCAGCAATTCTTGTCGATTTACTTTTGGAGTTGCCATTTGTGTTTACACGAGCAATTCGTTCGCCATTGAATTGCTGCAATTGTTGTTTTTTATTTTGTTGCTTCTGACATTCCTATAAGTTTGAGACGCACGTAAAATTGTTGTTGGGAATAAATAAACACACAAAATAAATTTTAAAATGTCTTCTCTTGACCATTTTGCACTCATATTTATTATATTATTTTTTATTCAATTTTTTTTAACAATTCACTCTTTAACAGTGCTTTTTTTTAATTTTTCTTTACCGCGATGTTTCAACCATAAAAAACAAACAAACGATTAAAATGAAACGTCAAATTATTTTGCATCCAACTTCATTGCGAATGAAAACAAAAGGAATTACAGAGCACTCGATAGTTTTTTCCCCATTCCGTTCTTCTTCCCTCTCTCACCTAACAACGTAAGAATTGCAGCAGAGTTGCATTCTCAAAATTGCACGTGTAAACTCTGACTAAACAAACATTTCCCTGGCATCTAAAGCAAATAATACCCATGCTACATTTATTTTCTTCTGATGAAAAAAAATGGAAACCAAATCCAATAGGTGCAGTTTGGATCAAAAATCGTAATATTATCATTATCTACGTTTTGGAGTCGTCATCTAGAGATGTTTCTGTCTGGTACTAACTCTGTAAAACTTTCATCAGTGTACAAAAGATCTATTATCAGAAGGAATTTTTTTTATATTTCTCTTTAATTACCAACACATTTTATCAGCGGTAGTCTTCGATTATATTCCTACCTCCCACTTATAATGGGAAACCTACCTCAACGGTTACAGGTTCCATAAGAATGACAATTTCTTCTCGTAATGTACTGGTTTCATCAAAATAATGTACATATGCCACCAATAAAGCAGATTTACTAGCATAGAAAGTTTTGATAAATTTTATGGAAAGTTACGAGTTTTGAGAATTATTGAAAGCGTTTCTTTAAAGAGCTATGGTATTGCCAGGCATTACTTACCATTATGCTGGAAGTAGCGAGTTGCTTGGGAATTTCTCTAAGGAATTTGCAACAAGAGCCTTACACAAAATGGATAACGGTATATTCTGATATATTACAGTTAACATAAACTCTTTTATGGGAAGTATATTTGCTGGTGATGCAATGGTTAGTCTGTGCGGCTCTTTTACGTGAGAATGTAGGTTCGACCTCTGCTCTGACAACTTTACAATTCTTTCGACGACGATCATCTCTCTTAGTAGTAACGATAATATCTAGTAATTAGCCTTAAAACCCTTTCGGAGTCGGTGGAAGACTGTAGACCCCAATCTGTGGGCGTAAAACTAGAAAGGTCACAGCTCACTGATTGTGAAAAGGTCTCCCGAGTCCCTGCATGGAACGTAATGTGAAACAATTTATTTTCTTATTTTTATGGAGAATTTTATTGCAGTTTCTTCAGTATTATAGAATTTATCTTTTTAGACAAATAATTGTGAGACGCGATAATATCCAGATTCAATTACTCCATCTTCGTTGGCTGTATGTGTTTCTTAAATGCATCACAGATTTTTTAACGATTTTGAAATGTAACATATATATCCTCGAAATATTGCCTTGCTGCCTTTCAAATGGGTAAGAAACGTAAAGAGGAAAACTTATTACGTTATATGACAACCCTTGAAACATGGAACCATCAAGATGAGAAACTTCACCCAAACGCATTTCTTTTAGGTATTTGTACCATTATAAAGGGTGTCTCAGTAAGTTTGCAGTTTTTAAATTTAGTGTAATATTTTATTTGTGCAAGTGGCAACTCTGGAATTTGACAGCTGTAAGATATGTATATTACGATTATTAAAAATGGTGCGCTTTATGAAAGAAAACCCCGCTATAATTGTTAAAACTTATTACAAAAATTTGGAAAGTTATGCTGAGACCGCTCGAAAAGTTCGAAGAATTTTCAGTCCAGGAAGTGTCAACCATTCGAAGAGTGGTAAAAAAATTGTATGAACCTGGGTTGGTTATAAACAGCATAACTCCCGTGCGTCAACGTACCAGTCAGTCTCTTGAAAACATTACTGCTGTAAACGAGACTGTCGCCGAAAACCCGAAAACATCAATTCGGCATTGTCCTAAACAACTTCAAATTTCACGAAGCACTACGCATCGAATTTTGACAAAAAACCTCCACCCTCATGCATGCGTACAAACTTCAGCCTAGTCAGGAGCTCCAACCACCAGACCATCGAAAGCGCCGGCAATACGTTCAATGGTTATTGGAGCCAAGTGAAGTCAATAACAATTTTTCAAAAAAAAGTCATCTTCTCCGATGAATACACAAAATTGTCAAATTTGGGGCTCAGAAAATCCTCATGCAATCCATGAGAAACAAATGCATCCACAACGAGCAATTTTCTGATGCGAATTTTTTGTGCCAGTGGCAACTCCTGAATTTGGCAGCTGTCACATATGCTTAATCCGATTATTAAAACTGGTGCACTTTACGAAAGAACAGCGCATTATAATTGTGAACATTATTACAAAAATTTGGAAAGTTATGCTGAGACCGCTGGCAAATCTTGAAGAATTTTCAGTCTAGAAAATAATCTTCAGTTTCCATCTGAATTTCCACAAAATTTTCAAATTTGGGGCTCTCATGCATCCATAAATGCACCCAAAACGAGGAACTCTCTGGTGCTGATTTTGGTCAGGCACACAGTGTACGATTTTGATATGATGCCAACACTAAATCCTAATTTTTTTTTGTTCTATTTCGTTTTTTCAAATATGGAGTATGGTAGTAGGCTACCTAATCATTATCAAAATAATGATTTCAAAATTAAAAATTGTGTATGCAGATTATAACAGTACTGTCAATATCAAATATAAATAGTTGAAAACACCTGAGTATGAGTTGGGAAATATTCATTAAAGTTTAAATTCTGATTGTGCAGATATTATACAATATTTCTCTTGGTGCGGTTTTTTTATTTAAAAGGAAAACTATTCATAATTACATATTTAAATATAATTCAACGAAAAACCGTATGTTGTTTATATATTTCTCATAAATGTTAATCAGGTTTTAATAATTTAATATGAAAAAATCCATAATACTTTCTAGTCTGTATCTCCTAAACACGGGAGAGTACGGGGGCGAAAGTTTCGTCAAAATAATCTGGAAAGTGTTCATAATAACTGTAACTAAAAGAATTTTGCAGCCGTTTGCTTCCCCAGAAATTCTTGAAGCTTTTGGAAAATTGCCACTACGATTACTCACCGTCATTTGTTCGATTTGTGGGTTGTAACCGAAAAGACCAATCGAGATATATGGGATATCGTTAAAAAAATCTGATGAAAAAAAAAAAATAAACGTCAAAATGAAGTGGGTTGCCACCCCTATGTCTGCCTACTGTTGGTTAACATAGCTAAGATGAAAATGTTCGTATTAAAACTGATGGACGCCGAATATGGTGTGTGGGCAATGAAAATGAAAATATTGTCGTTCCACAAAATGCTTAAAAAAAGCCTTTATTTCAAATTACGCTTAAAATGTTGGTAGTTAAATAAACTATATGGTTAAAAAATAAAACATTCCAGATCTTCACTATAAAGTAGAAGAAAAACGAAATAAAAATGAAAAAATTTGAAAAAAAAACGTTAAAAAACACCAAATTTTGAACTTTGAGGGGCCACTACTCGGTCATTTCTTATCAGAGAGAAATGTATAGCTTATCGACGGAAAGGGCATTCAATTGCCTTTTTAACCATATCCCATATATCTCAATCGGTCTTTTCGGTTGGGCTCCACAAGGGGTTGAGTGGGATGATACACCGAAAAACACAAAAGTACCGTTATCTAAAAATCGGTACTTAGGAAAAAAAATACAGCGTTTTTCGTGTTCAGGAGGTTCAAATTAACTTATCTAGGCATGTGGCGTTCTTGGTATTTTTCCAAAGTTAAAATTTGTAAAGCAGTGTAATAGACACTGATTTATCTGTGCATCAATATAATTTGCTTTAACTTGCACTAACTATAAAAAAACCTTTCCCCAAAATGCATTGCTTTATCTTGAATAGTTTTAAAGTTATGGAATTTAGTGTTGCTACCATATTAAAATCGTACACTGTGAGGCGGCGTGAATGGACGTTACTTTTTTGAAGAAATTGCAGTGACTGTGAATGGCATTCGTCACAGGAACATGATAACGTTATTCTTGTGGCCTCAGCTGGACGGCATGGATCTGGACGACATGTGGTTTCAGCGAGACGATGTCACCTGCTACACCGCAAATGAAACAATCGATTTCTTGCAGCAACGATTTCCAGAACAAATTATTTCAAGAAATTCTGATGTCAACTGGCCACCAAAACCATGCGATTTAACGCCGTGCGATTTCTTTCTTTGGGCTTTTGTGAAATCTCGGGTTTATGCGAATAAACCAGAAATGATGCCTGATATAGAATCCGAGAAATATCGAGAAATCGGCGAGATACAGCCACATTTCTGTGAAAAAGTCATCGAAAATTTCGTGAAAATTGTAATGGCCTGTTATCAGAGCTGTTGTGGTCATTCGACAGATATTTTATTCCATATTTAATCGGAAGATGTCTTGTTTACAATCCAATAAAAAAATCAAAACTACCTCAAAAAGTGCATGTCTTTATTTTAAAATTAAAAAGTGCATTCTTAGTGAGACAACTACGTTTTCAAAATATTGCTCATGTTTATTTAATGAAGAGTGTATGAAAGAAAAGTGTGAACTATATTTTTAGTAACTTCCTTTAGGTGTAGTCCCCTCAGGCCTAGATTTGCATTCCTACGTTTCTATCCTTTTTCTGCCTTACTCAATTGATGCAATTCATGCTGAAAGACATCAGATGATGTCAAATGAGTTAGTGTCACACGAAAACCGCTCGGCGCCTCCCTTAATCCATGTCTCCCTTAAGCCATTTAAGTGATGTGAATATGTGGCATGTGTATTGTTTCCGCGATGAGTCTTTGAGACGTACAAAGCGGGAAAGTAAAGTTAAATTTCCAGAATATAAAAATTTATTTAAAAAAGGGTCGAATTTTTTCGACATTGTTACTTGGGATTTCATGTAAATATTTTTACATCCTCTGCAACGCACCAAAAACGCTGGAGCGTCCAGTATAAACCAGATTGATTATTACTGCATTAATTTGTATTAATTAATGTCTAGTATGGTTTGAGACCCCAATGTAGTTAATTTTTTGGGTACTATTTCATACTTATTGCCATTGCGTTGTATTACATCATAAAGTACATACATGAGTCAAACAACAATTTTGACGGTTTCAGGCAAATCGGCCAAATCGGGGATTAATTTCATATCGTGCCATTTGGTATATTTTTTGGCTGATAGAAAATAAAATACTCATAAATAGTTAGAATATATGTAGGTTTTTAGGCTAACTGTTGGAACCTAAAGTTTTAAACAGTACTGCCTACCTTTCATGGTTGAGTACAGGACAGTGTCGCTGTCACAAAACGAGGTGACCGTTGTGTAATGAATGTAATGTGTTCTGAGTAAAGATCCTTATCATGTAATAAAGGGAGGTCTATGCACAATTGGGAATCCAAAAGAATTTGAAAATACTAATAGGAATTTTTGAAAATTATGATTTTACTAGCTGAAAAGCCCGATACTTCTTTGGTAGTTTTATGAACTTTTTAAACTTTTCCCCCGTTTACTCGCTAAATTACCAAGTTTCTTTGCTAAACTGCAAATAGTACCATACCAGGGAGTAATGGCATACGAATTACCAAATATTGAAAATTTCAGCTTTTCAGCCAAAGGACTTTTCCGGTTTTTGCCCCTCCCCGTAGGAATTTCCAAAAATCCCGCCTTAGCGAACGTCAGCGCCAGAGGATGGACATGTCAAATTGCAAGTTCCTAGCTCCAGCGGTTGGGGCTGGGCGATGTTGAGTCAGTCAGTCAGTCAGTCAGTCAGTAATGTTATTCTTTTATATGTATACATATATAGATTGGTAAGGCATATTATTGACATTTATGAATAAAACAAAACATCGTTCAAATGGCTTCCATGACTTGCTTTGCAAATTTAAAATTTCAAATTACTGCCACACTCACAGTTGATACTAAAATCCAAAAGTACCAGAGAGATGTCAATGGGTGCAAGGATTCGGAACATACTGCTTAATCAAAAATTGTGAATTAAAAAAAATTGTATCAATGATGTTTTCTGTAATATTTGTTAATGGAAAAATAGTTAAATTTTATTAAATTTTTAAAATTTACTTATTTAAAGAGAATGCCATTTCGCCAATGATTTACCAATATATTAAGAATTTTCTGTCTTATTTCAGTTACAATTAATTTAAGCTTTTTGAGCTATGTTTCAATTTTAGTTTTGGTCATGATTAAATTTTTTAGGTGAAATTTCGTGTTACGATTATGGCCCATCTTAATCTTTGTTTTTTTTCTTTTGAGGTTTTATTCATTTTATTATTTGGATATTTTATAACAGATATTAATGTGAAGTCTTCGATTAAACGAGAAATAAATTTGTATAGTTGCTTTCGCACACTATTTTTGAAAATTTTGGCTTTATATCTGTAGCAGGGGTTAGTGGTGGATTGGTTAGTGTGCACTACTTTTGTACATAATAATATCTTTTATTTGTTTTGCTTCTTTAGGGAACTTCTGCTTCAGGTAACAAATATTATGTTTTAATAATTAACAATTCAAAAACAATACAAAAAACTCAATATCGCAAATTTTTCCTTTCAAAAACGAGCGGGAAATAAAAAATTTTCTTTGTCAATATGAAAAAATATCTCATAAAATATAAGTAAAAATACACTTATAGACAAAAATTAATTAACAAAATTGTAAAATATTAATATTGTATCTATCTTATTTAACATGAATGTAATTATCCTCATTCCTATTAATGAAATGTCTGTAATTCTGAGCGATATTCGCTATGTCTGTTTTATAGTTAATCCTTTGTGTTAATGAAACCTTCATTATTTGTAACATTTCTAATGTATATCCGCGTTTGTAATTGTTTTCTGTGTTCAAAATTGATGTATTGTCAAAATCAGCACAATGATTCAAATTACGGCAGTGTAATGATAATGCGGTTTTTTATGTAGAAGTGGTTTTATTGTATTTCTGATCGGATTTGTGTCCTGCAATTCTAGTCTTTAGTCTATTTTTTGTTGTACCTACGTATATTCTCTTGCAATTTACATTATCCTTACCCTTACACGGTATCGTATAAACTAAATTGGACCTTTCAAATTTATCTATTATATCCTTTGTTCTGCTGAATAATGAACGTAAAGTATTATATGTTCTGTGTGCCACTGAATATTTCTTGCCATCAAAAATTTTAGATTTTTCTAATCTTTCAGATATAAGAGGTACATAAGTTAGAGTTTTATAAGTTTTCGGTTCAGCAACCGTTCTCGTATTCATCTTTTTCCGGTTCTTATACTGTCTTATTAATTTACGGATAGGTTGTATTGGTTAACTATTGTTATACAGAATATTTTTAATCCTTTCAATATTAATTCCATGATAATCTGTATCGCTAGTATTCATAACTTTCTCAATAAGAGTTCTAGCAGAATTGATTATGATTCTCTTTGGTTGTTTTGAAAAAATAGTTAATAATCCTACCAGAAGCTGTGGGCTTCTGATACCAATCCATTTTTAGATTATTATCCTTTCTTATTAATAGCGTATCTAAATAAGGAATTTTAGAATTATATTCCTCCTCAATTGTAGATTTTATATCGTTATGAAATGAATTAAATGTTACCAAAATATTATTAACTGCACTTTCCGAAATAATGCAGAATAAATCATCATCATATTTTGTAATTATCCTTGGCTTCACATCCAATCTCTCAATACACGAATCTAACAATTCCTCCATTACAATGTCAGCTATAAAAAGATAATCTGTTCTCAACTATACAGAATCTTAAAATACGTAGGAAAAGGTCCTATTTCATCTTCGTGAAGTCCCCTAAAATATTCCATTTCCCTTTAATTATTTCCAGAGCCATATCAACTGGTATATTCGGAAATAAAGATACCAGGACAAGTGAAATAATTTTTTCATCATCTTGTGTCTTTACATTTTTTATCCTTTCACTAAAATCTAACGAATTTATTACATTATATTTAGAGTTCTCAGTTACCTTCCTAAGAATATTATTTGTACAGAGTTCGTAAGATGCGGAATTAACAAACGAACATATTGGTCTTAATGGGAATTGTTCCTTATGAATTTTACGTACTTCATACAATCTAGGAGCTGTATATATCGTCTTCAATTTGTTCTTTTCAAAAGATGTAATAATCTTTAATTTGAATAGATCCTCCACTAAATTGTTATTACTAATACATATGTGTTGGTATTTACTAATACATATGTGTTGGTATCACCTACAATATTTTCCATTCTTGATATGTAATCACACTTATTCATTGCCACTGTAGTATTTCCCTTATCAGCATTTAAAATAAGTATATCCTCATTGTCCTTTAAGAATTTTCTAGTCTTATTGACCTTTTCTAACATAAATTTATCTCTATTTGTCAATCGTTCTCTATTTAAATAATTATCCACAATATTCGTAAATCTATTCCTCGCTATTTCCTGATCTTCTCTTTCTGTCAAAGTCTGTATAAAGTCTTCACCATCTGCTATCATCCTCAAAAATTAAAAAAATTGCGTCGGGTAGAACGTGATATTTAAAGAAAAGAAAGTAAAATAACAAAATCGGGGAAAATGCATAGTTTCGGAGTTATGGGCCCCGAAATTTCGGATATGTGAGAGGGGTATGGCGTTAACGTATCGTATAAGCCATTGATGGAGCCATTGATGCAGCCATTGATATCACATAGCCATTGATATAATTTTCACATCCTAATTATAATTTCAACATCCTATAACTCGACAACTAAGCGACTTTTCGAAATGTGCTACATTATTTTATGAGTTTGTTTTGACTTGTTGTATACAAAAAACATCAATAGCTTTACACGGTACGTTAAAGCCATAACCCTCTCACATATCCTAAATTTCAGCACCCATAACTCCGAAACTATGCATTTGCCCCGATTTTGTTATTTTACTTTTTTTGCTTAAAATAACGTATTCTCTAACATAGTTATAATTACATAAATTGTATTTTTTTTTGTTTTTTTTTATGTATTCTTAATAACTCTTAATAGTTATATGAAACACGAAGTATTCAAACAATACTATTAACTAAAAATTAAATAAACTTTTATATGTATAAAATTAAACAAATAGCACAACAAAGTTTAAAAATATATCCCGAAAATCCGTGGTCCCGAAAAATCCGAAATTGTTTAATCAATTTAATCAATCAATCAATTTAGTTTTTAAAATCAATCCCGTTTTGCAACCCTAATGAGAACTCATCATCTCATCTCATCTCTCGTCATTAATTGTACACTATTCGACGGTAGGTCAATGCGAAACACACATGTTCTACGCAAATGGTCTGGTGTTACAATAATTGTTAATTTAATTTTTAGTTATCATTTCTGGTGGACAACAGTGAAATATAAATATATTTTTTACAATTATTTGTACTTCTATGATTGATATTCGTTTGTTTCGTTGTCATTAGAAACGAAAAATCGTTACATCTAATAGATTTATAATAGAGCAAAACTGATGTACAACGATCTAGTTAAGGTTCATCAGATATAATTTGGTCTATAGCATATTTCGTGGAATATAATCAGAGATTTGGCTAGGTATAACCTTGTTTCGCCCATACCAAATTGTATCTCATTATGTTCCCCATTATATCTCACGTTCGATCCAATTCTATGTGGCCGAGATAAATTTGAAGTAAGTAAGGTCTATTAATACAAAATTAGAGTACAACTGATAAGTTTTTTTATCTAATTTAACCCTACTAGATACCAGGTTTCTCAGATCTATTAAGATCCCATCATATCTAAACCTTTTTACACGGGTCGGCTCTAGACATAAATTACTCTGCGTCATGTTTTTAATTGAAGAAAAGCCAGAAGTTTCAATTTGCTCAATTTAATACATTGGAAATTTAAACAAAAAATACGAGTACACTCAGAGAACTAATTGTTTGAAAAGAGGTTGTAGCAACCGTAAATTGGGCTGTTACCACTGAATTGAGGTTGCCACAACCGAATTGAGGTTGTTACGACCGAATTTAGTCCCCGCAACCGAAATTCGGTTGAAGCAACCTCGTTTCATAATTGATGCGGTAGTGACAACTGAATCTTCGATTATATTTGATCAGCCAACTAAAATTTATAAAATTTCGGTTGGAGCAACCGAATTTGAAATTAGTTCGGATGCAACAACCGAAATTGGTACCAAATTCGGTTGGAGTAACCGAATCTGGCTTCAGTTCGGTTGTAATAAGCGAATTTGACACCAATTCGGTTATAACTATCGAATTTGGTATCAATTCGGTCGCAATGACCGAATCTAGACTTAGTTCGATTGCATCGACCGAATTTGCCGTCAATTCGGTTGCTGTAACCGAATTTCTCATGACTTCTTTTAATTCGGTTACCACAGCATAATTCAATGGATTTAAAATCTGACGGTTAAAACTCTATAATCAACTATTATGTCAAAAAGGATTAAAGAATTTGAAGCTTTTTTTTGTGGTTATTAGGAAAGGTGAGTAAAATATGATGTGTATTAAAACGTCGTTATTTTCCAGAAATTATTTAAGCAGATATCAACAGTTTTGACGGTTGTCAAGTTCGGTCGTGTGGAATATGCTGCAATCGTCTGCATGCAAATTGGCTTACGACCTATATCAATCGATAAAATACGTCAGAATTAGTGCGGTGTCCCACGATGGCCGGGACATCAATAAAGGTCGGAAGGGGCATTAATTCATTTATAAAAATACAGGAAAATAAGTAATCATTTGATAATAAAAAAAACTTTAATAATTCATTTGTGACACAATTTAAATTCGGCTGTGACAACCTTTAATGAGGTTGTGTCAACCACTAATGAGGTTGTGTCAACCACTAATGAGGTTGTGCCAACCTATAATGAGGTTGTGTCAACCACTAATGAGGTTGTGCCAACCTCTAATGAGGTTGTGCCAACCTCTATTTCGGTCGAGACAAACTCTTAATTTGGTTACGGCAAATTTGGGTGTCTCAACCGAATTTTTCTGTTAGTGAACGTTAAGCAATCGACTTTTGTTTAATTTTCCAACTGCAGATTTTATTTTAACAAATTTTTCGGAACAACAATCGGAGAAAAATAATTACAGAATTTTTACACATTTTTCCTGACCTGCGTCTGCTGCATTTGATTAAACAGCATTATCTTAAAAATTTAAGATATCAGATATAATTATAAACTACTAGAGACATTTTCATATGTTGTAAGTTAAATGTAGATCATCATAATTTTCTTATCCCTCCACTAGGGCACACAAATGACTTTGGCGTATATAATAAAATCCTTGAAGGAAATGTTGAAGAGCACCAACATTTTAATTTAGATTTTCCGAAATGTGTGTATTTTGGTTTTATGATTATGTTGTATGATATATCGTTTCTTTAGAGCTATCTCTGTATGCCCTTGTGTCTGTATATTACTCTGTGGTATGTGTGACTTTATGTCAACATACATTCAACTGCATGCATATGGCTAAGAGTGTTTGCTATGCGTACGTGTTAAATTTCTTCTTATTCACAACACATGCATATCCTTGCGTTAAAGTATGAGAATGACTCGGATAAATTTTATGACTTATGTGTGAAATTATGCAGAACACACAATCCCACACAACCGCACACACACTCTTTAACTTATACGTTCATACATAAATTTGCGTCATCCTCCACCCAATCCGTAGACTTTATGAAAAGTAGTATGTGCAGTTCTTGAACTTTATGTTATTAACATATGCATTGGATGAGTGTGTGTGTGCATGAGTGAGTGAGTGAGTGAGAAAATCATATTTTTGTTCTGCACTGCATAAACTTCTTAGAAGCGGAAGCATAACCTTTAAATTGCCGTCTGGAAGGCCTTCTTCATTTTTCCTCTGGAAATTAAGTTAACAAGTTTTATAATGGAAATATAAGTTTTTCTAAAATACCTTCTGCAAATACAAAATTGGAAATTTTCAAAAAATTATATGTATATGGGGGTCAAAAATGTTCAACGGATATTCCGTAATCTGTGGATGTAAAGGTGAAATTACTGATATCTGGAATTCAGGAACTATATGGTAGATATATTCCCATTAAGTATGCATTTTACAGTCTACTAGATATTTTGTTTTATATTTCCAAATACACTAGGAATCGAAACTTCAACGGCCGGTAGAGGACAAACATTTCCGTAATCAGCCCTTTAAGACGCATCTATGATTCATTTGAAACATACATAGAAGAATTTACTCTTTTCTCTGTATATACTCTTTATAGTAGAGCAGAGGTATAAGAATCTTCAAAAAAAAGTCTTAAATCTTCACAAAATAAATTATAAAATCTAAATAAATCTTCACAAATAAATTATTAAGAATGTTGTAAGCTACACGCTGAAAAATTTGTCTTTTTCTATTGTTTGGATGTCAATATAACGTGTTTGTAGCTTGCGGCAAATATAGTATACTTGTGCCCAAACACATTGTGTTTGCTCTTCAATGTAACATGTTTGGGACACAATTATTAAAAGGTTATAGTATATTTGTGACCCAAATGTGGTTTTGTTTGTTGAAAACTGCTGAAAACCCTGCTGTCAGCCGCCATAAAGGAAGAAAAAGCAGCAGATCTTCAAGTCACGAATGCAGCGCTTGCAAACATGTACATGGTTCCTGCAATAACTTGCTGGAGCCTATATTTTTCAGCGTTTAGATTTGATTCGTAAGATCCTCGTGAGTGCACTCATCGAAATAACCCGTAACCGAGTATACAAAGAATAAGAGGTTGTCACAATCTATTAGACGTTGCTTCAACCAAATTTCAGTTGTGGGGAATAAATGCAGTCATGACAACCCCACTTTGGTCGTGGCAATTGAAATTCGGTGATAGCAGCCGAATTTGGGGTTTCCACAACATCTTTTCAAACAATTAGATATCTAAATGCGTATATTTAAAAAATTTTCACATCTTCCCAGACTTATACCTACGAGTAATTTGCTGACCAAATGTGAAATATATGCAACTCTGGTCGGATTTGATGCCGTTGGATGTTTTAACACCGATTCCGAGAGTAAAACAATTATCTTACAATATGGGTGTGAAAATCAGCTATTTGATTTTAATAACGCTGATCTACTGCACATACTAACTTGCTATCCAATTACTGAGTTTAATGCCGTCCCGAAGATTGGCGTACATGAAGCAATAATTAAAGTCCGTGCTAATGTTGTTGGTAAAGATGGCGTATCAATCAAATATCCACAAATAATTTTACCCTTGTGTTATTAAGTCAATTATATTCATA
Source organism: Phaonia tiefii (assembly GCA_963931995.1). NCBI lineage: Eukaryota > Metazoa > Arthropoda > Insecta > Diptera > Muscidae > Phaonia > Phaonia tiefii. The sequence goes on from OZ008368.1 coordinate 202,729,429, forward strand.
TTCAGTCATTGTATGACTAGGTCAGTCCTCCCAGATTGTATAGATTGGTTTGTAAAAGTGCAAACGGCTACATGCCCTAATAATTATATACCCATTAGCATCATGTCAGTATATTCCAAAAATTTTGATGAATTTGTATTTGATAGACAATACTTTATCAAAAACTGAAGGATTATTGGATTAACTGAGAGAGCACTAATGATAAAGTATGTAACTGTTCGAACATACAAATTTGATGATGGAAATTGTGTATCTTGTCCGAAGATTGAAAGTTGTTGTTGTCATCTAAGTATTTGCATCTGGCTGTTTTGTCTGTTTGTTAATCACGTATTTAAAGTTTGCATGTATTCAAACATTCACTAATATATAGATATTTAGAATATAAAGGGTGTTCCAATTTGAGTGTAATGATTTCTAAGTGACGGTTCGGCCATTTGTAGTATGTCATGATCTGTAATTTTTTTTTCATTGTATTCAGTGATGTTTACAATTTCATCATGAGACAGCTTTACCCAAGAACAACTTTCATAAATTATTAAATTTTTGTATCAAAATAATCGATCTCCAATTGCAACTTTTCGTGCGCTTTTGCCATTTTATGGTCGTAATAATCGTCCACCTGTGCTCGCTATTCGTCGAATTGTTGTAAATTCCGAGCGAACATTTTCATTTCATAATGTTCAAGTGCCAATAAAACAAATACCCGCTCGAAGTAATGAAAGTATTGCTGCCGTTCAGGCAAGTGTTACTGACGGCCGCAATTTATCGATTCCCAGACGCTGTCAACAATTGGGACTGTCTCCAACCACAACCTGGCGGATTTTGAGAAAGGATTTGCGCTTGCATCCGTATAAAATTGTTATTGCTCAAGAACTGAAGCCATTGGACTACCGTAAACGTTTGATTTGTCTTAAAACAACTTGAAATCTACAACGATTTTTTAAGAAAATCATCTTCTCCGATGAGCCTCACTTTCATCTAAGCGGTGCGGTAAATAAACAAAACTGTTGATTCTGGTGCAAAGATAATCGTCAAATAATTCATGAACAACCATTACATTCACCTAAATTGGCAGTTTGGTGTGGGTTTTGGTCTGGTGGAGCAATCGATCCGTACTTCTTACGAAATGAAGCTGGTAACACCGTTACGGGCAATGGAGAGCGGTATAGATCAATGATGACCAACCTTTTATGGCCGAAATTGGAAGAAGTTGATCTTGACAACATCTGGTTCCAAAAAGACGGGCTACATGTCACACAGCAGGTGCAACAACCGAATTATTGCGAGAAAAGTTTGGAGATTCGTTATTTCAATAAACTGTGACATTGAATGGCCACCAAGAAGTTGTGATTTAACACCATTAGACTATTTCTTATGGGGTTATTTGAAGTCATTTGTCTTTAGCAATAAACCAGACTGCCTTCAAGCTTTACAAGTCAATATTGAACGTGCTATTCATGACATGCGACTAGATTTAGTGGAAAAGTGCTCAAAAATTGGGTTCATGGAATTCGTTCCTGTAGCAGAAGAATACGAGGCCAGTTGAAATAAGTTTTATTCAGAACTTAATTATATCGATTGTACTGCACACTAAATAAAAACCATTTGCATTTTCACAACAATTAGTGTGTTTTTTTAAAGAAATCATATTACTCAAATTGAAAAACTTTATATATCTGAGAGAATTGAATTGATTGGAGATATTTTTGTTCAAATGTTTAAACAATATGCTCTCAGTTATTTTGAAAAAGTCAAGTCTTCCACTAAGCGGGATGAAATTGACTGCGTTAACTTTCAGACATTTATCTTCTGCAATAACTCTTCAATTCTAGGGTTTTATATAAAATCCGCGTTGCCTATCTTATATCAAATTAACAGAGTAGGGGGAAATGTTTCGTTCATCGCAAACGTGCACTCGCCGTGAGCCGAAAAGCGTCGAGCAAAAAGCAACTAGTCCTTTACCGCTCATGCTCTTTACAGCCCAATTCTGTGTATGTGGTAGCAATCAAATTGTACCCACAAAATTGTTACAAAGTTGTCACCATAGTTTGTATCTGGTATTCCGGCACCACAGTGACAACGAAAAATTCACCTCGTAACAAATAATTCACCTCACAATAACAGGTTGTCAAAAGCAGGGACAATAAAACAAAAACATATGGTTTTCTGCACAAAATGAACGCGGTAAAAAAAGGAAAAGTAAGTATTTAATATATTTATGTTTCATTGAATTAAAATTAATACATTATTATTTAGGAAATTTTAGCGCACCGCAAAGGCACAGCTGGAATGCTATATTGCCTTCTTCAAGGAACATCCATAGATGCTAAGCGGAAAGAATACTCCTGCACATCCGCGCTATATAGGAGAATAAATTTACTTTAGCGCCAACTCTCTGATCTACATCAAAATTTCACCACCGACAAAAACTTTTGCACTGAGTTCAAAAAGTTATTTTTCCTCCCGCGGTCGGTTCAACTTCTTGAGATATAGGCCTTTAAAGCTTGAGTCTATAACAGTTCGAATCTCCGGGATTTATGATCCGATCTGGCTGAAATGGATATCATTAAAAATGTCATTCTAAGCTCTATAAATCACTGTATAAACATACTTATTTTTGTTAGCCCATAGGGGAGCTAATTAAAAAAACGTTTTTTAACCTCACTTTTCTGCTAACAATTTATTTTTTTTCAAAAAAATCCCCTATTATACTTATTTTTTGGCAGGTTCCAATAATACACAAGGCCTTAGCCTTTTTTAAAGGTATATTACTCAACAATATCCCTTGAAAGACCGGAGATATTTACGCTAAAAGTTTTGTAATACTTTTCGCGCATTTTCAATCTTTCTAACACAAAATCAAGTTCTTTCTTCTTTCTGCTCCACTTCCATAGGACAAAGTTCTTCCTTCATTTAGTTGTGCCCTCTTGTCGTTTTGGTACACAATATATTATTAATTTTTCCCATATACAGTTTTATTGTTTACTTGCAGAATTTACAAAATCATTTTGTACCAACTTTCCGGCAAATAAATCAGCTGTTACGCACGGTGTCAGAATACCAATTTGTGACATTTGTCACATAGCTGTCAAATAGTAACCGTGGTGACTTTTGTAACCCTGCCAGAATAGGGCTGTTAGTCTCAAAAGAGTCAACCGAGTAGATCGTAAAAACTGTAATGTAGAAAGATTGATGTGAAATAATGTATGCTGATCAGTGTTCACATTTATTAACCAGAATTTATATCAAAAAATTAATAACATTTACCAGAAAGATTTTAAAGTGTACTAGAAACTATATAAAGTTCTTACTATAATATCTACCTAAACGTAAAATTAAAATACTGTACACAAGGTGCATCAAAACTTTACAAAAACTACAGCAAATGTAGCAAAAGTGAGTAATGGGTACCAACAAACTATAAAACGTTTAAAATGACGAACTACAACACACGATGAACACACACTAATAAAAAGAATTCCCATTATTCGCTACTACAATTTTAAAACTTTGCATTTCGATTTGCTCAGACAAGAGAAATAAGTACATGGTTTGTGAATAAGATGCCGATTGTAATGAAAAATGAAAATGCATTTGATGTATGTGTGTAATTTGTTCGAATACTAGTAACTCGGTTTTAAAAGTAGATTATTTTTGTAGTGGATTGTGCGCCTGATTGGAGTTGTCTCACAATACTCATCAAATCCATAAACCTGTGCTAATACTTGGAAACTCATATTAACAGGTACCAAGGAAAAGATAAGAATAATGTCCAGTGGTATTTAAATTTTTTCCAGTTTCTGTTTGTAGAGGTAATTCAAGTTAAACTTCAAACTATAATTGTCATACAATTATCTACCTACATATATAAAAAATACTCGATTTATTTATTAATTTATTTTTTAAATTCATTTCTGCCATGAAAAAATTCATAATTTTATAAAAAGAAAAAACCATATAATTCTATAGTCTTAAGAATGGCATTTATATAAAAATGGCCTGCGAAATGTTACCTCTGCCTTCACACTAACACAGTGTTTCATTGCATTTGTAGTGGAGTGAGTATATGTTGAAGTGTACTTATTTCCGGCATTAATTTATGATATTATGCCATTGTTCTTCAGATTATTTACAGAATGGTTTATCACAGATTTTCCTGGGCGAGCGAGCAACAGTATGTGGTTTGAGCGTGAGCGTGAAGTTTATGCTAATAGAAAAATGTTAATGCTGTTGGGAAAAATAAACAAACAAAATTCGATGGTTTGAGCAAATTTGTTGATAGATCCTAGTGCGATAAGAAAGAGGTAATGGTTAAACAAACAGAAACAGTTCAATTTTTGATGCATTTACAAAGCTTGCGGAAAATAACATTTTAAAACGTTTATACAAATCGTTATAAGAAACTAACAATGAACTCGTATTGGAGAATGTGCGAGGAAGATGCATGGCAAGGCATTAATCACAATTTTCCTTCATTAGTTAGTAACAGCCAGATACAGTTAGACCTTGATCCTATTGCAAATATAATCAATGCTTTTGAATGGTTTAAAATTTTTTCTACACCTGGTCCCGGTCGACGTATTCCACATCGACCTTAAGGATATTAAACACCTTTTTCACCATACTTAAAATTTAGAGAGTTACAAAAGTTATTCGTATGTACTATATAAAAACTAATCGATAAATACCCCAAATAATTTTATTTCCATTTATTAAAAAGGTACTTATATCAAAAGAAAAACAAATTATTGTACAAGAGTAATTAAAAATTCCGCACGCGAGCCGACAAATTTAGGTTCTCCTCAATATTAAACTCAATATAAAACTTGTGACCATCGGTGGTGCAATGGTGCTGTGCGCGGCTCTTGTGCATAAGAACATGGGTTTGATCTCTTGTCTGACCACCTTAAATGTCTTTCGACGGCGGTCACCTCGCTTAGTGACGGCGACGTTAACGAGTATTTAGCCATGAAAAAGCTTCTCAAAATACCTTTCGCAACTGGTGTACGAGTGTAGGTCCCAATCAGTGAGTGTAAAACTATCGTAGCACGCGCACACCTCACTGGTTTGTGAGAACCTCTACCTCATGCCTTCATGGGATGTAACGGGAAACCACTTTTTTTCAAAATAAAACTCTCACTCCGAGTTAAAAAAAAATAATTAAAGTCGTGAGCGAATTAATTTTTAACATTTTTGTTTATTTGAGTCGCTCCCGAGCGAGCCAAATATAAGAAATAAAAATTCACTTCGGAGTTTCATTTTTATAATACTGGGAATAAGAGCTTTATGAAGAAGAGGAGGTCAATTATTCGACCCTCGAGATGAATTTTTTCGAATTTGGATATATGAGGCAATTGCGATAAATATCAGCGTCTATCAGAAATGACAGAACTATAAAAAGGAGACAACAATTGGTTGGAACGATGGGGAATGTACCTATATAAAGTAAATAGTATATGTGGTGAAAAACTACAAATAACGAGAAGACTAGTTTGGAATGATTGGGTCTCGAGGTCGACTAATAATTGGAATATAAGTTAAATAAAGCTACTAAAGGCGGACAAAAATTTGGATTGAACAATGATTGGGGATATATTGAATATATGTAGTATATAGAAAGGGAGTTAGTCGTAAAAATTCGAGAAAAATCGTTTAGAATGATTGCGATGTATTAAAAACAGTGTCTGTGGACACAAAGAAAAAACGGAAAAATATTTAGAAATGATTAGAAATTTATTTCAAATAATGTGTGTGGGTAAAAGAGTCATAGAATGATTTTCTAAATGCATACAAAATAGTTTGGAATTAGCGAACAATAATCTATGTGGATAAAAACGTACCAGAGGTAAAAAGTGCAAAAAAACGTAAAAGTTTAAAATTCAAAAAAAAATTGTCACGATTGGGAATATATTAAAAAATAGTGCATGTGGGTAAAAGGCTTCAAATAAAGAGAACTGTAGTTTAGAATGATTTGGAAATATAATAAAAGTAGTATATGTTTAGTCCCGTCAAAAAACAAGTATTCTATTGTCATATCGGAACAACTATCATAACTGATAGTTCTGATAGTTTGACGCTACAGGTGTTAGAGGTGATCATTATGGTAAATGCACCCCTGATGTCAGAATACAAAGTCCTTCATATATGATGCGTATTCAAAAATAGTTTCGTGATAACTTTTTAGATATCTGCTAAGATAACTATAGTGCTGATTAACATAGGTACAACTGAAATTTCCACAGGTAAATACTTCACCGAAAGCAAAGAAAATTGTCAGGATACCACATAGTACTCATATAATGAACCTTCTATACAACCAAACCAAAATGTTAACATCGCAAAAAGTATATGAAGCATGACATGATGACAGGTTCAATTCACCCAGATAACCGTCTACCCCACCATTCCTTACCAGCACTTCCGACGAAAGTACAAAATTAAAGTGTTGAGAACATGTTTGCATTTTCTTTTCTAGCTAAAAGGCAAACGTGCGTTGAAAAATTCTTCAACACAACCAATTCATTTTTGTCATTTTTATGGATCGTCCTTTATTTTACACCAAAAAAAATATAGCACAACTTGATTATAAAACTCCTGTCCTTTCGTATCCTCATCAAAACTGGCAGAGAAGCTGGCATCTTCATCCGTGGACACATTTTCAGACTCATCATCATCTTCGTCAGCAGCAACATCACCATCATCATATTGCCACTGCTGTTGCCGTTACTGTTGTTGTTATTTATTTAAGCCATTTTTAGATGTTGGTGCCAGCTGAGTTGGCTGTTGTTGCTGTTTAATCTTGATTGTTGTTGACTTTGATGGGGTTTCAAGTGTACAATGCCATCATCATTTTGTTCTACTACTCCAGGTTAGTCCTCTCATTGCTGCACAATATGCGAAAGAGTGGAGTGTGTTATTTTAGGTTGAAAAAGGCAGAGGATGTCTTATATTTCTATGACATTCTTTTCCGATCTCTCCAGTCAAGTGTTAATATTTCATACCAAAAAATCGAGGCGAATGCAAAAAAAAAACTCACAAAGTTATCTAGATCACTCAGACTGTTGCCACGAACTTCGGACAGTATTGATGGCTTTGAAAAACGTAACCAATTGAAAGATGTAACTACTGGTGTTGTAACTTGATATTGCTGCGATGGGTTTTCTGGGTTTAATTAGTATTTGACAATGTTTTGTTGTAGCCCTTTGAACATAGTCGAAAACTCGTAAATTTTAACTCTAATACTCGTACCCAGTCAGTATCAAGCAGCACCGCCCAACTCTTTCATCGTCTTTGCCACCACAACCACACAAGAGAAATGACTGATGCTTATCACGTTAACTGAGAGATTGATTAGATGGTTTTAAAGGATAACTTCTGGTAAAGACAGTGCACAGTGAAGAGGTTAAATTGTACATCATCCTCAGTAGGTAGTAGCATCATTGTTGTCATCACTTTACCTTCTCGGTGATGTAGATGGGGCTAAACAAGCAGAAATTGTGGGAAACAAGAAAATTAAGCAGGGTCGAGAAAGGTTTCACAACTGTTGTATTAGTAATGAACATAGTCTATAAGTGGAAAATGGTAGCAACTTTGTACTGGCAACCTTTAAAAGAATAAACTAAATTCTGAAGGGGAATATGAATGATTAGGATTGAATATATATTTTAAACAGATTTCGGAAAGACAAATGGAATATCAATAAAAATATAATTAATTTAATATATCAATAAATAAATAAATAAACGACTATATCTTTCGAAACTCATTCTACACATGTGTAAAATGCTAGCGATTCGATTAGCTTCGGCTAGGAAAATTTGAAAATATCGCTACATACACCAAAAGTATGTATAATATCTAATTTCAAATGAAAACAACACAAACCAAACGAAAGCATTTTATCTTAACATCTTTCGCAACTTCAGCTTCTGCTGTTCTGATAACACTGTGCGACACCAAAAAAATTATGGGGTTCTGTTAACGGATTCTGGTAGAACTGTCTAAAAAAATATACGTGTATCGGCGTTTTGCCAAATATGATCAGAATTTTTTTTAGGACGGGTCAAAGTTTCCCGCCCTCGGAACTTTCCTGCAACATATCGGCATTCAAAATTGTGTGTTCCATACTTCTGAGGTACAAAAAATGTTCAGAAGTTTTATAGAAAAGATTCAGATAAACATTTTTGTGCAACAAATTAACCCTCTAACTGTCACGTACAACCATAATATTTACATTTTTTTTGAAAACTCGCCAGAAACTGCTCCGAAATGACGGAGGGCGTGGTCAAAATGTTCTAAAAAAATTAGCGCCATAAAATTTCACTATATGTGTCCGAACACTCCAAAATACAAATCTTAGCCTAAGTGCTAGATAATAAGCAAAACTCACTGCATTCTAAGGGTTAATAATGCATTTTATCATTTTTCTGTTTCCATTAAAAATAATCCACATACTATAGAATTTTGTCATATTTCATCTTTTATCTAGCACTTGGGCTAAGATTTGTGTTTTGGCGTGTTCGGACGCATAAAGTGAAATTTTATGGCGCTAATTTTTTTAGAACATTTTGACGACGCCCCCGTCATTTCGGAGCAGTTTCTGGCGAGTTTTCAAAAAAAAGTAAAAATTATGGTTATACGTGACAGTTAGGGTTAATTTGTTCCACAAAAATGTTTATCTGAATCTTTTCTATAAAACTTCTGAATATAGTTTGTACCTCAGAAGCAAGGACCACACAATTCTGCATGCCGATATGTTGCAGGAAAGTTCCGAGGGACGGAAACTTTGACCCGCCCAAAAAAAAATTCTGATCAGATCTGGCAAAACGCCGATACACGTATATTTTTTTAGACCTTTCTACCAGAATACGTCGACAGAACCCCATTATTTTGAAAAAAATCCAATTTTGTCTCACAGTGTAATTTATCTGGCGATTAACTGCAATCTTTTTCTACCATCTCAACTGCAATGCAATTTATGCTAAATACTAAAATATAAAAATTTATACATATCAACAGTTTATGCACACATATATGTACTTAGATGCAGTTCTACTCCAACCAGGAGCTGCTGCTGTTTATTCTGGCACAAGAAATTCTGGGCCATGCAATCAATTACATAACTAGTTTCGTTTTAGGCAAACTAAGAATCTATTAAAAGAAACACATGGTTTGCATCTAACGCAGTCGAAGGTGGTAAGTTGGCGTTGTAACAGGATGAGACATGGTTGGATTTTTGTGGACGTTAAAGTATTTTCTGTGTTCTGTATAATAATTTCTAGTTTCATTTCTTCTCTCAATATCGCACTCGGGAGAAACTCCCAGTGTTTGTGTTCGTATGTGTGACACGTCTAAATTTGCATTTTAGCATTATAATCTTTATTGTAATTGTAGCTGTTGCTGTATCCTTGCAACCTACAAATGTTTTTTTTATTTTCTTGCAATAAAGTTCCGGTGAAGGGAGCATGTTTGGGAATTCCGAATAAGAAAACTAGAATGGAAATTAAAGTGTGTCAGCCAGCAGAGAGTAGAAAAACAGTAATTATGTCATGTCATATATTAGTTGGGAAGAATTTGTAATTACTTTCTTTATGTGGGCTTCCACACCGAACCGAAAACTAAAACTATAATTGAAAAATGTCTTTAAAACGTAGATACAGGCAGGCAGGATATGCTGCAGATATTTATGTATGATTTAAACAGTTTGAGGATAACCACACTGCAATAAATTTGTAAAAATTTGGTTAAAGTCAAGGCAATAAAGTTATTTTAATACCCAGTTGGAAATTTCCTAAAGACAAAATCATGAAGTAAGAAGTAACATGCCAGAGTCCCTGCTGACTTACCGATAGATCCCACATAAACAAAAACTCAATAACCATAGAGAAATGACATATAGAGAAGCGATTTGACTCAGTAAATATACGAAGTTTGGTTTGTTGCATATGGACGTTGCATGATGGAAAATATTGCATTAATAATACCAGATAGAGGAAATAGCTCAAACCAATCAACAAGAAAACAGCAACGGCATTTCGTTTTGTGCGTTAAATTTTTAGTGTAAATACACCACAAATATATACTGACCAAAAAAATATAAAAATTGTCCAGAATACCTTTAAATTTTCACGAGTTTTCATCAAATTTTAAGTCAGTTTACGTCAAATAACTCCCTATCCCACCGAATGCACCACGAAGAGTGTGAAACGAAACATCAGATGAGAAAGATTGCCACTCTATATGACATTCGTCTATGTTCATAAGACCCCTGACACTTTCAAACATTTGGTAGCAAGTCAGAAGGAATACTCCACAATTTGTCAATAGTACCTTAAAACATATACAAAAGACGTCTCATATTCTCGTGGACTTCTGATTTGCTCCAGCGTAGACGAAGTCGTAAGAGAAAGATGAATAAATTAAATGAAAAACAAACACAAAATTAAAATATGGAGACAAGGAACGTCGTCATGGAGGCGAAACACGTCTCTGAAGATGAGCTCTTGGCTTCCATTCATGAGACCATCAAACCCTTTCAAGCAACAGCAACGATGCTTCAACCAGAAATAAGAGTATAAAAAAATAGGACCAGCAGTCCGTTTGGAAAAAAATATATCTGATTGGAGCACGGGTGTTAAGATCCAATTAGTCTTGACGGTTGACGATAAGCGATCAGCTGTTTGGGTTGGGGTTGCATTTTGCAGACAACTAAAATTGACGGTTTACGACGGTAAACTTCTGCAGTTTGCCGAATCAACCGTCAACCGTCAAGACCGATCAGCTGTTATTGTTATTGTTTTTACTTCGACATTTTGTGCGCGGCAATACACAATTACAAGGTAACCACAATTTTCTTCTTATTTTTAATTTTTTATTTGACACAATCACTTTTTAACACAAAACTCATGCATGCAAATTATATTTTGTACAAATGCTCTTCGATAAGTTTTTTTGTTTTGTTTTGCGTTTCTACCGTCTAACCATTATAACTAACCACGCAATATTGAGTAGAACGTCAACCGAAAACCGTCTACTGTCAACCATCAAGACTAATTGGACCTTTATGTTCTCAAAAATATTGAGGCAAATAAACAGACGTAAAGAACAGAGCCCCGTAATAAGAAAGATGAGGTGGAATGTAAGGGAGTAGTGGAGGTGTAGAAGCAGCATCTAGCCACAAGAAGTATCAAGGAGAAAGTTAATTTGGCAAGAAGGGATCGTTTCATCTTCTCTAAACGCTGTCGGTCCTTAGATGAGACCATCACAGAATCCTCGACTAGGAGGCTCAAGCATGAGAAGGAGCCCTAGAGAGCCTACGCAAATATGGCTGAGGACGACCTCTTCCTGGGCGTGGGGAGATATCGAGACCAGATGAATCCTGATAGTGATGGATCACCCTATAACCAATACCTGTGGTATGACACCCGCTTTGGACTCGTCCCTAGTGATCATAGGCTGCAGGGTAATCTTGTGATTTTCTTAGATTAGCACTGCATAGAAGTGTTGGAAGCTCAAGCTTGTCCCAGCTAGGCAAACTCCGTGGAGACCAAGAGTACGAATTCAGCTACTCAGGCTATCTGGTAGAAGCAACGACAAGTTTATACAGCTACTTAAAATTAGGAATCCTCTGGTCAGGATGGACGATTGGCACGTTTTTTGCGCAGAGAAACCAAACAAGAACAGCTTGAAGAGGAGAGTCTAGAAGAGCTACAGAACTTTGGGAATAAGCTGAGTTTCGGCACAAGACATACTAAATTGGAGCTATTCGCCAGAACAACCACACAAGATGAGGTGGACGAGGCAACGGATACCTGCAGTCTGCCAGATGATCTGAGATGGTACCGTGGTAGCATGCTACCATTTACCTAGATATATCATATACAAACCCTCGTCACCTACTGAAATGGTAGTAAGGAAATACTATTGACAATCTTGTCATGACAATGAATTCCCACTGGGTATTGTAGAGTCACAAGTTGTAAAATATAAAACTGACTGCTATAACAGTTGCTTATCTCTTACATCAGGATAATCAGATATGTTATTTCAATGTTAATACTCGAATTTACAATACTTAAGGACTGAAATAGAAATCAAGAATTTAAAGAAAGTCTGTGATCAAAACCGTTTACGCCAAAATGCATCTGCTTTTAATGATTTATGCATCATTCGAAGTAATATAGAATCATTAACCCAGATATGCCTAAACGTTATTGAGCGCGAACAATTTTTTTTTCTCATTTATTTTTTTTTTAAAGAGACTCAAGAAGACGTATTTAATCAACAAACTTAAATCTTTTATTTATTTTATGATTTTGGTGGCGTACTATATATAGGACATTAGGCAGATATGTGACTTATTATAATATACTTTTATTTAGTGTTATACGTCATAAAACTCTTTGTGTGGATTCCAACATCGCATTTTAAGCATCTGGTGGTAGTTTTTTGATGACAAATCCCACAACGGGTTTGTTGTTCTTGAGGCACCACAAAATGTCGTGACGATCGTAGCGCGATTCATCTTCTAGTGAGGAACTTGGTCGGCCTCTTTGATAACTGGATTGCTTACGGTTTGCTGTCAGAAGACTTCTTGCTACGACTCTTCTAAAAGCCAATTGATCAAAATGTGGGTGCCAAGCGTTCTGCAGCGCTATATCGATGCAATAAACCAATAAAGGTAAATACCATTTTTTTTCCTCTGATTGAAGTTCTGTACAAGCTTATATTTTGATCCGAACGATCGACTCCTCCCATGTTTGAGTTGTATAGATAATGTGTGGCTGTTCGACCTGTATGTTCTTTTTTTGACTCTGCGAATAGCGTTCGACGGAATGAATTGGTTGAACTCCTACAGAATTAGAAATAAGTCAGACTATGTTGTTGTCGTTCCACTTCACAGCAATAATATTTTGGCCACTAATTTCGATTTTGTTTTTTCATATCCTTGGTACTTGTTAGAGGAGCACCTCTAAGCGGGTTTTCTAGTATTGTTCCCGTTGCATTTAAGTTCCACTCAGTAAGTTTTTCGACTAGATCAATGGGACTGAAAAAATTATCGAGAAAAGGTGGAATTTGAAGTCCGGCCATTTAGAACGCAAAGCCTGAACATATTCCAACACTATTCCGGTGCCAACACCACTATCTCCATACTCCTTACTTATATTTGTTGATGCCCCTTGATATGGCTCAAACCAGTTTATATCTCCCAACCGAGTGGTACCAACCCTCAGCTTGTATCCATAACGTATAGGCTTAGCATGTATTTACTGCTTGCATCCATGACGACTACTGAATGCATTTCTTCAAGAGGAGCATTTTCCATGAACTTTTTGTTAAGTAGACGAAACAGTGGAAACACTTTTGTAAACTTGTCTTCATTATCCAATGAATCACTGTCGCTTACGTGCCAGTTTTGAAAAATGTATTCAAATTTGTCTCTTATTATAGCTTCTGAGATCAAAGAATTGTAAGCATCCTTACCGTTTTCCCAATAAAGCTTGCGAGTAGGCACTGGCACATATATACTGAGAATTAGTACTCCAAGAAAAGCCAAGATTTCACATTTTTCTATATGTCCTGCTCGATTCCTTTTCAAGGCGTACTTTCTGGTTTCTACCAAAATCAGCTCTAGTATTTCGTCATCAGTAAACTTAACAAATATTTCAAGCGGACTTTCCATACTGGAAAAAATTTCACAATTTTCGAAGTCGTAGGATAGAATAGATAAATTTGAAAGGTCCAATTTAGTTTATAAGATACCGTGTAAGGGTAAGGATAATGTAAATTGCAATATGGTATACGTAGGTACTAAAGACCAGAATTTCAGGACACAAATCCGATCAAAAATACAATAAAACCACTTCTACACAAAAAACCGTATTATCATTACACTGCAGTAATTTAAATCATTGTCCTGATTTTCAGAATACATCAAATTTTGAACACAGAAAAGAATTACAAATGCAGATATATGTACATTAGAAATGTTACAAATCATGAAGGTGCCATTAACACAAAGGATTAACTATAAAACAGACACAGCGAATTTTGCTCAGAATTACAAACATTTAGTTAATAGGAATTAGGAATTACATTAATGTTAAAAAAGATAGATATTTTCAATATTTAAGTTAATATTTTAAATTTTTTCTTTTTTTGAAAACATATAATAATAATTGTTCCCTGACGAAGTCGCCCAATGTGGAGACGAAATATTGCAAAAAAATAATCAATACTTATAAATGATCTTAAGCTCGATTCAATAATAAGAACAATTTTATTATTTTTTCAAAATTGTGGATCTGTCACCGTTTATATAAAAACAAAGAGTCTCTCAGGAAGATTGCACTTTTTAAATTTAGTGTAATTTTTTGTGCAAGTGGAAACTATGAAAGTTTGAGACCGCTCGCAAACTTCGAAGAATTTTCAGACGAGAAAGTGCACCCAATGTGTCAACCATTCGAAGAGCGGTCAAAAAATTTTAAGAAACTTGGTCGGTTATGGGTAGTAATATTGCTGTGCGTCATCGTACCTGTCGGTCTCTTGAAAACATTGCAGCTGTAAACGAGACTGTCACCGAAAACTCGATAACATCCATTCGGTATCCTTCTCAATATCTTCAAATTTCACGGAGCCCTACGCACCGAATTCTGGCAAAAGACCCCCACCTTCTTTTTACTTTTATTGACTATATTACAACCTCATGAGGTCAGACGTCTTACACATATTAATTAAACAAACAAATTAAACAAATTTCAACATATTCTTCCAACTGGCTTTATCCTTCCCCTTTTCTCGCCAGTTGGTAACACCAAGGATACGGAGGGATTCTTCTGCCTGGTCTTTCCAGCGGAGTTTTGGTCGTCCTCTTTTCCTGCTTCCATCGGGAACGTTATCAAAAATCTTTCGCGCTGGCTCATCTTCATCCATTCTGATAACATGGCCTAGCCAACGTAATTGGCACACTTTGATTCGTCTAGCTATGTCCACGTCAGAATAGAGACTATATAGCTCTGCGTTCCAGCGACGTCGGTACTCGCCGTTTTCCCTAACAGGCCCATATATTTTACGGAGAATTTTTCTCTCGAAAACTCCCAGGTGTTTTTCATCCGCTTGCGATATGACCCAAGTTTCGGAGCCATATGTCAAGACAGGTAAAATGAGAGTCTGATATAGCTGGACTTTTATCCGTCGAGAGAGGGCTTTGTTCCTAAATTGCTTGCTGAGCCCAAAATAACATCTATTTGCAAGCACAATTCTCCTATCTATATCCAGGCTGACGTTGTTGTCCTTGTTCACGGCGGATCCAAGGTAGACAAATTCATCTACGACTTCAAAATTAAATCGGTTGTCAACGTTCAAGTGCGGACCAAGTCAAGAGGTTTCTCTAGTCGTTGACACCATAAATTTAGTCTTCTATACTATCTTCCACTATCAGTACCTCCTGATCTTCAGTGGAAGAATCTGAGTGGAGTAGTGCTGAAATGTGGTCTCTCCACATTTTGAGCACACACTGCTGCTCAGTCACCAGATTTCCATTCTCGTCCTTGCAGGAGGGCAGCCCATTATTAGGCCCGTTGGTCGATCTTCTTACCCTCTGGAAAAACTTTTGCGATTCACCATTCATCCTGCACATTTCGGTTCTTTCACTCTCTCTCTGCTCCCACTGCCATTTTTTTCGCCTAAATAATTGGTTTTCCTCCCTTCTCAGCCTCTTGTACCGCTCACTCGCAGCACGCGTTGTAACTCACTGTTTCGTTGCCATACGTGCAGCGTCTTTTTCATCAGTTGCAATGCGACATTCTTCGTCGTACCATGGCCTATCCTTCTGCGGTTTTTGATAGCCAAGTTCAGTCATTGCAGCGATTTCCAAAGAATGGGAGATGTGCTTCCACTGCGCATCTGGGTCTTCCACCTTCATGAGCAGGAAATTCAGCTTACTGAGGAGGTCAAACCAGCAGATCATGGAAATCGCCGGCAATTCCTTCAGTGGTAATGGAGCAAAGTGAAGTCGATTCCAATTTTTCAAACAAAGTAATTTTCTCCGATGAAGCGCATTTCCATCTGAATTTCTTCGTGAATACACAAAGTTGTCACATTTGGGGCTTAGACAATTTTCGTGCAATCCCTTAGAAAAAATTCACCCACAACAAGCAACTGTCGAAGTGATTGGGACGCAGTTTTTTTAGGATAATGACTATGAACGACATTCGTCACAGGAACATATGTAGTACGTAGTTCTTGTGGCCGCAACTGGACGGCATGGATCTTGACGACATGTGGTTTCAGCAAGACGGCGCCACCTACTACACCGCACATGAAACAAACGTTTTTTTGCGGGAACGATTTCCAGAACTAATTATCTCAAGAAATTCTTATGTCAACTGGCAACCAATATCATGCGATTTAATGCCTTGCGATTTCTTTCTTTGGGTTTTTGTGAAATCTCGGGTTTTTGCGCATACACACGAAACAATTCCTGAGCTCAAATCCGAGATCCAACGCGTCAACGGTAAGATACAGCCACATCTCTGTCAAAAAGTCATGAAAACAATGGCCTGTCGTCTGCGCCGTGGGGGGCATTTGATGAATATTTTATTTCGTAATTAATCGGAACATGTCTCCTTTAGAATCCAATCAAAACGCCATAATTATCGTAACAAATATTTGTCTTTTTTTAAATGACCTTCTTGCTGAGACACCCTTTATTATAGCTAACCAACCGCAATTTAAAACGCAATAGCGTCACGAAAACGCCCATAAATATCACTCAAATATATTTAAAGCATGGTTGACTTCAACACACTTACGATTAGTCTTGCATTATAGTATATTCTCTACAAATACTGCAAGTACAAAGTCGATCAGCTATGGCATGGAGACCCTCTGATTTGGAGTTAAGCGGTTTTAAGAGTTAAGTGCTTGAAGAATGAGTTTGGCAGGGATACAAATTATAACAACTATTTCGTTTTCGGTGTGTACTTCTCGACCAGTTTGTATGAAGAGTTGCCTAGAATTGTTTAGGACCCACAAAGAGTGATCGAAAAAATAGGTTTTCTCTATTCTCTGTCGTTAAACTAATGACAGAAAAATTTAGATTGCTATAACAAATGGAATAATATTTACGCTATTTTGCTACCCAAAAAAAAATAAAAGTTTTGCAGGCGTGTCGGCAATATTTGTAAATGTTCTATGACAAACAGAAGGACAAAATTTTTTTTGAGAAACGTACTCACCATTAGTTTCGTTGTTCCAATATGACAATTATTTGGCATAAAATTCGTAATATTTTCGAAAATGTTCGTTTCATAAAATCGACGAAAATATCTCAGAGATATTATAAACAATTTCCATTAATTGTTGCTAAAATTCATGGAGTCCAGGGAACTTTCGATCCGTACAATGTATGAAATAATTTCACTGATCCAAAGATATTTTCATTGATTGGAAATTAATAGAGGTTGAAATATTTATTAACACTTTGATATTAACAAAATATTTTATGTTAGTCAACAACTTGTAAAATTGTTTGTCACATGTTTGTTTAATGAAGACTGACCCCATTTTAATGGCAAAAACGTCACCCCATTCGTTTCATTTAAATCTTTATTTGGGGTGATATAATCTTACCATATGACAATTAAGAATGCTTAACCAAATAAGAATTTTTTCAAACACTTTTTATTGGGGCAATCACTTGTCAATAGTTCTTCCGTTTTTAGTAACCACAACATCTGCAATTATACTTAATGACACACCAGTTTTGACAAAAACATGTGGGTGTTGATGTTTCACCATGTCTGTAATAATTTGAAAAAATACTTAATAGTTCCCAATTTGGCGACGATATTTATTTCCAACAGCGTTAAATCTACAAGAGGATACTCTTCTCAACCTACTAACATTTTAGCTATTATTTAGTGAAATTTGTGTACTTATCTGACTTTTTAAGTCAGCTTATAAATTTGTTATTTGCAACTCCTCAAGTTAATGCATTTTAATACCACTCGCCAAAAGGTCAACCAAAAACAAAAGATTATAATTTCAAAATTGCCATCAAATACCAGACGACAATGACGATGATGATAACATCTAATATCAACGTTGTTTCTTTTGAGTATTTTGTCTGATAGACTGCTGCAGTGTTTAATTAAGTAAAGTGAAAATATGTCCAATCCCGCAATTATAGGAAATCTCACACTCCGGCGTGGAGTTTAAACCCAATTTGTGACGATAAAAGTAAACTTGACAATAACTGACATTTAGGCAACAATAGCAACAACATGGACCATACGAACAGCCTCCCCATAAATACAAAACTTTATGTTTGCAGAGGTCTTCTCAGCTCTTATGGCCGTGGAAAAGCAACAAAAAAAAGTGATAATCAAACAGTACCCACCCTGTGATTTGTGTAAATATACACAGATGGTGTTGGGTACTGAAATTTCGTTAGGAATGATTGTTAACATCATCCGCCCATTTTGTTCTTTTGCAGCAGAGCCCCTTCTGATGCTGACAATAACCCAAGATAAGTTGATGATGTCCTACGTTGTCGACAACAACGATAGTGATGATGGTCTTGAAAATATTTTTGCAATTAAGTTTAATTGAAAATTTTCACTTGAAGTTATGATGATGATAAAAACGTGCTTAAACCCCGTATAAAAATTTTGCTTGTCGATTTTCACAAAACAACTAGAAAAGCTTCTACTTTGCTAAATTATTAGAACATTTTAAAGCAGCGATGTCAGCCAGCATAGAAAGAGTACAAGTTAAAATAGGACGAAAAGGATGCGATTTATTTAAACTCTAGTTTCGATGGTGTTATTTTAACTAGCAGATTATATTAGAATAACATTGTTTAATAATTGAAACATTACTTCGATTCTTACCAATAATTTAGTGATTTTTGTTAAAATGTTGCTTACCTTACAATATGCTTACCAGTTTTAAGAGGCGTGACAGATATTATAAAAAGAATGCTGTACTACGATAAACACGTCTATTTCCACGTGCAATAGCTATAGGCGAAACGTATTCGAAAGTGTTTACTATCCATATTTGTACATCCACAGAAAAAATCAGTCAGACAACCGAATTAGTGGCAGCTGATTTTAGAGGTTGTCACATCCACCCTAGAGGTCATCCGTCACAGCCGAATCAGAGTTTGTCTGAACCGAGTTAGAGGTTTTCACAGATATTGAACTAGATATTGTCACAACCGAATTGGAGATTGGCACAGACGAATTGATGGTGTCAATGCCGAATTACATATTGTCACAGCCGAATCAAAGGTAGTCTGAAGCGAACTAGGGGTTGTGACAACCGAATTTAGAGTGTATAATTAAAAATGTATTTGGTGGGAAGAGTTTAATGGCCTATTGGCAATTTATTTTCTTACATTTGTACAAATAATTACAAGACGAGGAAATAATGCACATTACACTGTAAGTAAAATTTGAAGTTTTGAAATGACACACAAAAACACCGAGACACCCCAGCTAACTTTTGGGTCAGAGAATCCAGTGGTATACTCCGTTTTAAAAAGTTATCTCAAAAATGCAGGGAAAAACCTGCAAAACGTCTTGTTAAATCAATTTATATATTTCTTTTTCGACAAAATGTAACCGTTGAAAAAATAGACATCTATTTGGAAGCAGAATTAATTTACCTTTTACACTTTGCGGTCATAATAATTATAATAATTTTGGGATTCGGGATTTTGGGATTGGCATCCCTATTACAAACAGATGCTACAACATATATATCAAACAGATTTGACAGCTTAGTCCCTACCCGCCGCTATAGATGTTAACACATTAAAAATATCAGCTTTTTATTGACCATTATGAAAAAATAGAAAAATGAGTGACGAAAAATGCGATCACATTGCGAAAAATTAAATATATTTTGTTTTGTGTGTGGAAAATTTACACCGAAAAATCATCGACGACATTTGGTTGAAGATGCCCTCGAAGCTTACGGTCAGTATTTTTTGAATACTACCGCTGAAGAAATGCGAAATATTGATCATGCACCTGAATTTACGTGCATCACATGATTTAGTGCATTAAACAAATGGTGGAAATTACGGCGACATTCGATGCCATTTGGACATCCAATGATATGGACCGATCCAGGGGAACAGGATACACAAATATGGTACGCGTGCAAGAACCATGTAAATGGTCCCAATCGAAACAATAAGTTCACTTAGATAGACTATACTATATGGAATACACAATAATTTATTATTGTAGAACGATCCGGTTTTATATACAAAGGTGTGCCAAGTGCTCACGTACCAGTTCCACACAGTGATGAATTGCCTGTCCTAGTACATCCATCGACATACCAATATCATACTGCGTCCTATGAAGTACAATAACAAACTTCAGCAACAGCATTACGTCATGCTGATTCTGATTACCTTCTGTCAGTTATACAATGCCAGCTGATTTCTACTGGTCGATGCAAACAAAGAGTAAAAATTGAATAAATCAAAAAAAAAATTAAAAAATCATCAAAATAAGAGCAAATATAGTTCCATGTCCTCTCGAAAATGGACGTCCATTATTTCCAGATATACATTTTGACAAATAAATAATAAACAAATTGATTTTAAAAAAGTTTTTAAAGTTTTTTCATTCAAATAAAATCAAAAATCGCCTTAAATCTACTACAAATTTAAAATCGAAATATCTCGTGATTTCGAGCTAACTTTTCAAAACGGGGTACACCACTGGATTCTACGATCCAAAATTAGGTTGACGTATCTCGGCGTTTTGGTGTGTCATTTCCACCTACTTACAGTGTTATAGGGGTAATGTTTGGGGAATCAAATTGATATTACATCCCATTCCTAATCATATTTGTAGTCCCGGCCATCGTGGGCCACCGCACCAGTTCTGATGTGTATTGTTTCCAAATTATTCTATAAGTATAGAAAGGCGACCGACCGTGAAAATCTGCAGAACTGTCGACATTTGCTACGCGTTGGCAAATGAGGACGTCGTCTGTAAAATATGACATTTTAAGGGAAAGAACATAATTACACAATCATTATTTACCTTTATCAGTAAACACAAATAACACTTGGTATCAGAGCGACAGCAACAATTGTACATTCGTTAACTTTTGTAGTTTAATTGTTTTTAGAATTTTATATGCCAGGTTTGAAATACATAGAATTATGCAAAGAATTATACAACAAAATTCGGCTACAGCAACCGAGTTAACACCAAATTCGGTCGTTGAAACCGACCTAATTCGTTTATTTTTATACCAAGTTAGATAATTGCCACCGAATTGATATCAAATTCGATTTTTGCACCTGAATTAATGCCTCATTCAATTATTGCAAACTAATTTAGTATCAAATTTTGGTTGTCACAACCGATGTAATTATGAAACGAGGTTGCTTCAACCCAACTTCAGTTGTGGGGACTATATTTAGTCGTGGCAAGCTCAATTTAATTGTCCTGACCACAATTCCCTGGCAACAACCGAACTCATGGTTGCTACAACCTCTTCTCACACAATTAGTTCCGTGTCATTCCTTAATTTTTGTCAAATCCGTCAAATCAATCACAAAATGACTAATACGCACTTCCAACATTTCACTGTCCGTACTTGGCAGTCCTTCATTTCCATCCAAAGGAAATGTAGGCGGGATTTTGGCGCAACTCCCCCGAGATGAGGGACCAATTATGAGGTCGCTGAACATATCTACCGGATCTGACAGCATCGCCCGAAGACCGTACCATCGAGATCCCTATATTCAGGTTCAAGACACAATCGCGGGTGCAGCATCGTCAACTCAGGTAAATCCAATCGTTTCGACTCGAAACATATTGGTGTAAATTAGAGTTAGCTGACGGTCATTTCAACGGATAACTCATGATGTTTTAAACTTGTTTCCGTACAAAGTCCAAATTACAGGTAAGTTAAACCTTGTGGATTTGCCTATTCGCCTGAAATTTAAAAAAAAAATTATTAAAATGGCCTAAGAAAACATCAAGTTGATAGATTTTTTTATGTCAGAAGAGGCCCGTTTTTAACCCAACGGCAATGCAAACAAGCTAAATTGCCGCATTCACTCTATATAACAAAAAAGTAAAAAATGGTTTCCCGTTATATTCCATGAAGGGGTAAGGGAGAGCTTCTCATAAACCAGTGAGCTGTTCGTGTTCTAGTTTTACACTCACTGATTGGGACCTATAGTTTTTTCACCGATTCCGAAGGATATTTTGAGAATCTTTTTCATGGCTAAATACTCCATAGTGTTGCCTTCCATATGTCAGGTGACCGCCGTCGAAAGAACTTTAAGGTAATCATAGCAGGGGTCGAACACACGTTCTCATGCCCAAGAGCAGCGCACATTAACATTGCACCACCGACGGCTACTCCATATTCGGCAGAAATACTCCATGAGAGGAAACTGCACCCAGAACGAGTCATTGTGTGGTGCGCCATTTCATCAAGGTTCATTGTGGGGCCATACTTCCTTAAAGAACACAGTGTAACAGTAACTCTCAAAGGGGACCGTGATTTAGAAATGATGAAGGAGTTTTTTTGATGTGTAAACAACTATACGCTGGGGGTAAAAATCTTTTTCACAATACAATCACAAATTTAGAGTAAGATGTGCGATGTAATCGTTGACCAATCGTAAAGCATTATCAAATCGGTCTGAGCTATGTACGAGTGTATTAGTGTAATCATAGTGTAATCATAGTGTAATCATACGCTATGTATTTACAATATTGAAAGTTTTGATACTTTTAATTGATTAATTAAAAAAATATACTAAAAGCATAAGTACTTCCAACTTCCTTACTAGATGTTTACACATCTCCCCTGTGATCGGACTCACATTAATTTTTTTTACCCAGAACTGCACAGAAGACGTATCCGTTTCAACGGCATTTGGTTCTGGCAAGACGGAGTAGCAGCCAGACCGGCTATTGTGGAGCTCCAACGAAAGTTCCCACAGAAATTAATATCCAGAAACTCCACTTTCTGCTGGCCACCAAGGTCACCTGACCTGGCCTTTTTTATGGGGTCATGTCAAGCAAGAGGTGTACAAAACGAAACCAAAGAATCTGGTTGAAGTCCATTAAGACAATAATTGAGGCGATCCCGAGTTCAACCCCTCAATGGCGCAATGAATATTTTTTTGATCAGGTGTCGCATACGGGTGGATGAGTACTGAGGTAATTTACTGTCTAAAATACAGTTCGAAAACACAGCTAAAACCACGACGTCAATTATTTTGCAGTTTAATTAACAAATCGGCTTTCTCTCTTTAATTAAATAATATACTTATATATTAAATAAATACCTATAAATAAATTTTAAATTTATTTTTATTTTTATTATTTTTGCTTAAGAATTAAATCAGGTACCCCAATTTCTCTGGCGTCAAATATCAAAATATATCCGCAATATTATTATGACTCTTAACTTCAAAAAAAGTTATGTTTTATTCATCCCTCTGTGAAAATTTTCATTTTTAGTACATTTTCAAAATGTACTAGATTGCCAGTGGCAATTAAAACTGAACCAGTACATTAATTGTGATAGGAAGGGTGCCAAAGGTTTCTTTATTGAATGTACTATCAGAAAATTGAAGAAAACATTTTGATTTTTTAAGATTTTTTTGGGTGTTTTTACCAATAATGTAATAGCTCATATTCAACAAATTTCATACTTTTTCCACATATTTTATCGTTTGTATGGGAGGTGCTATAAATGTTGGTTATGTAAAAATAATTGAGGTGGGTCTTAAACATTAATCCTCTATGGGCACGTGTTAACCCCTTAGGGTCGGTAAACGAATTTTGGCTCAGAACGCCGTTTTGTACGGCAGCCAAGTTCAGATATCGAGATATAGCTTTGGCATACAGGGAAAGAAGTTGAATTTTATTCAAATAATGGCTGTTCGAGGAACATTTGTGCTGTATTGGATACATAGATTTTGAGTTACTCGAGGAAAAGTGTCGATCTTATCGAAGTTACTGACTTTGAGAGCTGCACCAAAAATGGTCCGATTTGTCTGAAACTTTCCAAATTTTTTTTTTATCTCAAAAAGAACAAATTTTGTGGGTTAGACTTTAATATTTCCAACTTTAAATATAAAACCATTCTATTTTGCATGCAAATGTCATCTTGAATGGCGGTGACGAGGTTTTCGAAATGGTTTTAGTTTTATTTCTTTAATACAAAGTCGTCAACATGAGAATGCAATCGGGTGGCAAATGTTATTTTCTACCATAAAAACCAAGAAAGTCAATTTCGAAAAATAGAGCTTACGTGGTTTAAGAAGAAACACGGCGATATGTGTTCTCAGTACTGAAGCTGCGGAGATCAGAAATCAAAGAGAAACCTCCTAAAGTCCTTGTCCATTTATGTTATCCACTTTAGCAGGGTCATGTATCGTGTGGTGTGTATGGCTGCAGTCATTTTCCTGCTGCTTTTTAATAAATCCCATTTGATGAGATCGCAAATACGCAGTAACAATGTTTTTACAACCGGATTCAATTTTTATTTTAAACCGTATGTTGTTGTTAAATCAAATGTGTGTACCGTGAACAGTTGGAGCGATCGCACACATTCAGTTTCTGTGTTTTTATACAACAATTTAGATCATGTAAGGTTTAAGTAATCTTTTGACCGAAAAATTTAAGCATATACTTTATTTCCCACCGCTGCGTCATGCATAACGCAAACCTGGATACGTTATTTCTTTCCGCCATTAATTTGCTCTTAAAATTTCCATTTTTTTCCACGTATACAACTGTTTCAGCAAACGTCTAACTTATTCTACTACCACATCACTCAATAATTAAGAGTTTTGCCATTGAGGGCAGGAAGATCATGAGACTTTTGCGGTTTCTATACTCGTTCCTCGCTGGTTATTGAGTTTTTTAACAACCAGACTCATGTCATTTCTGCACACATTGTGTACCCCTTTAGATAGTGAAACATCATAAAATCCATTTTTAAATAAAATTGTCTCATATGGTTTCTGCAATCAGCGAATTCGTGTATATTTCGTGTACAATAAATCAATTGGGTGATATATTGCTGAGTTTTGTTTGAAAATATATATTCGAATTTCTAATGTGTTTTTTTATTATTGTCTGCAAGACGCAATATGAGAGATCCCAGGCCTATAGTTTTTATATTTTATTTTGTACCACGACATTTAAGTACCATTTGACATATTAAGTAGATAATTCCTGAAGCTATTTTTCAATATATATTTATATATTTATTTATTTCGTCTATGGCTACAGTTTTATCTTTACAGACTAGCATCTTAAAATCTAAAAATTATATAATAAAAATTACTCTAATAAATTATTTAAAATAATTTCAAAATGATGATGTGGCAAACTTAGATCTAATTGTTTAGAGTATTCATTAAATAATCTGAGGGCTTTAGTTAACGGTTCATTTAAAGCGTAATCGGTTCTATGTAAATCTATATGAAAAAATTTTACATTATTTCTAAGCCTTCTGGAAGGTACATTTATCTTTCAACTTCCAGCAAATCCTGACAATCAACAAATCCCCAAATAATCCCATGCAAGAAATTAATTGACAACACATTTCTTCTAACTTCTAAAGTTTTCACACCAATTAAGATACATTTATCCGGATATGATGGAATCAAGCTCGAATGAACTGGTGTAGAAAAATATATTAAAAAAATATATTAAGTATGTCGTTGGAGCCATCTCAGAATTGAAGGCTAAACTTTAAAGAGGCCGGACAACATCGTTTAAACTGCTAAGATTTGTTACTATGGTTTGATAAGAATACATATAAATGGTCTTTGAAGGGCATTGAATGAGATCGGAGATGGATTTCGCGATTTTTTGATGTGTTAACATCTATAGGCGCGGGTACGGCCTAAATTCACAAAGAGAATACACCCAAACACATTTTGTCCGACTGCGCTCACACAGATTGTCCGACAGCGACCACACATTGTTTGCCGTTAAACTCCTCCGAAACTGCTGGACCGAATTGTATGAAATTTTGTGTGCATATCGGGTAGGTCTCAGAATCGGCCAACATCTAATTTTCATACCCCTAAATGATAAGGGTGACCCACCCCTATATAGAACACAGATTTGTCCGACTGCGAAACACAGATTGTCAGACTGCGAAAAAAAAACACACACTGATGTAGCGGCAGCGAATAGTTGTATTGTGTGGGTAGGAAGCACTCTCATAGCAAAGAGAATAATGACGTGGTTATACGTATATAAAAATTAGATAGAAAGAGAAAAACGAAAATTGCGACTTGTGTAGCGTATGTACGAACATAACAATTGATGCATGTATGTATGTATGTACCTGTGTCTGGTGCTTTGCATTCTCTTTGTTTTTGTGGGTATAAAATAAAAGGTATTAACCCTTAGCCACCTAACGGCGGTCACAGTGACTCTACCGTTTTTTATTTTTTAAATATTCCCGTTATTATGCAAGCTGCGCATTTGTCCGTCTATGTACTTTTTCTTTTCTCTCGTCAGTTCGTTTTGTGCAATCAGGCAGTCAACACGTGTACCAATTCAAAAACCAGAGGTAAAACATTTTTGCTTGCGGTCATTGTGACCGACGTTAGGTGTTTATGGAACTTCAAGGCGCTATTCGCCGTGTACTGAAAATGGATCAAGTACCCAGTACTTGTTGTTAAACAAATATGAGCGAGCAAGAGAGCAATGAAAGAGTGGTGTGGCAGGGGTGAGGCAAACGAAAGTGTGTCTATAGCGTATTTATTAACATAATAATGTATGTATGTATATGTGTCTGTTGCTGTTGTTGAACGGAGATATAAAGCATAGCCACCAAAAATTTCATTTGCAAGTCGACGTTATGGTGACACACTAATACGTCAGCTACTTCGTACAAAGTATGTGTGATGTTGTGTGTTTGGATGTTTCGTTGCTGTTGATATGGCAAACATGTGGTTATGTGACACACGTATACGTCAGCTACTTCGGACAAAGTATGTGTGATGTTGTGTGTTTGGTTGTTTTTTATGTTAACAATATTACATCTAATGTTAAAGCAGATGTAAGAAAAAAGAAAAGAAAAAAAATTGCAAAAAGGCCTTCATCTCAAAAACTAATAATTCTTTTATTTTCCAAGTAACATTTACTAAACAAAAAGGTTTTAACACATCGACCGTGAGTTCGAACACTCAATAATTTTTTTTATCAAGACTTATGTCCAATATTAAGTGAATGAACTGAAAGCATTTAAATAAACTTTGTTTAGAACAAATATATTTAACAATACTGAATCATATGATTAATTTCGTCGTTAGCTAGTTATTAATTTCGCATTTCTACTTTTCTGCCACCCAAGTAATTTGCAAAACTTGTTGCATTAATATGGCATATTTAATTGTTGATAGGCCTTCATGCGTAAACGAATGGACTAAAAATTACAGTGAATGACTCAAAATCAAGCGACATAAAAGTTTTACCCCTTATATCGTTTTTTAAAATAAAAACTTATCCGTTCCCTGGCAATGACAAATGGAGGAAAATTAAAAATCAAGTTGTGTTTTCTCAAAGAAAAATAAAACAAATGTCGCCGCAAAAGTTTTGTGAAAACTTAAACACCCAGAAATGCGCAGATTAGTATGACGGGTTGCAGCAACGACATCAAGTGCAAAAACAAAACACTCCCTTCATGGAGCAACAGGACTGTTTGAAAATAATGCAATTTACAATTCTGCATTAAAAAAAACTTTACCTCACACGTACACGTACACCACCAGCAGCTAAATCCTTGAGCAATGGACGCACAAACACAGGTATAACTTATCAATGCCGCTTTGTTGTTGGTGTGAACGTGTAAATGTTGGTAACACCGAAAAACAATGGTAACAACTGCAATAAGACTGGAAAAATAGAAAAGGGAGTTGTTTTAAAACTTTCAAAATTTTATTAATATTATTTTTTTTTTTCATTTGGTTTCTATTTGCAATGACTCACTTTCTTACGCTTGAAAGATATTCCAATTGCTGGAAATAACATTTTGAGGAAACGATTTGCACCCCAGACTTTTCAAAATGGTTAGAAATTAGGCAGTTTTAAGTTTCTGTATGAAAATTAAAGAAGTTCACGGGGTAAAGGGTGTCGGGTTCAGTATGTACTTAAAAATGGTTTTAGTATTATTTCTTAAATTGGTTATTGAGACGGTGTTTTTATAATGTTTATACAGGTGTTATTCTGCTACTTTGGCCATCTCTATTTACAATTTCATAGACAGGATACCGATTTCGGAGGACTCAATTACAATATTGTCGGTGCATTTGGTTTCGGTCAAATTTCCTATTGAAATATTTGATAAGTTTACTGCACTTACACCAAAGCCTATTGTACGTACCGTCCAACAATTATAATTTCAATCTGATACTAAGATTTTCAGTTTTCATTAAATTGTTGCATGCGAGTTAATTATAATATATGATCCAAAACTGAAGAAAATTTTACAAAAGGAACCTAAAAACTTTCCATTACTACAAATCGTTTCCATGGCTTTCCTCGTGTGACTCTGGCCAGGTTCTCATGATGTCGCTTTTATACATCGCAGCAGGAAATTGTTGCAAATTTGTTTCTTGTTAACTAAAAGGCAAAACTCTAGAGTTACCATTATTTTGTTGTTCCTTTTTAAAATCCTAAGTTTTATTACGAAAAATCCCCTGTTCGAAAAGCTATAATTATTCCTTAACGATTTGTGAGTTTTAAATGTCGACAATGCATTCAGTCATTCGATCATTCATCCAATTTAATATGCAGCAGTTTGCTGTTAGAATTGCATGTGGCCTCCTCATATGTATATTAGGTTAGTAGGTGTGTATGTTGGGTTCAAACCACCTAATTTAGAGTGCAAGGAAAGGTCCTTTTATATGTTTCTAAGGAAGCTCTTAATGTAGTAAATTGTTGTAGGTTTCTTTTATGAGGGGTAGTTTTTCCAAAGGGCAGTCATGAACTGCAGTAAGTATATTGTGCTAACTTTGTAAGACAAATGTAAATGTAATTATAGACTTTAATCAAACGAACTAAATGAAGGCGGGCTATTAAAAACCAGTATTAGTTGTAAACATCGAATCAGAACCACTTAATATAGTATTTCTTAGAGCCAGTTTTTGGGATGTAGTTCAACGTTGTTTATTGGTTAAACTGAGAACGCTGTTTGTTGTGTTAAATTTTCTTTTATTTCATGTTTAATAGCTCCAACTTGTCAGTTAAATATATGTAGATATTTAACTAAGAGATCATTAAACTAAGTTTAACTCGAGACTTCAAATTCTCGACTACTAGTTCATTATTTTAAATCCGTTTATTATTTACATCACTGAAATTTCGTGTATGGGTAACGTCAACTTAATATTACAAAAATTAAACGTCCCAGACTTGGTGCGATTGTTGGAAAGATTGCTTTTCATATCTATATTCATTTCAGCAAAAATTACTTTCGGTCCTGAAACTTGCATTGATAACATTTAGTCTATTATTGACAATCTTTGTACACTCTTGGGATACTTGTGGTACCTCTTTGTAGTGATTTATAGGACATAAAGTACTTCATGAATACATTTGGGCGTATCCCTTTGCACTATTAGTGCCCTTCATGCCTCCGCGGAAGAAAATGAGTCACTTTACGTTTGAACGACGTGGGGAAATATGGGCATTACAGACGCATTTAAATATTTTGCAAAATATTCCCCTTGATGATCAATACAGTTTTGCATTCGTTCAAATCATTTGTCATAGCAGTTTTTCTATTCTTCTTGAGACACCTCCAAAACATGGGGTTTGAACGGTTCAACTGCTTCTTCGGGGTTCGTATATCGTTGACCACGCAGTTTACCTTTGATATTCGGGAAAAGATGAAGTTATTGGGTGACAAATCATGACTGTAGGCATAGAATAATACATACATAGATAATCTTATTCTCTCATCTGACGTTTCATTTCACACTCTCATCGTAGGTTTGTGGAAATGAGAGCAATTAAACTTAAAATTATCTTACACCAGGTGGAGTTACAAAATATGTTGACTTAACTTTTTCCTGTCGTTTTGGTGTAGAACTAAAAAATTTAAATATACTTTGCACCTTTTTGTTGACTTCTATCGATGGTATACATTTGTATTGTATTTAACACAACTAGTTTGCCACAAAAACACGAAATTCAGTTGTTGTTCCTTTGTTGATCGCTATATACTATTGCCACTATCTGGTATTATTGAACCCATATTTTCCACCATCCAATGTTTACTTTCCATCGTACCTATGACGTTTAATTTATTGAGCGAATAAAATCTTCTATGGTATGTATTATTCTATGAGTGTAGGGAGGACGAGTCACCAATTCGATGTTTCGTCACGATGCAGAATATTGTTACGTATTGTATTGTCACGATGGAGAATGATTAGTCTTTGGCGGTTGGTTTTACGAAATTCTCCGTAGACTTCCGGCTAACAAATGGTCGTATACCACTCAGAATTGACCGACTTACGTTGCTCAAGCGAAACACTTTGCACACGACCCATTCGGCCGAAGAAACAGGAGACCATTTGCTTCGGTGTGCTCTCTTCCACGAACAAATTTTTTGGAATTGGCTCGTCTTGATAGACCCACACGGTCATTGGTGTTTTGTTTCCGGCTCTTACGCATATATCTATGATTTGTTACTTGGGACTATTTTATAGACGTGTTTTGAAACACCATTTTCGAATCTTTTAATCATTTCCTTACACCAATTGACATGAGCCTTTTTTTCAGTGATTGTCAAATTATCTGGGATCCAACGGGCACAAATCTTTGTTACAGCCAAATGTTCATACAAAATCGAATGTATTGAAGTGAAACTAATGTGCAAGGATGTCTCTATCTTATGATATTTCACATAACGATCTTGCATTATCAGTTCACGCACTGCATCAATGTTTTGTGGCAGATCGACCGATTTTGGACGATCTTCACGAAATACATCCTCGAGCGATCGCGGTCCTAGACTGAACTCTTGGTACCTGCAATTTACAGTGGTTTTTGATGTTTTTTCATCACCAAAAGTCGAAACAAGTTGATTGGGACACTCTTGTCCCGATAATACATGCCGAAAATTTTCACTGGTTAATTCCATTTTTCCAAATACAACAAAGAGTGCTCGTAACTGAAATGGTTTATGCATGTTTAAGCTGAAAAATGTCAAACTTCCCAATGGAAGTTTCAGTTTCCATCTGGGAACACTAGTATTGTCAGTTCCCGAAATATAAATAGCAACTGTCGTATATGACATCGAATATGGTTAATATTTTTAGACGAGGCGCAACAAAAAAATATTTTTTAATCTCGGCGGCTATGCCAACAAAACAAATTGTTGCATCTGGGGATCGTAAAACCCTCACGTAATTGTCGGGAAGTCAATGCATACATAGAGTGGCAGGTTGGTGCGGATTTTGGAGTGTCATATACATGGCGGCATTTTTGGTGAAATTTTTCACTGACATTTTTAGTTTTTGCACAAAAGTTGGAGAGAGCAAGAAGGGTAGGAAAAATGGCATGGCATATGATGGATTGCAACTCCGCAGCATTTTATTGACATTTGGTATTTGGCTCTTTCTGATTTGTGTCAAGTAAAGCCCGTGTTAGACTAATAATTTAAATTGAAAGATTGGCGGACAGATATTGAATGAAACTCTCTTCCACTTGAAAGAAATCGTACGATCATTCTGTTAAGACTAATCTAGCATATATGTGACCTGGTCTACGGAAAAGGGGCTTAGGTGTCAAAAAATCAAATTTCACTTTTTGGTTGATTCGGATGGGAGATGAGATGCTTTTTCACGTGGTGAAAAGCAGAAAATCCTAACTTGCTTAGAAGTGTACTAAAAATGTAGCGAAAGAAGAGTAAAAATACGACAAAATATAATTTATTGGTAATGAACAAAGTACATTGAATTATAAGCTATAAAGACATGATTATACAGTAGAAAAAACGTATTATGGGCCAAAAATAATAATGCTGAGTAGTTTATGTATTTTTCTTTGTTGTCGTTTTCCTTGAGATCTTTTTACGTGTTGATCCTGAGGAAGATGGACCTGGTTCCTCGTCTGGTTTGAGAACATCTTCACTAGTTTTTGCCTTCCGTTTCTTCGATGGCAAATCTTTCGGCAATGGAGCCATGATATCTACTTTAGATATATCCGAAACTAAGCTGCGAAGATTGTGATAGATGTACCACTGACGTTCCAAAGATAAACCGGCTGGTTGTATAACTTTCGGCATTTCAGGATCGATAGGTTTTAACAGGAGCTTAAAGGACTGCACTTCTTCACTGTCTGCGAATTTCTTTGTTTTTACACAATCTGTAGAGATTATGAAATGATGGAATTGCGTTATTCCAACAAGTGACTTGTACAGTGGTTTAAAATAGCTGTCCCATTCATACCAGACGACTTTTTCAGCCGATACAGCTTTATTATAACCCCCAGGTGATGATCCCTCGACACACTGCAGTAAATCTGCATACGTGTCGATGTTACTGACGGCATACTTACTTTTGAAAATACCGAAGTAACGATCAGGCGCGAACTTAGTGTGCCCGGTAAGTAGAAAATTGTATAAAATAGTTTTGTTAAGACCCCGAGCCAAACACCATTGCAGATATGATAGTACAGTGTTATTCTTATTCTGCCCAACACAATTGCCACAGAAAAGAACGAGTGTTTCAATGTCCTTATAGTAGGTTTGCAGGTGATAATGCAGGATGCTCACAACACAGTTAGGTCCTTTACCAACGTCATCTTTTTCGTCTATCATGTAATTGTACTGTAAAAAAAAATAATATATGTAAGATCCTGTAAAGGCGAGCAAATTGAGTTCCTATGATTCAGTTTGAAATTCTAACCTGAACTTTTTGTTTTTCGTCTGTAATTCCGAAGAATCCGCACTTCTTGGTTGTTTTAAGTATGCAGTACCAGGTTGTTGTGGACTGACAGGGTAGTGAACGGTTTGGGCAAACTCAAATGACAGAACGACTGCTGTAGGGTCAGTATTTCTACACCAACTTTGATAATATTCTCGTTGATTTCGGGCTCGGTGGAGGTGATCAAGAAATTGATTAAGCTTCTGTTCGCGTTCAATGTCAGTAACACCTTTGCCTCGCGCAATCGATATTGTGTTTCCTATTAAAAGAAAAAATACTGAATTTAATCTCAACGTTTGATACAACTATAAAATGAGAAAATAATGAGCTATTTACCACGGCAGACATCGCAGAGATCATCCGCTGGTTTCATAACTGTAACATGGGGTATGTATTTGGACCATATCCGTCGAAAACTGCAATTACTCATCTTCAATTCGTCATCACTGAGTGAAGAAATGTATTTTCGATAAATTGAGGACTTCGTCTCGCTGGATGGCAGTTTCATTATCCGAAAATCCTTAAATTTTGGGAGTCGTCCGGGCAGTGGGAGAGCCATTAAATCGGCTATAGACTCGATGAATTTAACAGCTTTTTCGATGTCAGCCGGTTTCAATGACTTTGGATGGGTACTCGGTTTATTCGCCAGTCCGTGTTGGCGCACTGTTACACCCTGTGCGTGAAAATGACGTACTAAATTTTCGTAACGCTTCGTCGTACAGACATGTACAAAAAGGAAAAACGAACGACAAACAGGTACTCTGTAGAAGGTAAATTGAATTATATGCCTCATAACTTCTGAATCCAGTCTCTGTCCATATTTCTTCCGCCCAGCAAGCTTTCTAGCTTTTCGTTACTCATAATTCCAGCTTCGATGTGACTTAGTATCACTAAATCAAGTTCATTTTTCGACATCTCTAAACAATTGTTCCGCGTACTCTCGATCATTTCCCGTGGTATCAGTGTATGGCATTCGTTATTACAACAATCTTTTGACAGAAATTTTGTTACCAGCTCCTCCTCCTTTACATCAACAACATACAGGTCCATGTTAACTAAAGTTTGTTCGGTATCATCTTCTGGCTGAGATACACATACTTCGTCTTCATCATCATCGCTCTCTTAATAGTTTTCATCCTCGTTTTCATCATCCTTTTCATGGAAATATTGTCCGTATATGGCACTGAACTCCTCATCAACACGCATGTTTCATTTCATGCGAAATGCGAAGACGATAATCAACAGAAACAGTAAACGTCACTTCTTCAGTGTTACTTTTTTAAATGTTCCACACTAGCAACTTACACGATGAACTATAATAATATTCTGACCAACAACAACACTTACTGGACCAACAACAACACTTACTGGACGTCCGGCGCGGAGAACAATTAACGAGATAATGAGAAACTGACGAAACGAGTTGCTTACTTTTAACAGATTTTTCACAGAAAACTAGTTTTCGCACGTAAGCTCCCATTTCGTAGACCAGGTCACATATATGAAAATTTTGACTGCAAATTGTTCTTCTCAAGTTTACACTATTCTATCCACTCTCACCAAATACAAATTCTAAAATATCCCACGATTTCTCTCACAATCTAACACGGCGTTAAGATGTATTGACCATATGGTATTACTACGACGACAAATAATGTCACCATTTTGCAATCAGCGTGGTTTTAAAATTGCATCGTGTAAGAGTGAGACGAGTTACGCCGCAACTTCGAAAGACAATTGAAAAAAATGTCCGTGGTGTAAATCTGGTCTAACAAAATGTAAGTGTCTCAGTTAGACTGCATTTTTTTTGTATTAAAATAAAAACAGAAATTTTTTCAAATAGTTGTGATTTTTTTTATTGTATTGTAAAGAGAACATGTTCCTCCTACATATGGAATAAAATGTCCGTCAAATGGTCCCCACGGCTCTGATGACAGGCCATTACTCTTCTCATGAAATTTTTCATGACTTTTTCACAGAGATGTGGCTGTATCTCATCGATGACACGTTGGATCTCGAATTTGAGCTCATGAATTGTTTTTGGATTATTCGCACAAACGTGAGATTTCACAAAACCCCAAAGACAGAAATCTCACGGCGTTAAATCGCATGATGTTGGTGGCAAGTCGGCATCAGAATTTCTTGAGATAATTTTTTCTGGATATCGTTCCTGCAAGAAACGAATGTCAATGAATTTTCATGCGCTGTGTGGCAGGTGGCGCTGTCTTGCTGAAACCACATCTCGTCCAGATCCATGCCGTCCAGTTGACGCCACAAGAACTCTGTTATCATGTTCCTGTAACGAATGCCGTTCACAGTCTCTGGAATTTCGACCTCATCTTCAAAACAGATGAAAACGCGCACAAGATTGTTGCTCGTTGTGGGTGCATTTGTTTTTCATGGATTGCCAGAAGATTGTCTGAGCCCAAAATTCGACAATTTGGTGTATTCACGAAGCCATTCAGATGGAAATACGCGTCGTCGGAAAAGATTTTTTTTTTTTTGGAAAATTGGCATTGATTTCACTTTGCTCAATTACCAATTGCAAGAATTGCCAACGCTTTCCATGACCTGCTGGTTTGAGCTCCTTAGAAAGCCGAATTTTGTACGCATTAAAGTGGATATCTTTTGTCCAAATTGGCTGGGTAGTGCTTGGTGAAAGTTATAGTTGTTGTTTACGATGCCGAACTGATGTTTTCGGGTTTTCGGCGACACTCTCGTTTACAGCAGCAATGTTTTCAAGAGACCGACCGGTAACTTGACGCACAGAAGTCTCACTATCCATAACCGACCAGTTTCTTAAAATTTTTTGACCACTCTTCGAATGATTGAAGTTGCATTTCCATTAGTTGCATTTCTCGACTGAAAATTCTACAAAGTATGCGACCGGTCTCAGCATAACTTTCCAAATATTTGTAAAAAGGTCCAATATTTATATTATAATAATCGGAATAATTGTATGTGACAGCCGCCAAATTTCAGAGTTGATACTAGCATGAAAAAAAAATGAGTGTTCGAACTCACGGATGATGTGTTAACACCTTTTTGCTACACGTTACCTGTTCGATTTCTATGAACACATTAGTAAATGTTACATTGGAAAATAAAAAATAATAGTTTTTTTGTATACACCGGGCAATGCTGAACATCAAATGACTCGCTTTGTTTGGCCATAGCAACAACAACGAAACAACCAAACACAGAACATCACACATACTTTGTCTGAAGTAGCTGACGTATACGTGTGTCACATAACCACATGTTTGCCATATCAACAGCAACGAAACAGCCAAACACACAACATCACACATACTTTGTACGAAGTAGCTGACGTATTAGTGTGTCACCATAACGTCGACTGCACAAGCCCATGGGCTTGCAAATGAAATTTTGCGTGGCTATGCTTTATATCTCCGTTCAACAACAGCAACAGATACATGTACATACATACATTATTATGTTAACACATACGCTACAGACACAACTTCGTTTGCCTCACCCCTACCACACCACTCTTTCATTGCTCTCTTGCTCGCTCATTTTTGTTTAACACGTCATTGTTCTCTTTCGCAGTCGCAGAAAATCTGGTTTTAGCAGCAGCATAAAATCTGGTTTTAGCAGCAGCATAAAATCTGACTTTGATAGATTTAGTCCCTATACGCCGCTATAGATGTTAACACATCGAAAAAATACACAAAATTTAAAAAACTGTAATTTGTTTTAGTTATACTTCATCTATTCACATAAGGGTTAAATGAGTATGCAAGTTATATACAGAACTACGGAGCAGTTTATATATTCCCTTAAATGTGGGTGGATGCCGCAGAAACGTGTGAAGTAAACAAGCAAGTTAAAATTATACCGCAAGTGGCGTTACTGCGTTCAAAATATTCTTGTTATAAAAATTTAAGGACCACTGTAGTCGTTCCCAAAATCTTGTTGTTTAATAAATCGCGCTCTTACTCTTCAGTTTTCATTCCACCATAAAAGTGAATGATTTATGCCACATTTTGTAAAATTGATTGACAAAAGTTCCAAAGACATTTTCTTTGTAATAATATAGATAATGGTATATTTCGCAAGTATTTGTCTCGTCACGTGTTCCAACCGTACAAGCCTGATTAGCTCAATCGTACGAGTATTCCACGTATCTCCTTCAATTTATATTTCAAAATTATTTGTACGTGATTTTTTATATAATTTATAGCTTTCTGTCTTCTATGTGACTTACAGTGATATCAACTCAAATGTAATTCAACCTCAACAAAAAAAAGAAACACAAGAAAACAGCATGAGTCATTGTTTGTACTTACATTCCCCCTAAATAACCTTGGTTTGGTGCGAAATTCCGGTGAAAAATTGACGCCGGGATAAATAATGGCAATGGAAAAATCAACTTCATATCAGAAATAAACCAAATGACGCAAGGATTTGTCGTTGGTTAACTTGGTAGATTACTCATAATGTTATTGAATAAATAAAGGGACTCCCGACTCCTTCTTTGCTTTTGGTTTTTTTTTCTAGCTCTCCGCTCACAAAAAGTCTGGGGTATTGTTGAACGAACATTTTTCATTATTTCACTCTGGTAGAAAGTGTTGATTCTAAATGAATGTTGTTATTTTTTTGCTGGTTATTTTCTATTGCTTTATGATTTAGTTCTGTTTTTGTTATTGGTATTCGTTTTTGAATAGTTTCGTCGGGGCGAAACCAAGAAGCACAAATCAATGGCAAAACAAGATAAATAGAAAAAAAAACCTTTCGAGTGGTAAGTTACCAAAATACAACAGCCTGGCAGGCCATGGTAACCCCCTTGAAATGGTGGAAAACGAGGAATAAAAACAACAAGGTGGTGACAAAAAAGGCCAAGGGCTATATGTTTATAGCCTAGTGTCAACAGTCATTTACGTATGGTGTTTGAATTAAACTTCTTTCCTATTCCAGATTTTCGATTAAAGAGGGAAAATAATATAAAATTGAATACGGTCTGCTTGACGCCCAACTTAATGGAGGATTGAAAAGATAACAATTCCCAAAAATGTATGTTTGTTTGGATATGAAAAATGATTGCTGTCCCAACAGCACGCACTTCGACTGACCACTCAGTCAACATTAACAAGGATAACGGCTTCCAATTTCTGTTGTCTAAATGTTCATGAAGATATTGTCGTCGACACGCCCTAATTGCACAGACGCTTCTTTGTGAAGGAACGCCAAATTATAATTTAATTTGAATAATAAACAAAAATATCGTATGGGAACTTATCTGACGATGAGGGGAAGTTCATTCATAAAATGACACAAAAGTGCATTCGTGTACGAGTATCCTTTCGTAGTTGTAAATGAGGTAGAGTAGATAGGTGTGAGACGTGTACTACACTACCACACTGCTGATTAACCACCCCAATATTATGCACTCCCCGCAGTGCTGTGGGTGTGTACAACGTGTTGGTTGCATTAGCCATGCTTCACTCTCAATTTTTGTGTTGAAGCAACATTCACTTATGACTGTTTAAAAATTTATCACCGAATGCCAGTTATTGGAAGCGTTCACATGAACTCGATGGTTGCATCGCAGACGATAATGTTAAATATTTGTTGGCGAGGGATACAAAGCTCCATTCATACCGTTTACGGGTATTTCCATAGAGATGACATTAGAATCGAGTGAAAAAAGGCTCTGCCGCAGGAATGAATTTATGTGAATTAAAAAGGCAAAACATTAAAATGGTGGCTGTACGAGATGAAACATATTGATGTTTAGTTGATTTTAACCTTTTTTCAATAGCGTATGAATTTTTTTAATATGTTTGTCAACAGTTGAATTTGCAGGAAAAATGCGTTGCTGCAACGAATCAGTTGTTAATTCAATGAAACAGACTTTCATGAATATGAAGTGAGGGTGTCTCAGTTCAGAATGAGAATGAGGGAGTCAGCAAGAATTGCGAATGTAAGAAAAATGGAGTAGCAAGGGTCACGATCAAGGACCAGCTCTTGTGCAACAGCAGACCAGAAATCCGTTACCATATGAATCCGTTACGATTTTGAGACGGACCCGTTTCTTTATTTTGTCCAAAACGGACATCCGTTGCAGACACATATCGAACCCGGTTGTGTATGAAATTCCTCTAGAAAAGCGAACCCTTTTTTTGTATGTTTTCGTACCCGTCTCGAGCCCGCAACGGATTTCATATTCGAATCCGTCTTGGGTTCGTGTTTTTGTAAATAAAATGGATTCGAGACGAATCCACATTTACCAATTTTTGCGGATTCGAAACGGTTTTGTTCGCATAAGATGTTTAAAATTCAAATAGGTAATGAACTATATTTTCTACCCCTAATCCACTGAAGTTGTTCACTTACATTATATATTACTTTTTACCAGTCAAAAAACAGAAATCGGTGTCAGCTATATTTAAATCGGTTTAGTATTTTTTTAAACTTTTGCACACAGGGAAAAGATTAGTTGAAAATCAATTCAGGCATGGAAAATTCCATGCTAAAGTCTACATTTTGATTAGAATTCATAATTGTCATACTTCAGAGTTATTTGGCGATAATATTGGTGGAGTAAAAATAGGTCATACTGAATACAAGTTGCTACTAAATAAATTAAGTTGCATTAACCAATTTGAGTATTTCATAAACCCCATTCATCTGAACCTCCTTCAACTAAAAAAAAGTACAATATTAGAATTCGTGTTGAAATATTAGTCACTGTAATCATAATTTAGTTTCTGTTATAAAATCACTTGATACAGAGATATGTATTCGACTTGTCACAAGAGGCTTTGTTGTTAAAGAGAAACTACGTATATGGAAATGTTACATGAGGACTTTACAGAAAAACTATTATTTTAAACAGAATGTGAGAATCGAAGTTGTGAAAAACAATAAAGTGTATATATATCAGCCACCGAAAAATTTGGTAAGTAAGCATATGCACATTTTACGTCGTATAGACCCAGAATTTGTTATGCTTTGGGCAAAAACAATGGTTGACATATTTTTCTATACGAAATCAAAAGGTCATTAAAGTCCATGTATTCTACAAGTCGAATATACCCAGTTGATATATCTGACCACACTAGTTTCTGAATCGCACATACGTTTTTTATTTTACTAGTATTACCATAAATTGAGGTGACGTGAGACTTTTAAACACAATCGTTGAATATGATGTCACTATTGACGTCTTCACAAATACATGTAAACAATTGTGAACACTTGGCTGGAGGAACTATTACTGTGGATGACACAAATTAAGTTAAACATACATACCTATGGTACCCAGGGTATCCCATCCCTATTTGTGATTGAAAATTTGAAACATAAGGGTTTTCATAAAGTGGCCCAATCGTATCGAAGAAATTTTGTTCAAAAAATTTTCAAAATATGAAAAGTCGCTGAAATAAAAAATGGCTCTAACTCAGAAACGGTGCGTCCAATCGCAAAAATAATAGCTTTATTATCTCTATAAGGGGCCTTTACCAATAGATGTATTTAATGCGTCATCGCTAACATATACATAAGTGATGCCGTACTAAAGCCATCCATTGATTTCAGCCACCTATGGAGGTACAACATTTATTATTTTTTTTATTTTGGCGATTTTTTGAAAAAACATTATTCCACGCGAATTGGAACATTTAGAAAGCCGTAAATAATAATTATTTTTTCGATTTGGCGCTCCGTTTTCGAGATATAGAAACTTTTTCTAATTTTTTCATATTGTCGATCAAAAATGGGGTTGGTTTAAATAATAATAATTTTGTTTATATTTAAATATAAAATACACAATTTTAATAAAACAATTTTTTTTGTAGCTTTTTTTTTCTATAAAATTCATAATGGATAAAAGCATCACCAAGTAGAAGTGACACCCATTAAAATCTAGTACATAGTTAGTTGAGCATACCAATATATTATGTGGTACAACCGAAGTTGTTTTTAAATTTTTCGGCGAGCCAACAAATAAAATATTCACCACTACAGGATAATTTGATTGCTAGAACTAACACTTGATTGACAGATCACATTGATTTCTTGTTGTTGTGGCTTCAACTAAATATTTCAGTTTTTGCAACCAAACCTGAATTACAAATCAATTGAAATGCACAACATTTAGTGATTCTGAACACAGTTATTGGTAATCACAACTGAATAATGTGCAATGAACCGCCAAAATTTAGTTGGCTGTAAATATAGTTGCGACAACATATCTCTTCTCTGGTGTGCGTTATCAACTCAGATATGAATCTGCAACATAAACTATTTCACTGATT
The DNA here is from genome assembly GCA_963931995.1 of Phaonia tiefii. Classification (NCBI taxonomy): domain Eukaryota; kingdom Metazoa; phylum Arthropoda; class Insecta; order Diptera; family Muscidae; genus Phaonia; species Phaonia tiefii. The sequence continues at coordinate 202,770,676 of OZ008368.1, forward strand.
CGCTTTATAGGTTTTGATAGAATTGTATCGGGTTCAAAACTGAACCGACAAATCGCAATTTCACTGATTCGAATTTTCATGTTTTTCTGGACTCGAACGCGTTCGATATCTCACATTTCGTATTTTTATGAATCTACGGACCCGTAGCGGGTTCGAATGGATCCGCATCCAGGTTTGATTGCCTTTGAAAGCAACGTTGTATTTCTGGATTTATAATTGAAAAATATTTGGTGGTTTTATTACCGATAATTCAGTCGCGCATGCTTAGTTGATCGAGGAAAATAAATGCATGCATTATATGCAAAAGATAATCGAGAATTTGAAGGAACAGCGAATATAGAATTCAACAGCTTAGAAAGCAAAACGTAAGAAAATAACGAACAATATATGAACAATTTACAAATGTTGCATTAATTTTTGGAACTCCCTAGGAATTTAAACAAGTCACAAGTGACAATAAACAAAATAAAATAATTCAAAGTTGAGCCGATGACAAACATAACCAGAGAGTGTATCCTGACCAGCACGTGCGGCGATGCTGAACTTGTGCAAAGACTGGAAACAGCTGTAGACTCTACTGGCACTATGTTTAGTACTAAATTCTTCTCATAAATTAGAATGTTAATTAACAACATCGGTCATAGTAAAAATATAAAAATTAACTGACACTAGCTCGGTCATTAAAAGCTATATTCACAAATATTGCCACAATGTGCGTTATGGCTTAAAACTGAACCCCAAATCACTGTAACTCTCTGAAACTGCACGAACAGAAAGTAGAGACGACCCGACACTATCGACTACTGCGGTTGAACCACTTCATGGGCATAGTTTTTGTTTTGGTGGTTGTCTTGGGGAGTGTACAACATCCGGGATCTTTATATTCAAAGTGGGTGAGAAAAACTACGATATTTCGATAACTAAGGAAATCATCCATAATTTTTATTTAAATTGTTCTGTTGATTTTGAGGTGTTTTCCAAAACTATGACACAAACATAACGAATGGCCCAAAGTCTTCATCAGCTAAGCATTCCCAGCAAAATATAATGGAGTAGTTCCAACGGCTCTACCAACTACCAACGAAGTACTATGTGCAAATTTTCAGCATACAGGAATCCGAAATTGCATTACAGACATTATGGTGTTTGCCGGAAGAAAAAGATTATCTGCCACTTATGCTGTTATTGTTCGTTGTGCCCGCCTGGCAATCAAAACGCTTGAGCTCAAATCCCGGTCCCGGTCGGGGAAAAATTTAAAAATTTAAAAATAAAGCAAGACAGGTTGAATGAGAGTCTGGAACAGCTGGACTTTTGTTACTCGAGAGACGGCTTTATCTCTAAAGTGCTTGCTTAGCCCAAAATAACATCTATTCGCAAGCACAATTCTCCACTTGATCTCAAGGCTGACGTTGTTGTTTTTGTTCACGGCAGATCCGAGGTATATAAATTCGTCCACTACCTCGAAGTTATAACGGTTATCAACGTTCACGCTTTGGTCTAATCGCGTGGAGGCCCTGTTCGTTGAAACCATTAATTTTGTCTTGTCCTCATTTACTCTCAGCCCCACTTCTCGAATTCTCGAAAAAACCGCAGTAACTTCTCTAATTGTGCGCCCAATGATATCTATATCATCAGCATACGCGAGCAGCATGTGACTTTTGCTGCTGATGGTTTTATTCATGTTGACTGCAGCTTTTCTCATAATGATCTCCATTAAGATGTTAAAGAGATCGCACGATAGGGTGTCGCCTTGCCTGAGGCCTCGCTTAGTTTCGAAAGGTTCGGCAAGATCCTTACCAACTTTCACTGCGGATTTGGTGTTCGTCAAGGTCATCCTGCAAAGGCGTATGAGTTTTGCAGGAATACCAAGCTCAGACATTGCTTCATTGAGTTTCTCCCGTATCGGACTATCGAAGGCTGCTTTATAATCGATATATAGATGATAGGTGTCGATTTGTTTTTCGTATGTCTTCTCCAGGATTTGGCGTAGCGTGAAAATCTGGTCAGTTGTAGATTTTCCAGGCCTAAAGCCACACTGGTATGGTCCAATCAGGTCAGCTATAATTGGTTTTAGTCTTTCGCACATTATACTTGATAGAACGTTACATGCTATGGATAAAAGGCTTATTCCACGGTAGTTGGCACAGATACTCGGGTGACCTTTTTTAAATATGGGACATAGTACACTGAGACTCCAATCGCCGGGCATGCATTCATCTAACCAAATTTTGCTAATGAGCTGATGCATACACCTTATCAGCTCAAATCCAGCTCCGCCGGTAATCCATCGGCTCCTGCGGCTTTGTTGTTCTTAAGCCGGGCAACAGCTGTTCTGACCTCGTCTTGGTTAGGAGAGGGGCAATCGACGTTGTCGTCCATATTGTGATCGATTGTCCCATCGTCATCGGATATCTCAGGTACTGGTAGCGCGGAGAAATGCTCTCTCCATATTCCCAACATGCTCTGCACATCTGCGACGAGATTTCCGTCCTTGTCTTTACAGAAGGGGGGCCCTGAACCATGTCCATTAGTTCCGTTTTTAACTTTTTGGTAGAATTTTCGGGCTTCGTTCTTCCTTCTGTATGTCTCAATTTTCTCACTCTTGCGCTTTCTCCACTGCCGTTTCTTACGCCTAAAGAGACGGTTTACCTCCTTTCTCTTCTCCCTATACTGCTCAGTTGCAGCTCGCGTTGCAATTGACTGAAGCATTACCATACGTGCAGCGTTCTTTTCGTCATTTTCTTTGCAACACTCTTCATCGTACCACGGTTTATTGCGAAGCGGTTTTTCGAAACCAAGTACGGTTGTTGCAGCAGTTTTTATAGAGTCGGAAATGGGTTTCTACTGCGCATCAGGATCGTCATCGGGAGGGGTGGGTTCTGTGCCAAAAGTTGGGAGAGCTTCCTTGAGTAGGCTGTGGCTACCTCTGGTAATTGCAGCTTTCCGATGCCCAGCTTCCTCTGCGTCTGGTTTCGTACGATTTTCGCTCTACTTAATCTTGTGCGAACCTTTGCTGCTACCAGGTAGTGATCAGAATCGATGTTAGCTCCTATGATCACTCGTACGACCATTACAGTGGATGAATGCCTTCCATCAATTACCACGTGATCAATTTGGTTCTTAGTTCTTTGATCAGGGGATACCCAAGTAGCCTTGTGGATGTCTTTATGCTGGAATCTTGTACCACTAATGACCATGTTTCTTGCCGCGGCAAAGTCAATCAGTCTCATACCGTTGTCGCCACTGTCAGCATGAAGACTGAAATTGCCAATAGTCGGATCAAACACATTCTCCCTTCCCACTCTGGCATTAAAATCTCCTAGTACAATCTTAATTTCATGGCCAGGGCAGCGGTCATACGTTTCCCCTAGGAGCTCATAGAATATGTCCTTGGCATCATCATCTTCCCCCTCTGTCGGGGCATGCACACAAATTAGGGAAATATAAAAATATTTCGCCTTTATGCGGATTGTGGCCATCCGTTCACTCACAGGATTGAACGTAGAGACTAGATGTCGCAGTCTTTTGCCAACTACAAATCCGCAACCAAATTCATGTTTTCCCCCATGGCAACTGTAGTATATACCGCAGTTTCTTTTTCTTGTGCAGCCATGTCCTGTCCATCGCATTTCCTGGATAGCGGTAATGTCAGCCTTATAACTTTCGAGGACATCTGCCAGTTGGATACTTGCACCGGATCTATATAGAGTCCTTACATTCCAAGTGCATATCCGTAAATCGTGGTCCTTATAACGTTTGCGGGGGTCGTCAACAAATAGGGGTTGTTTATGTTTTCTGTTTCGTTTTTGTATTTTCACTGCCATTATGAACGGTGGCGGGAGGCAAACCCAGTCCACCGGGTTTTTGCATTTTACCTACTGCCAGGATATTTGATTGCAGCCGTCCATTATGGATCAGACGCTGACCAGGATGCGATATGTTGAACCTGGATTTTCTTCTTTTAGTTTCTATCCGCCGTTGGCCCGTATGTTTGGCTCATCCGCCTTCTAAGGACAAAAGAATATGCCCGATTGTTTGATGAGCTTCAGTGACATCAGTCACCTATTAAACCTGATTTGATGCTCATTTGTTTCGCCTTCTCACTCTAGCTAGCTAACGGAGGTTTCCGAAAATCCATTGCCCAGGACATACTGCGTGGAAGTAGTGAGCTACTTGGACTGCCCAATGAAGGAATCATTGCTGGCCACTCGCAAGTGAATGGCAATCAGAAACTTTCCACCTCCACAGACAGTCCCATGTCCCATGTAGCGACCTACAGACAATAGAATTTGGATTAGATATTAACTTCGAAGAGAGCGATTGAACAGAAATGCTCGCAGGGTGACAGGAATAACAACAATCACCGAGACTTTGATTGGCTTCGAGAAGGCGAGTGCCTGCACAAAGCAAAATAAATAAGAATATACATACATACCTTTCGTACAACATCAAATGTGTAATTTTAATCATAAAATCATACAAATAATTCAATATATTTTTAAACGAACCACAGACATGTTATTCACGAGCATGAACATCATCGTTGATGTCTATTATCGGTTTAACGCCCTGCTTGATACCAAATAATAATGAATTGAAGAGTTTATAGGAGCATAAAAGATATGACATTTCTTCCATTGGAATACATATGTGGAAGGTAACGCAGAGGACCTTAACAATTTACCATTATAATTCTGTGTCCGTCAGTATTATTTTTCTAAGATGTAATTTGTGTAACTTTCCTCGTTAGTATTCCTAAAAAGATGATTTCTACTAATTTTAAAAAGTTATCTCTATCCTTTTGAGTTTAGTTGTTAGCATTCATCATTTTAAAAAATAGTGATTTTTGAATAACCACTGCCATATTGACTTGATCCCAGACTTTAAACTTTCTTTAAACTTGGCTCAGAATCAGGTTTCAGGATTAGCTCTTCTGCATAGTTTCCATAAAACATGTGATGTGCTAATGGCTTGAGCATAGTTTGAGAAATTTTGACAGACAACCTCCCATATATCATGAGTTTACATAAAGATACGTTTTTGAGATTCCTGAAGGTAAAAGTATTGATAACCTTTAAAATTCCGCCAATCCCGGATAGAAGTGGACATGCGACATGAACTACAAAACCTCTGCGTGCAGTCCATTTTACTTTAAAATACACAATTGGGAACATTGTATTTTAACTTACATGTCCTGAACTCTCCAGCAAATGACGATTCTTCTATCATAATGTAATCCCTGAAATATCTTAATGAATAAAATTATGTTCTGTAAATTTTAATACTCGGTAGTAATTTTGAGTACAACTTTCTAAAATCACATGCATTTTACGATTCTGCCCTAAAGTTTTATGATCCATATATGCGAACAGATTGCATAACTTTTCATATCTAAAATACTTTATGGAAATCCTTACACTTTTCCACTTTAGTACATAACATTTTGACGCTATTTCTGCTGGTTTGTATGAGTGGTCTGGTCTGGTGGAGGTTGCTGCAAATGCTGTGTCATTCATTCATTCTGACATTCATGAACTCAAACACCCTTTGGCAAATGTTGCATGTCATCATGCATCATACCCAGTCTCGACTCATATGCTGTAACACCCCCACTGTTATCTGCCACTCTCCTCGCTCAACCTCTCACTATTTCTCGAGTGGGTGCAATGCGTGGGTGAATAACCTATGAAGTACAAACGGGAATGGTCGTATGTGAACGACAGTCTGTGGAGTTTTGTTTTTAAAATTTTTCTTTCCCGTCTCTAACATTCAACGTTGCACTACTTATATTCACACACGTGTTATTCATATCCACTTCAAAAAAATAAAAAAAGTAAATAAAAACAAAATACGAATCCTGGTTTGAAGAAAAAAATTCAGAACAAAGGTTGAAAAAGAGAGTGGGACAGAATGGAAACGAAAGTTAACATAACCACCAGCAAAACATGCAACATCAACAATAAAGACCACAACAAGGGTCAGTATTCAAGAAGTCTTGCAAAAACAATCACTACCAAAATGCTGGTATAGTTCCTTGAAAACTCTTCCATCCACAACGTATGTATGCAATATATTGTTCTAGTGTATAATTTCATAGCATTCCCAGTTTTTCCTGATCTCCTGTACCTTTTTAGTTGTTTTTGACTAAAAACTGTTTGACATAGTCCCCCCTTTGGGTTATTTCGCTTACTTGCAACAAGGACATTCCGTGTTTTTTCACTAATTGTTTATTTGGGAGTGGCCTGCGGCTATGTTCAACATAAAAAGGGTTTCCTCCATCGTCTCTGTTTATTTTGTTTCATCATGAAAAATTGAACAAAAAATAAAAAGTTTACAAAACTCTTACTCCCGATTGTTAAAAGACATCTGAATGTCGTCACTTTCATCATACACGGCACATGTTGATGTCAGTAACCATCAGCTCGAGAAGGCTAGGACCAACAATGATGTCTATTTCATTGAAGTGGCATTGAATTTATGTCTATATATTGTGGTGTTTTGTTAGGTGGTTGTCTATTCATATGAGGGTTTATTCTACAGACTTCATACCGGCAACACATCAGAGCGGGTGAGTAATCATTGGGGTTAGTTTGGTTATGTATTGGATCTTTTTTGCGGTTCGCTTAACATGTGTTGGGTTCCCTTTTAGTTTGGGAATAAACATTATATTCTGTTTAATAAGGAAAATGAGTGATACATTTATTGTTTAAGATTGTCAATGCAAAAAAATTAAAATTTTTACTGTTTACAACCGTAATGACAAATATGTACTCATAAACACCAACACATTTTCTATCTTCGTTTAAAGCTTTAGTGATTTTCAACAAAACAGTACTGTACCAAGCGCACCCTACCCCTGTTCGATGAATCTTGCATGTTTTGGAATACTGCAGTAACTTCTAAATGGATGCATTTGAAGATAAAAATATCTTTTATATAGACGTGCAGTATACAGCCGCTGCTTATACAGATGCATTGCCTTTATGTTTTCAATGTACCTTTTTCTTTGTAACTAGAGACTGTCAATTTCCATATTTTCTCATTTCCCAGGAAAGCGGAAAAATGAAACAAATATTAACTAGATTGCACAACAAAAATCAAGCTGTTTTTTATTGACTCAATACATTGCGCAATCTTTCAATGTGGTCTACAGACGTACGATTTTATTGTACAATTCCAATTATTCTGCATTATATTGACGTATATATTGATCGTCTAGAAGCCGCTTAACACTTCATCTGTCCAATTTCATCGAAATGATTTGAAATATCTAAGAAATAGTATTATTCTATTCAATATCAATTTAAAATTTCTTGGTGAATATTACAGTGTGTTGGTAAATATTTGGAAATACCAAGTAAGAAATAATTCCTCTTTCTAAATATAAAATGATTTACTTATTTTAATTTAAATTTAAATGTATTTTGGATTTTTTTTGATATATTTGGCCCCCCGGGGTTGTCCGAGACCGGATAAGTAAGTAAGTAAGTATATATTTGTGGTGTATTTACACAAAAAATTGATTTGAGCCATTCCCTCTATCTGGAATTATTAAAGCAATACTCTCCAACATCCAACCGCCCATCTGCAGCACAGCAAATGCCATCAATTTACTAAGAGAGTTGACGTCTCTATACGTCATTACATGGTAACTACGATGAAGAGTGATCTTTTGTTAAAATATTTAAATTTTTCCTACGTAGAAAATTGAGTTGAAAGGCATTCGAAAAGATTTGGAAATTGTGTTAAATTACTTCTGAGTTTCTTAAAATATATCTCTATAGGTTTTTGTAAAACGTTGATACAAATCTCAATACTTTTAGATATATGCTCTTAGATATATAAATGCGAAGATACATCGCCGCAACGAATATGATATCATTAACCCGAAAACTATAGTCACTGGACGAATATCTTTCGGTACAGTGATGAATATGATCTATTGTTGAGATTAAAATGTTTCATTGATGTAAGAAACTGATTTCCATATTTTATCATCCATATATGAATGACATAATGTTGTTATATTTTCCACTTTGCTATTTAGTGGGAAAATTATATTTTATTATTTCAAGTTTGATAAATGACGCGGCATATATAGTTTCTGAAAATTTCACGGTTATGTTTTTGAGCACTGTTGCAAAAAAGTTAGTAAAAATTGGCGTAAAAGAAGAGTTGCTCTTTTTTGATACAAATTGGTTTCATCGCTTTTAACTTTAAATGTTTGACAAAATACAGTAATAAACAAACAAAATATTGAAAAAGCATAAGATGCCCAAACTTCAAAACCTTGACTCACTCCAACGCTTAACAATTATATTACTAAATTTGCTGTACCCACGTAACGATGAACATTCGAACGATACAATCGTGGGGAGTATGAAAGTTTTCATTATATATAGCAACGTTTTGATTTCAGTGAACCGATACTAATATTTTATGAAACTAAAAAATTTTAAACATATACAAGACTCAAGTGTAAGAAGAGCTTGATAGTTGACATTTTTTTTGCTAAAATATTACATTAAATTGTTTTGGAAATTTTCCGGGATTCCCGGATAAAATTCCCGAGAAAGCGGGAATTGAAAATGAACGAAATACCCGGGAAATCTGGAGCGGGAATTCCCGGGATGCATTCTCTACTTATGAACTCTATTAATACTAAGACGATGCAGACACATTTCGGCCTTTTATGCTGCGTACAACAGGGGCATCTAAAACCGGTAATGGATTTTCCGAATTGACTGATATTCTTACAAAATACAAACATTTTTAAAATTGTAATAAGTGAATCATTGCTTACCGGCTGGTCAGTGATCAGAGAACCACTGTAAAACCACTATAGTTTTATCAAAAGTGTCATAAAGGTTTTTTCAACAGAGACGCTACAAAAGTAAATCGATAAGGACAGCAAACGACGCCATATTTTTTCCCGCTCTTTTGACATTTCTCTTCAGTAAGGTTTGCCATTTCATCATGGAAAGATATACGAGCCAACAACGAGTCGAAATTATTAAAATTTACTACCGAAATTTGGAGTCAGTGGCCTCAACTTTAAGAGGCCCCAACAATCAGCGATGAGGCTCATTTCTGGCTGAATGGCTTCGTCAATAAGCAAAATATGCGTTATTGGTCATACAGCAATCCACACGTAATCCATGAATCATCATTGCATCCCGAAAAAATTACGGTTTGGTGCGGTTTATGGGCCGGCGGCGTCATTGGGCCATACTTCTTCCGTGATGATCAAGACCGGCACATTACTGTGAATGCGAATCGCTACCGTTCAATGATAACCGAATATTTTTAGCCCCAATTGGATAATATGGACTTGGAGGACATGTGGTTCAGGACGCCGCCACAAGCCACACACTGAATGCCAGAATAAATTTATTGGAAACCTTGTTTGGTGAACGTGCTATCTCGCGAAATGGCCCAGTCGATTGGCCGCCTCGGTCGTGCGATTCGACGCCGTTAGATTATTTCCTGTAGGGCTACGTCAAGTCTATGGTCTATGCCAACAAGCCAGCGACGATTGATGAACTTCGTACGAATATCGAACGTGAAATTGCAGCAGTATCGGCCGATTTATTATTGAAAACCGTCGAAAATTGGGTTCAGCGTCTGGACTTCTGCAAGCGTGCCCGTGGTGGCCATGCAAAAGAAATCGAGTTCCATGCATAATGGCATCGAACGTACTTTCACAGGAATAAAGAATTTCATTGGAATCTAAAACCAGTTTTGTTTTATTTGAAAAAACTTTTGTAGCGCTCTTATTGAAAACCCCGTTATATACCTAAAACATACAGAAAAATCTAATAATCGATTTCAATTAAAGAGTTCGTGTTATCATTTAAGATATTGTACGATTTTGCACTGATAAAGAAACTGATGGCATCAATTAAGCACACTGTAAGACCTTAGTTGAGTAAATTTTAATACAATTTTATTAAATTAATTTTAATTTAATTTATTAATTATTAGATTATTAATTGATCCACGTGGGTTGATTCAAACAAATATATCTTGTTGATCAAATTAAAAACTTTTTTTTTTTGCATTTAGTTTGCGTGGAATGAGATACTCGCATTACTTATTTGAGTCAATTAAAAAGGAAATCCAATATTTTGACAAATAATTTAATTGGATCAACTGAAAAATTGATTACATTTTAGAAAACTCACGCACAAGTTTTTCTTTGTATTTATTTAATCCAACTTATAATTTCAAATCAACTTTCAGAACAATTTTGTAATTGACCAATTTATTATACGGGTTGCATTTTTTGTTTCGAGATTATAGAACAAAAACAAATATTAATCACCGAAAGTCACTTTATTGTTTTTCAAAATATTCCCCATGAAGATTTATACACTTTTGCATGCGTTTGAACCAATTGTCGAAACACTATTGCTACTCTGATTGAGGTATCTCCAAAACATGCATTCTAAATGCAGCAACCGCTTTTTCAGGTGTCGAAAAACGTTGACGCCTCAGTTTGTTTTTTACGTACGGGAATATAAAGAAGTCATTCGGTGTCAAGTCAGGACTATACGGCGGATGACTGATCAAATCGATGTTTTCGGTGCTCAAAAATGCAGTTGTTTCAGTCGATGTGTGAGAGCTCGCATTGTCGTGGTGAAAAGTGATCCGTCCTCGGCGGTTGGTTTTCCTGATTTCTTGGAAGACAACTGGCAAACAAATGATTGTGTACCACTCAGAATTCACTGTTCTGCGTTGTTCTAGTGATACGGTTGCAACATGTCCGGTTTTTCCGAAAAACCAGGCGACCATTTGCTAGGAAGTGCTTCGGGCGCGAACAACTTTAATTGGATTTGGCTCATCTTGAAACACCCATACAGTTGACTGCTGTTTACTTTTGGGCTCATACGCGTAAATCCAGGATTCATCACCTGCCACGATGTCGTAGACGTTTTTCGAAGCACCGCGATCGTATTTTTGGAGCACTTCTTTCGACCAATCGACACGAGCCTTTGTTTGAGCGATTGACAAATTGTGTGGGATCCAACGCGAACAAATTTTTTTGACAGTCAAATTTTTATGCAATATTGAATGTATGCTGGTCCCACTAATGCCTAAGGTTGTCTTAATCTCACGATAGTTCGCGCACAGGATCAATGGTTTTCGGAACAACAGCTGATTTTGGACGACCGCCACGAAATTTGTCTTGGAGTGAAGTACGATAACGATTGAATTCACCATACCATCGATAAACACTAGTCCTTGCTGGGGCTTCATCGCCAAAAATTGAATTAAGTTCATCCATGCACTATTGCTGAGTTAATCCACGTCGAAAGTTGTAAAAAATAATCGAACGGAAATGTTTACGATTTAATTCCATTTTAGGGCCGAGTTGAATCTTTTAAGTTATTGCAAACAACACAAATAGCGCTCGTATGTCAAAACGTTCTGAATGCGCATAACCTAAAAAATGTCCAACTTTACGATAGAGCTGTCAGTTGCCAGATTGCAACGCTAGGGTTGCCAAATCCCGAAACATAAAATGCAACCCTCTAGACATTTCCTCGTTTTCTTGAGGTGTAGTAAATAAAAATAAAAATAAAAACTATAATGCTTAGGCCGTTGTACAATATTCGCGTATGATGTCAAACAGTAAATGAAAGCACAAATTCTCAAAAACAAAATACAGAGAAAACATTTCAAATCCTAATCTATTACAAAATTTGTTTGGCCAATTAAGTGTTTTACTGATTTTGCCCAAGTAAACAAATTGATTGTATTATTTAATGAAATTGTAAAGTGGAGTTTTGGCTCGAATTTAGAACCAATTTCAAGTAAAATATATTTACTACAAAATTAATGAAAAATATTTGGGATTATAATTAGCTATTTGAATAACTGAATTGAAACCATTAACTACACTTTTATTCGATGAATTATCAATTTTCTACTTAGTTTAATTAAAGATGCTAATAAAATTTGTACGATGTTCAATTCTAAATTTTAATTGAACCAGTTCAAAGAATATTAATAAATTGTACGGGAAAATGAATATGTCCAAAAAACACCTGCATAAAATATTAATGAAAAATTATTAAACATACAAACACATCTTTGCTGCGCCAGCGGAAAGTGTTATGTATAATTTAGTTGAAAAAATTTGTATTGCTTAATTGAAAATCGTTTGTATTTATAGATACGCTCACGTAACCCTTTCCTGGTATTTGCATCTGCTTCCAAGTATATGGTACTAGAATTGGCGAAGTTCCAAGAACAAATGTTCCAAGATTTGAATTTATCTTTGATACTCCTCTCTTGCTCTCTTCTAAAAGTAGTGAGAGTAAAAGAATAGATAATTTGTACACAACCTCACAAACATATGATTCCTTGTCAGTTGATTAAAATATTTAATTAATTCAAATTAAAAAATTGTTTGGTTTTTTTTGTTGAATAACAAGCAATCCTTTAATGAAACAATTTTGGGCTAAATTATGACCGATATGAAGAACAAGTGTGCTCATCGCATTGTCTTTCAACCTACGTTTTAGTCAGTGTTGCACCACACACGTTGTAGGTGTAATAAGATTATTTTGCATACTCACATGTTAAAATTGATTAGCGTTATTAACCATGTACTCCGGCACTGATAAACCGAAAGAATAACAATACCTTCTGGTTCTCAGTGTCAGTGTTTTGATAAAAGATTTGTTTGACTCAACAAATGAATTGATAATTTTTTTGTTTGTGTTCAAACAACGGGTTAATTGAAAATAAAACCAAGTTGTTATTATCTATGCAGGTATACGATAAATCCATTTAGATGAGGTGTTAATTACCTATATTTGTGTGTATGTGTTATTAACCTTGTTTAAAAAAGTGAACACCAATTACCAAATGGAAGAAAACTAAATGTTTGAAATATAAGAAAACATAAATAATTAAATCAAAAGTTTATACATATTATCACCAAAACTATTTTTTTCGTCAAAAACAATAGAATAACGCAGAACTCATAACTGTCATATTTCGCAAAATTAACTGCTTTTGTTTGGCGTTAAAACATTTTAATTAAAACAAAAAAAAAAAAAAGTACTAACACAGTGGGATATTTATTCCATTCGTTTTTCTCTGAACCAAAAGCTGCGCAAAATTTATTATCTGCATATAATCCCATGCAGGTGTTCGTTCATATTCACATACAAAAGTAATACGAGTACATATGGAAAAAAATTAAATTTCAAAGAAAAAACTTTACAATTTACATAGTAACAATGAAGAATGTACAAAAAATAATACTAAAGCAATTTGTATCCTTGCCATCCATATTTGCAGACTCTTGACAAACTGCATAATCCATATTTTTACATGAGTTTCATTTCGCAGAATGCCTTTCGCTCCCCCGACAGTCATGTGTGGGAAAGAAGTCATTACAATTGTGTTGGTTTCCTTTTAATTTTTGCATTTTAATACCCTTTATTTTCCATTTTACTTATGTATTTTCTTCTCTCTCCTTTTTAGGTTCACATCCACCTCGAATAGTGGAACATCCAATTGACACAACAGTACCGCGTCATGAACCAGCAACGCTTAATTGCAAAGCGGAAGGTTCTCCCATACCCACAATACAGTGGTTTAAAGATGGAGTACCATTGAAAATTCTGCCCGGATCACATCGGATAACATTACCTGCTGGTGGATTATTTTTTCTCAAGGTAAGTTCGGAAAAGAAAGAAAATTCAGATAAATTAAATTAAATATACTATAGAGGAAAATGATATGCGAATAATACATAGAAGAATAAGGTGTTAGTTTGGATTGAAGTTTAAACGAAATTAAAGTGTTCTGTTGGTTAAAGACTTTAAGTTGCTTGAAACGTAACTGAGAGTGGAAACGAATTATGTATATGAATTATCTTGAAATCTTATATATGGGTAGAAGTATTTGTGTAGCTTCTATTTTAAGTTTTACCAGGAAGGATCGAGCGTTAGGTTCAGTTTCAAATCTGATTATCCTAGCTTAAATGATAAGCGCTGGGCTTAAATTTAAAAACCATTTACACTAGTCGAGAGTAATAGAGTACACGTAAGAGCAAACACTGTTGCAGTAAATGTGAATGGAATTTTTAACAACTTCACAAACTTTTCCACTACTAATAATTATCCTGAGTTCGAGTCGTGAATTTTTTTGTAACAATCGGGGCACCCACTGGGTAATCCGAATTCAAATACGTTGAATTCCCTGGAGTTAACCGTTTTTTCAGGGTTGGACTTTTTTTCTACATCGAAAATTATTGTTCCAAGTACTTAAAAATCGGAATTTTTTATATTTCTGCCATTTATTGAATATAAGAGCACTATTACATGATGAATTTATCCTCGCAAATGAATTCGTGCATTTTACGTTCGTTAAGCAAGAGATTCGTTAGGCAAGAGGAAAAAATGCCACGAAAAACCTTGATATTGTGATTCGAGGGTTTTTGTTTCAAATTTATCTTTCTGTATTTTCCGTTTTTGTATTGATTTTGATGTTTCATGGTTTGATAATTCAATATTCTCAAGTTGTGAAATTTCAACGTATAATCGCTCGATGAACTTTAAAAGACAACTGAAAAATATGCCGGCAAGAAATGTCATCGCGTACTAGAGCACAAAGTCTCAAATATAAGAGCTCGAATCGGGCGGGTCACCCAGTGTGTACATCTTGCTTTACTTTCTATCCTTAAATGTTTTGGTATATATTTCTTTGCGCAATATTGACGATGGTGCAATGGTTAGTGTGCGCGCCTCTTGCACATGAGATCCTGGGTACGATCTCTGCTCTGACCACCTTAAAAAATTTATTTCGGCCGCGGTCACGTCGTATAGTTACGTCGACATAATCGAGTATTTGGCCGTGAAAAAGCTTCTCAAAATAGCGTTCGGACTCGGTGTAAAAACTGTAGGTTCCAATCAGTGAGGGTACAACTACACACAGTGAAAACATTAGTTGGAAATCAATTCAGGCATTGGAAATTCCATGCTAAAGCCTATATTTTCATTTGAATTCATAATTGGCATACATCAGAATTATTTGCCGATGATATTGATAGATTCAAATTAGGTCTTATTAAACACAAGTTGCTACTACAGAAATTAAGTTGTATTAACCAATTTGACTATTTCAAAACCCTCATTCATCTGAAAGGGAAGATACAACTAATAAAAAGTACCATATTAGAATTGGTGTTCAAATATTAGTCACTGTAACAATAATGTAGTTTCTTTTGCAAAAACACTTGTTATAAATTTATGTATTCGATTTTTCACAAGAGGCTTTGCTGTTAAATAATCGGGAGAAACTACACATATTTGAATGTTACACGAGGAATTTTTTAAACAGAAAGTGGTAAACAAAGTTGTGAAAAAAATAAAGTGTATAGATATCAGCCAGCGAAGAATACATATTGTCATAAATTGAGGTGAAGTGAGACTTTTAAACACAATCGTTGAATCTGACGCCAATATTGACGCCTTCTCACAACATGCAAACAATTGTGGGCACTTGTCTGGAGGAGCTTTTATAGTGGATGACACAAATTAACTTAAACATATATATGATACCCAGGGTAACCCATCCCCATGTTTGATCGAAAATATGAAAAATTTAGGAAAAATGTCTATATCTCGAAAACGATACGTAATAATATACTAATAATAATACGTCTAATCGCATAAATACGAATGATTTCGGATATTACTTAGGGATTTTCAATCTTCCTTTATAAAAATTTTCCTGACCTTGTAAGCTTGTACCTTAACTAAAACTATGAAATCGGTCATAAAATTCAAATTAAATTGATTTAGTGTTATAATTTTTATATAATTTTGTTTTTATTTGTTATTTTATTTTGGAACGAAGTTCCTTATCGCACTTTGTGGGAAGGGGGCCACATGAAACAAAAATTAAACAACAATTGTTTTAACAGTATTATGCAACAACCCACTATTAACTAGACTAACTAGATGTCTCACATAAATGGGGAAATTTCTTGTTTAATGGGAAGTTTTCTAGAAGGAGCCTGTAATTCATATTTAGTATATACTGCAGGTTTGAACCCAATGAAATAATAATAAAAGTTTATTTTGTTAAAAAAAGTAAATTATCTCAAAAAAATACGTATTCATATTCTTAAACAAAGTACAATTTCTTAAAAACATTGCTTATCTTAAAGAAGTACCCTTGCTTCAAAGAAGGAAATTTTCCAACAAAAAATACCATTTCTTCAGAAAATTAATTTTTTGCTAAATAAGTACCTTTGCTTAAAAAGTACATTTTCTTACAACAAATAGCGTTTTTTTTAAAAAAAAACTACCTTTTCTTTAAAGACTACCGCTTTTTGTGAAACAAAATAACTATTCATGAAATGAATCGATTCTTGAAAAAAGGACCATTTCTAAAAAAAATCTCCTTTCTTAAAAAAAGCATTTTCTTCAAAAAAGTACCTTCTCCTAAACAAATACCGTTTCTTACCAAAATTCCTTTTCTTTAAAGTTCATTTTCTTAAAAGTAAAATAATACCTTTTCTTTTATTTTCTTGAGACAAGTAGCCTTTCTGAAAATAA
The DNA here is from genome assembly GCA_963931995.1 of Phaonia tiefii. Taxonomy (NCBI): domain Eukaryota; kingdom Metazoa; phylum Arthropoda; class Insecta; order Diptera; family Muscidae; genus Phaonia; species Phaonia tiefii. Next base: position 202,787,259 of record OZ008368.1, read on the forward strand.
GTAGATTTTCTAAACAAATAACCTTTGCCTAAAAATAGTACCACTATTTCAAAAAGTACATGTTCTTAAAATAAGTACTCTTTGCAAAAAGCATGATACCCTTATGACTTTTTGTTACAAAAACTAGTTCTTCTTAAAAATATAACATTTTCTTAACAAAAACATTAACTTTTAATAAAAGAAGTACCTCTCTTTAAAAAGGACCTTTTCGGGAAAATATAATACATATTCTTACAAAATGGACCAAAAATACACATTTTAAAAAAACATTCTATTAAAAAAATGTTCCTTAAAAGAATTTATAATTTTACAAAAAGTATGGTTTCGTAAAGACATTTAAATTATCATACCTTTCAACGGGTGCCTTAGGTGTGGTGGTCCAACTAGTACATAATTTATAGCGAAAGGAACTTCGTTCCAACCGTGTGTCCCTTGACACCTCATGTGATTTTTTTATGTTTCGTGTGCATGTGTATTGATAATATGTTTCTTCGACAGATATACATACATCGATTTATGTTCAATAAATGGTTCAAATTTGAGAAAAATTTGAGGTTTTAGGTAAGTGGTACAGTAATTTTCTATCCCAATTATCTCGAAAATAAGCGCCAACATAAAAAATGATTAGCACCACTGGATTCAGCATACTCGAATTAGGTTCACCCAATGGGAGTCCCGCTTGTTACGTTGTTGAACTATCAGTGTTATTAACTGCAATATCGCTCTTTGCTTATGCCATCAGTATATGATAACACATTACAGTTCGACCTCGCACTTTATATACACGTGTCAAGCAAACTAATGATTGATTTTAGAAACTGTCTTAAATTTCGAGATTAAAGACTGTTTGAGTGCAATAAATATGCCGATTCAAAGAAATCCTTTATCAGGTTAAATAGCCGCGTTCAAAACTGTATTGCAAACCGATGAAGTACAATTGTAAAGGGTTTCCTCTGGAATACTCATTATACAGTAAATTGCAATGATAGACTGACAAATTTCAATTTCACAAAATGAATCCTTAGAAAAATAAACCAGAGAGACAACAAGTTGTCTTGTGGATATCCCTCCCAGCTATCCTGGGATCTAACCTCCCAATTTTAGAGCATAATGGGGCATCGTTACTATCTTCTATATTTTGTGAAAATTTTTTACTAAAATGAAGGATGGCATATTTTTAACTCATATAATTATAATATACAACGTCTCCACCAACATTTAAGCTTTTGGCAACCACTGGCATGTAAATTTGTTCAAGGATTTTCCATCCATATGTGGTTTAAAGAAGAGAGTTTGGGTAGCAATAATGCGAAGACGGCAATTCTCTACATAGGAGCCCTCAAATTGGGTTAAAAAGTGGTTATAATACAAGACGTTAAAAAATCGTTTCCTATTAAATCCTATGAGCGATGAGGGAGAGCTCCTTATAACCAGTGAGCTGTGTGCTTTCTAGATTTACACTAAGTAATTGGGACCTACGGTTTTACACCGGTTTCGAACGGCTTTATCATGGAGAGGGGACCGTCGCCGAAAGAATGGTCGCCGAAAGAATGGAATGGAAAGAATGGTTAAAATCGCTTCGGCCGGCTATGTAGGGTCCTCAAGGAGTTTAAAAACTGATGTAGAGTTTAAAAACTATGAGTATAAAAACTATGAAGCGCACAGCGCACTGGTTGTGAGAAGCTCTCCCCAATTCCTTCATGGGATGTAATGGGAAACCATTTATTTATTTTTTTATTTTTTGCCCACCTTGAGGTTAATTTCAGGGAAATGCAACTCTGCTAAAATAAAGTGGACGTTATTATTTCTCTTGAATAAAGACGGACGCATGTTTATAACGTTTTCCTTTCGTACATTTTTCTCCATCCTACCAAAACCACAACAACTTTTTCAAGCCTTTCGGCATCACCATTTCTCTGTGTCATTGTCTAGGCTTTTATCGCAATAGCTTTGTTTGTTCTCCTCTCTAGGAGAAGAGGATGAAATATAAAAACTGTCTATATTAATCCTTATTCGGGCTTAATTTTCTGGCTGACATTGCAAAAGCGAAAGAAGGACGGGGGAGATATAATGAAAAAAATAATATTTATTTTCCCACGTTTGCTTTACGCTTTCGGAAATTATAAAAAGTCATTTGCTTATGATGATGACGATGATGATGACGAACAGAACCATCATGATGATAAAGGGTACTATGTTGGTGATGCTGTAGGCGGTGGTGACACAAACCATGATGTGGAAAGTGTTTTTACTGCCAGCATACCTGTACGTATGCAACCATAACTACTAAGTACTACTATGGTACATATGGCTTTCACTTCAAAAGGATTCTTGACTGAGGTCTGTATCCTGTGTATACTCAGCAGCTTACTAATTACTTTTTTGTTGTGTTTCTCATCCTTCTCTCCTCTGTTGGTGTTGCTTACTGTCCGCTATAGTGTTTGGTTGTCGGTCGTATGATATCTGTTTTCCGTAAAAGAATTCGCCTTTGCTGGTCTGTTGTTTAAGTCAAATATGCCTGAGGATGTGTATGGTGTGTACGTGTGCTTTATTCGGGTAGCCAGCAAATTTCTCCAACGTAAAACAACTTCATTAACGCAAAATAAACATGAAAACCTTTTGATAAATTTGCGAAAACAAAATACCATCAGCAACAGCATTATTCGCAGAAGAAGGAGGACAAATAATGAGAGACAGATATCAACACAGTGGGAATTAAAATTTTCCAAATTTACCCTCACAACATCATAGCAGAAACGTTCAACTTTTAAAACTGTAAAACTATTTAGAACTTTAATATCTTGAACTTTAAAACTTTGGACTAAGGCCAGTGTGTTACATATATTTATTAAGCAAATCTTTTTGTGAGAAAATATTAAAAACTAAATAAATAACGAACCAGTAAAAGTAGAAATGCGCGAATCTTTGTAGCGATCTTATACACGAATTCAATAGGCGTTTACAACAAGAGTGTTCATACAATTGCAATATTTCGTGTTTCTTCTGCATCACAAAAAAAACGTTAGTTGAGGCCGTTTCCATCTCAGCTAAAGATGTAGGCATATCCTAGACTCTAAAAGATTAACCCAGAAAACTCTCAGGATTTTAAGCCATAATCGTGTATTAAAAAATATCGGCTAAATACATTGAAATAAATAAATGGTTTCCGTTACGTACCACCAGGGGATTGGGGAGAACTTCTCACAACCAGTGAGCTGTGCGCGTTCTAGTTTTACACTCACTGATTGGGACCTACAGTTTCACACCGGTTCCGAACGGTATGGTGAGAAGCTTTTTCATGGCTAAATACTCGATAGTGTCGCCGTCACTAAGCGAGGTGACCCCCGTCGAAAGAAATTTAAGGTGGCCAGAGTAGGGATCGAACCCACATCCTCATGCACAAGAGCCGCGCACACTACCATTGCACCACCGACGGCCACGATATATACATTGATACGCAGTTTATATATTGCGGGTTTCAACAAGAACTTTGTTTTTTAACTAAATAAAGTAAAGAATTTATATGAAAATCGTTAACATTTGTATTGCGTTGTAAAGATTAAAGTTTGGCAATTATAACTGAAAACTGGTATTAGACAGGTGTTTACCACGACCACGTATACACATTAGAGGCCCCATAAATGCAAAAGTTGATTTTTTTCGCTCCACGCGACTTTTCTAAAACCTTGGGCTTGAAAAATAATATCTGCATCCCAATTTTTCAAATCTTGTTTAAACCGACCAGTCCCAATTGACCTAAAGGCTAAAAACCGGCCTTAAAAACACTTTATTGCCTTTTTGGCCTTTAACTCCTAAACAAACGATTTTATGAGGTTTGCTCACATAAGTTATTTTGACCAAACTAAAAAAGCGGACATTTCTTCAATACAAGCTTTTAACATGTATCTAACCGTTAATGGCGTTTTCAACTATGAAAAGCAAAATTTTCCAAATTTTATAGGCTCTCGTAAAATCGTTTGTTTAGGAGTTAAAGGCCAAAAAGGAAATGAAGTGTTTTTAAGGCCGGGTTTTAGCGTTTAGATCAATTGGGACTGGTCGGTTTAAACAAGATTTGAAAAATTGGGATGCATATATTATTTTTTAAGCCCAAGGTTTTAGAAAAGTCGCGGGGAGCAAAGAAAGCAATATACTTTTCTTTTTCATATATTTTGTGGGGACTCTAATACACATGTCGATTCTTTTATCAAAATTTTCAATCACATTTTGGTAAAATTCCGTGTCTATTTGGTTAATTACGTCACGGATATTGTCAAGATATGTCAAGAAGAAAAATTATTGAATTTGGGCTTGTGAAAATCCAAAAACAATTACTGAGAAGCCTTTGCCTGCTAAAAGTTAAATTTTTTTCGAAAGTTCGTCTGGTAAGGCTGTTAGAGGGAATAGAGCACGCAATAGGTATCTGTTAACAACTAAATTTTGGACTAGTATTAATGATATGGATGTCACTGACATGTGGTTTCAAACGGATGGTACCACATGACACACAGCCTCCGTTTTTTTTATAAACCAAGTTTACGGATCGCATTATATCGCAAAATGCATGTGTTTATTGGCCTTCCCGATCATGCGATTTAACATCCCTGGATTTTTTTGTGGGGATATGTTATAGATAGATAACGTATTTCGTTTCAAATGACCAAACCTTACTCTTTCCAATACAATACAAATTTGAATGATGTGAGCGTCGTTTCGCTTTTATATTGTGTGCTGCGTCCCTTGTTGCGTGTGCTGAGCCTACTGCTTTGCCTGTGCTGCTGCGGTTTAAGAGATAGCATAGTATATCAGTGTTAAAGTTAACGGTGTTAAGAATCAATCCGAGGAAGTTCATATGTTCTAGAAAGTTATTTACTGAGATCCTAGGTACATTTTTGTAGTTGCTTGTTTTGAACGGTTTGCTACCTATAGACCTGAACAGGTGAAAAAGGTAAAAAAAAAATGTAAATTAATTCAAATTTGAATATGAAGTTTTTGATTTTATGTGTTCTCTTTATGACCAGAGCTACAACTTTCTCTCAGAGAGTAAATCAAAGTTCCGAACAGGTTGCTAGATCTGAGCCTTACAAAATGATCACTTTTTGCAAAAATGACACCAAGGCCCCAAATCTTTGGGGGTCCATAAAAAATAGTGAATGACTTTGGGCAAAACTGGAAGACGCGGGTCTGTTTTTTTGGTCTTTTATCACGTAGTTGTGCTCGTATATGGCAATATTTTTTCGTGTTGCACTGTGTTATCATATAAATTTGTTGGTTTAAAAAACAAAGTAGAATATACAACTTTCTAAAAGTTATTTATTAGAGGTTTTAGTTCCTTAGGTGCTAATAGATCACGGATTTCTCCATTTAGTGAAAAATTTTCAAACAGTGGGAAATGGGCTTCGAACTCTAATTCAAGGACAATGGTTCTGACGCTTTTGAGACTTTTCATCAACGCCGTAACATTCAAATCTAGTCACCCCCATTACAAAAACCTCAATAATTCGTTCTGTTTTTGATACGAGTTATTTGTAGAAGTTTGTTCTGAAAGAAAAGTCCAAAATGCCACGGTAGGACTAGAACTCACACTCGCTGGACGGTCGTTTCGATGTTTGTGAATTATCATATTCAGCAGCTCCTAGCTCGTTACGCCACCGCCGTCCTGTACACACTTATCATTAACCAATATATATTTTGTTGTTCTTACCATATTTATCGAAGTTATGCAAAAAAAAAGTATGATATTTTATTCAAAATTAAAATGTTCGAGCGTTTGGTCGTTTTGATAAATAATTTTGTCTCATTTCCACAAACCTACTCGAATAGTGGGGAGTGAAACGTCAGATGAGGGAATTAATGTGTCCATACTAAATTCGACTTACTAGTAAGGCAAACAGCCACTCGATTTTTTTAAAATAATTTTCAATTTCATTATACTTTTCAGGTATCGTAGTAAGCGCCGCATGCGAACATTGTAAATGTAAGGCATTTTTAATTTGGAAACTACATTTATTCAAATACTCGAAAATTTTTATAAACTTATAAAATTGTGTATAGTCAAAACGACAAATGGAAATTTTACAACTCTTCATAATTTTCTTTTGGGCCACTTTCTGGATTATATATCCTCAAACAATTTGGTCTGTTTTTCAGTTTACATTTTCGAACTGTTTGGTCGTTGTTTACGAAAATCCAAAATTTGCCCAAGAGAGGAGAAATATGATCCGTTTGATATGACACAAAACGGATTGTTCAAATATCAAATAACTAGACTTACCAGCAGCTTTGAAAAGACAATCATGCAGAAATAAAAATGTGGCTGAATACCCGAAAATGGGTGTCCACTTACGTAAGAGCCCTCATTTTAAAACTTCAAGGGCTATGGCCAAGAAAATACCACATCTTTCGCAGGGTGGCAAATTGAGGTAATGCCTTGCTTTCAGCATCATTTAGTTGCAAAAAGTGTTGCACCGTTTCAATAATTCAACGAAATATTTCGTGGGGCAAATACATTTAATTCAAAAATTAGCCAAAATATCACACTTTGAAACATCTGGCTTTTTTGTTGTTTGGTTGCAAATATAACATGTTTGTAGCTTGTCGTAAATCTGGTATGCTTGTGTTCAATCACATTCTGTATGCCTTTCAATATTTTATGTTGGAGACACACTAATTAGTTTAGTAAGAAATGTAGAGGACCTTAAGAAGAATACCAACTTCAAGTTTGTACCCCCTCTCCTCCCCCTTACCACTAATAACTCGACAAAAACATTATTATTAGGGGTAAGGGTTGAGGAGAGGGGGTACAAACTTCAAGTTGGTATTCTTCTTAAGGTCCTCTACATTTCTTACTCAGAAGTCAAACTTCAATTTTGAAGCGTTCTGCCTCTAATTCAGTCTCAAAAATATTACAGTTGTTGACATCCCCGCAAACTTTGGGGTCAAATATCTCGAAATTTTGACGTGGTAGAGAAAAACGGGAAATGCTATTAGATTCAGCGTATCAAAATTATGCAGGTTCGCTATATTTCACTCAATTCAGATTTTTGGTCACACACAGTGTAATTAGTATTTTGTAACAGTTACAAAAATAACCGTTATAACGGGTTTTTCAACAAAGACGCTACAAAAGTAAATCGATAGGGACAGCAAACGACGCCATATTTTTTCCCGCTCTTTTGACATTTCTCTTCAGTAAGGTTTGCCATTTCATCATGGAAAGATATATGTACGAGCCAACAACGAGTCGAAATTATTAAAATTTACTACCGAAATTTGGAGTCAGTGGCTTCAACTTTAAGAGGCCTCAACAATCAGCGATGAGGCTCATTTCTGGCTGAATGGCTTCGTCAATAGGCCGTTATTGGGCCGTACTTCTTCCGTGATGATCAAGACCGGCACGCTACTGTGAATGCGAATCGCTACCGTTCAATTATAACCGAATATTTTTGGCCCCAATTGGATAATATGAACTTGGAGCACATGTGGTTCCAACAGGACGGCGCCACAAGCCATACAGCGAATGCCACAATCAATTTATTGGAAACCAAATTTGGTGAACGTGTTATCTCACGAAATGGCCTAGTCGATTGGCCGCCTCGGTCGTGCGATTTGACGCCGTTATATTATTTCCTGTGGGTCTACGTCAAGTCTGTGGTCTATGCCAACAAGCCAGCGACGATTGATGAACTTCGTACGAACATCGAATGTGAAATTGCAGCAGTATCGGCCGATTTATGCTTGAAAACCGTCGAAAATTAGGTTCAGCGTCTGGACTTCTGCAATCGTGCCCGTGGTGGCCATGCAAAAGAAATCGAGTTCCATACATAATGGCATCGAACGTACTTTCACAAGAATAAAGAATTTCATTGGTATCTAAACCCGGTTTTGTTTTATTTAAAAAAAATTTTTGTAGCGCTCTTATTGAAATCCCCGTTAATTATAAACAATTCATTGTTTTGAACAAGCAATTATCCACAATAGTCACATGTTGGCTTCTCAGCATTTTCGTTAAAAAAGAAAATATTTAAAATTAGCTTTAACCGTTTCTGCAAACAATTAGGTTTGTAAATTGTTTAAAACGGTTATTATAATTTTTTTTTATGTGACTCGTAACAGTTATGAACTCTACAAAATGCTGTACAAAATTCTCTCTGAAGTTGTATGATTATGGTGGTTTAAATTCATAAAATAATTAAGGCAAACGCTAATTAATATGTATAAAACTGAATGGGCTTTGAAACCATAAATTCTTAGCGTGAAGATCGTATTTAGCTGTGACAAAAAGTTTTAGAAAAATCCATCAAAATTACTCGATTTGGCAAACGTGAACACGAATATTAGTTATCGCTGATATTAATTGACTTTTTACCTTAATTTTTCCTGATGATGCTTCCCAATGATGTAGCGAAATATCTGAAATAAAAGAAGCAATATTAAGCTCAAGCTCGAAAAATTTGGATTATTTATTTATAAATAAAGAAGCATAAGTACTTTGTTCACTCAAAATTTTGGTAATATTAAATTGATTTGATGAAGTTTTCGAAAAATATCATTCTCAAGTCTGTGTGCCGCCTCGATGTTTATAAATTATAAATAAAAATTTAATGTAAATCTCAATGCTTCGTATATGTAATTATATTGGGTACAATAGACAAACGTTGGTTGAAAATTGTTTAAGCTTGAAGCTTGAACACTTTCCTAAAACACGTGGCCTTTCGGTAGATGGGAATTTCGAAATTCCCAATCTTTCGTCACTCCTATTCCAGATAAAAATAATATTGATTCAGATGGTGCTGCAACATTATATTTACCCGGATGTTGAATGGATACTATGGAATGACAGTCAATGCGTACAGCCTCTGGTAATGCCCTTGATCTGCATGGTGACGGCGACAGTGATGATGATAATGAAAGGCTATGTACCTTAACCATTATAAAAGTTGGAAAATTAAAACGACAGCAGCCACAACAGCGAACAACTTCGTTTAAATGTAAGTAAAATCCGTCTAAATAAAATGAATGACGACATAGAGTGAACGGCGGCACAGACACCACTACCCACACAGACACATTTCGGTATATAAAATATCACACTTAAATACATACGATATGTATGTACTGCTACAAATTCATTTGCATTTGCTTATTTGCCTTAAACTTCAAATGTTCTATGCTTCAAACAAAACAAACGTCAACGCTTCTCCCCCGTACCAGCGTTTTTGTTAATCCTTTGTGCCAAACAATTACCATGCATACTTTCCATCAAGTTTTATATGATTTTCCCAGTTACTATGTGGAGTTGTACTGGAACGAAAATGTTGATGTTGAAACTTGTAAGTTTACCTTAACTCTCAGACACACTTTTCACCGTATTTATTTAGTGCTTTTCATAGAAGTTTATAAATCACTTGTCTACCACTCATCTTTACAATTCCTTGTTGTTAGTTTGTCACTCATTTGCCACGCCCACTTTCTCATTACGCTTTTGTTTGTTAGCTTCTTATATTTAAATGAATTGATTCCGGTACTTTTGTGCTTTAGTTGCTTTCACCTCCTTTAAAATGCAAATAAGCAGTATCCCCTTACTCATTCACATTCATTCTCATCATTTGCCATCGTTATCGTCATTATCCTTCTCATTATTATCATTATCCTTGCGGCAAATGAGTATTTATGTTTGCTATGGTTTTCTTAGTTTTCTGCCATCCGTTCGTCGGGGGTTTTTAATTACTTTTATTTCAAATGAATTAAAAAAAGTAGTATCCGAATGTTTGAAGGAGGGCATGGATGGAGGAGGTTTAGTGCGATGAAGAAGCCATTTTATTATCATTTCATTTTGTATTGAAATGAGTCGTGGATAATAGTTTCGTTTTACAGTTCGTTCTTTGTTTAACATTTATGTACATAATTAATTATGAGATGTCGAGAAAATACTTCAAAATTGTGTATTTAATTAAATATTCTCATTTTCGTTAGGAAATCTTAAAATCTAATAGATCTGTTTTGATTAATGAAAATATTTAAACCGTCGCAAGGGGTCCCAATTTTATGTAAACGCAAAGTAAAATTTCGTTAAGCCCAATCGAAGTGTCATAGAATTGAATTTCGTTTGGAGAATATAATTTCAGAAAAAGGAATATATGTTCAACCAAACATATAACTTCCTTGGTTTGTAGTATGATTTATGGTAACTCCACATTTAAAGGAACATTTGCGAGAAATGAACAGTATTTGCGACAAACTGATGTTCGTTTAATATAAAAGGGTTAATAGGATAAAATAAGACAAGGTAAGATTTATTTTGTTTTATTTTTAAATTTAATTTTTATTGCTTACACTTTCCCTAAAATGAACTTAAACCCAGGCACCATTACTTTAAGTCCGAGCTAAAAGGAACAAAACTGTAACATAAGGATGGGAAGGTAAATATACCCAATGCACTTATTTATCGAAGACAAAAATTTGTGAAATCAAATTTCTTGCCAAAAACTACCAATGTCACCCTGCCTAACACCATAGAAGCACATAAAATGCACAGCCTATATTTTTCCTGATTCCATTTCAGATCAGAGATATGATCAAAAATATGAAGCGACCCAGGCAGAAATTATAATTTCAAGTGTCAATATGGGCACTCGTGATAAAAGTAAATAATCTCTCAGTATATTCGAAATAAACCCCATGGGACCACATAACATCCCCATCCGAAATATATCGTGGTTTCATTTAAGATCGGAGATATATTCAAGTGTATGAAGAGACCCATGTCATTGACAGAAATAATAATTTCGAGTGTGAATACTGGGCACTCCTGATAAAAGTGAATGGACGACCTGTATATTCGAAATTAGCAATATGCGAGCAAAGAACAGGCCCATCCCAAATATACAGGGTGATTCAGGAAGTTCCGGACAAATTTCGCCAGTGTATTCCTTGGCTTATTTCATGAAGAAAAGTCCACTAGGACCATGTCCGAAAATGCAAGGCTGCGAAATGGCAGAGGGTTTAAAATTTTCGGATTGGTGGTCGGAGGGTAGTAGGGCAAAGTTGCTAACTTCTGAGCCAGTGGTCGGATTTTTTTCCCTTTGTGTTTGATTCTTCTGCCGAAAATTTCAGTAAAATAAAATCTTAAACGTGTTAATTTACAAAAACAAATAAATGTGTGCTGTTATTTCGCTTCCAAAAACAAAAACAAACATTTTTGCATTTCAGTAACTTTGGAACGGTAAGACCTCTGGGCTTCGTTTAGGTAATTTTGGAAAGGTAAGAGGTACGGCTAAAAAAGACATAAGTTACCTGCCTTCTAGCTGAGCAAATTGAGGTTATGCGAATTTTTTTTCCCACTTTTTTCCCGAAAGCTCTGTATCTCGGCGATTTGACTTTTTTCTACTTCTTTTTTAATCAATTCTCAAAGGCCTCTTAAAGACCTTTCCAACAAGCCCTAAGTCCGACCACTGGCTCAGAAGTTAGCAACTTTAGCTTACTACCCTCCGACCGCCAATCCGAAAATTTTCGGAGATCGGAGATACAGTCAAATTTATGGCGCGGCCCATGTTATTGACAGAAATAATAAATTCGGGTATCAATATAGGGCACTCCTGAAAAAGTTAGATGACGGCCTGTTTATTCAATATTAGCCCCATGGGAGCACAAAATATACCAATCAAATATATATTCTGATTCCTTTTCAGATATTGTAAAATTTATGAAGCAACCATTGTCATTGACAGAAGTAAATAATTCAAATGCCAATATTGGGCACTCCTGATAAAAGCCTGAACGACCTGTATATTCGAAATGAACCCCATGGAGAAAATAACATCTCTTCTCTGGAGTGCCCAATATTGGAACCCGAAATTATTATTTCTGTCAATAATAATGGGCGCCTCATTAAATTTGACTATATCTCCCATCTGAAATGGAACCCGGATATATTTGGGATGGGGATGTTATTGGCTCCCATGGGATTAATTTCGAATGTACAGACGGGTCATTCACTTCTGTATGGAGTACCAAATTTTAGCATTTGAAATCATTATCTCCATCAATGGCATGGGCCACTTTAGAACTTGGGCTATATATCCGACCTGAAACAGAATCAGGATGTATATAGGCTGCGCTTTTTAAGTCCTTCTTCGGTGTTTGGCGATAGACATTGGAAGTTTATACACCTTTGTCATGAGCGACCTAGGTTAGATAAAATACGACCTAGGTAAGTTTAATATAAGATAAAAAAGGTTGTGTGTATTATATAACGCTAGTTGTATGCCATATTCAACACAAGTTGCTTAAAAAACGATTATCTGATCCTTTTTCTGTCAAAAACTCAGATTTAAAAAATTTACTATACGTGGTTTGTGTCTTCGATAAATAAATGTATCCGATAAATTTATCTGCACGACCTTCTGTTACATTAGGAATTGATTGTTTGTTTTGTTTACAGAACACAATATCAATTTAAGAGATAAGGTCTTCCACAAATAAGGCATGCGGAATGGTTCTTTTGTAATGCCTTCGTAAAATAAGGTCTGCGGAATGCATGCATTTTTTTATCAGATGTAACCAAGAAGAAGATTTTTAAAATTTTGAGAAATTTCTTTTCCGATTCTTTTTAAACGTAATTTAATTGGAAATTTTCATATATATTATAAAATTACTAGCTGACCCGGCAGACTTCGCCCTGCCGACAAAAAGTATTCAATGATGTCATGGCCACAAATGAATTCACACATTTTATATAGGAAAACACATCATAACAAAAGTGTGCGTAAAACGAAATGCGTAGATATTGTTCGATGTTTTTTGGAACGAAGTTACGGGCAAAATGACAAAAATGAAACAACTTTTTTTATCAACTTTATTACATCCCAGTATTATCAACTATATTGGGTACTTTTGCTTTCGTTTGTGTCTAGACTAACATATGGAGGGGAATATCTAGTTTAATGGAAAGTTTCTAGGAGGAGCGCCTGTAATCAATATCTATCTATATATCTATACAATAGCTGGATCCGGCAAACTTCGTTTTGCCGTCAGAGTTTTTGCAATGCCCAAGGGTGAACAAAAATATTTTGTTCCATTATGTTTGCAATAAGTGAATATATCTACTGGCGTTCCGACACGGGATAATGCCACATTTAGTTGACAATGGCAAAGAATGTGAAATAACTATTTGTTAAAAATATTTGATTAGATTTCGATCTTGTGCTGACTTGTCTAAAAAGCTTCTCATTATACTATAATTGCTGTACCCGTTGCGCTTCGTTACCCCTGAATTGTAATTTTAATGAATCACAATTTTGTTATTTTTTTTCTATTTATTCAAGTACTCTGGGATATACAATATATCTAGTTTTACCATCTGGTGCAAATGTATATTAGTCGGAAGGTTTACCTACACGTGAACATGCAACATATATTGTCCGTGGGAAAACACGGAAATTTAAGCGACTGCCCTTCCGCTTAATTAATGGTCATCGCATATGGCAACAGAATCGGAAACTGGGATCTTTTGAAATCGATGGGCATGTCTGTAGGTATCATCGGAATACGAGGAATCAGTACACCAGTTCGTTTATAATTGCCAGTGATTATAGTAGCCTCTATACGGTTATTCTGATTTTTTTATTAAAAACGCGTTATTGGAATTACGATATTTAGGATGCTCTCGAAACTGACCTCAATGATATTCATATTCATTCGTACCTGTGGTCACTTTCTTAGCGTCATATTCTGACCTTTTTAATAGCCGTATTTTTATTGGTTTTCCCCAAAAAGTAATTTGCATCATATCCGTAGTATATGTACCGCACCTCACATTCCTCCACTGTATAAAACAATTGTCCGTACACCAGGCAGTTGTGAATATATTCCAATGTATCTCAAAAGATATATGGACGATTTGATTCAAATACTTTTGAATTGAATCTTAAAAAAAATTATTTGAAACGAATCGGCCGTATATTTTTTGAAGTATATTGAAATATGTTCTCAAGTGCCTTTTGAAAAGGGGGCGTGCCACCGCCTACTTACAGTCTGGCTGTAATTCATACTGTTCCAACAACATATATACAAAATCTCATCTTCTTACCTCTGATAGTTCATGAGATACAACGATTTTAAATTTCAAGTTGCATGGGCGGTGCCACGCCCCTTTATCCAAACATTTCCAATTATAGCCAAGGATTGTCAGCAGGTCATCAGTACCGCATTGTGAAATTTTCATAACAATCGGTATATTAGAAAAGCCGTCAGAGCGATTTTTTAAAAAGGGCGTGGCACGGCCTGTGTCACCGTTATCATTAAGGGGTATGAAAAATAGATGTTGGCCGATTCTCAGACCTACCCGATATGTAAACAAAATTTCATACTTATCGGTCCAGCCGTTTCGGAGGAGTAAGGTAACTAACATTGTGACACGAGAATTGTATATATATACAGATATTTTTTATTTAATATTTTTCAGCGTATTTTTCAAATTTTCAATTTGAAGTTGGGCGTGGTACAACTTTCTAAGATAGAGACATACATACTTATAAATAAATATGTAGCGGTGGATAATGATTTTGTGACCAAATAAATTATTTTAATTTTATTTTTGTTTAACAAAAATAAATTAAAGTACATTCCTTCTAATACTTTCCTCTTGCATGCCTTCTAAAGCCTTCTTTAGGTAATGGGCAAGAAAGGCCTTGCCTCCCAATCTCACGCAATGCTAAAATGAAAGGAGGAGGTAATGTGTAGGGAAGGCCTTCCGTATTTTAAAGAAGGCCCGTTTGGTCATGATTTGAGGCCTTCCAAGTCATGACTTCCCCCGCTGGTAATATAGGAAAGAGACAATATACGTGTGTATTTGTATAAATTTGTTTTCCTACAAGAAGAGAGAAGCAGTTTTAAAGTTTCATATAAAAGGTGGTGTGTTGCGTACAATGAAATGATTTTTGGGAATTTTTTTTTTGTCTGGACAACGGATGATTGTTAGAAAGCTTGAAAAACTCTTGTTACCAACCTGCTATCGAACTCACTCAACTATTGTAAGTTCATTTCAAGATTTTTTCTTCAAATAAAAAAATAAATATGTTTCACGTCTGTTACGAGTTTAAAACCCGAACCCGACTGCACTAATTCCAGTTTTCTATTATACCACAAACTCCACTGGTAAGTTTTTTATATCTACACCCTTTAAAATCTGCCGGTTTTGTTGTTTGGATGCAAATATAACGTGTTTGTAGCCTGTCGCAAATATAGTATACTTGTCACCAAATGCAACATGTTGGAAAGACAAGATTGATAACACTGTGTGTAATTTTTAAGTCATGGAAATATAACCATATACGGACAGCACTACGCGATAAAAGACCAACAAAAATGTCCCGTATCTCCCAGTTTTGCCCAAAGTCATGGACTTTTTTTTATGGGCCCCCAAAGACTTGGGGCCTCGGTGTCATTCTTGCAAAAAAGTGCTAATTTTTTCCGGCTCATATCTTACAATTCGTTCGGAATTTTGATGTACTCTCTGAGGGAAAGTTATAGCTCTTTTCATAAAGAATAAAAATTGTGAACATATAAAATAAAAATAACTTCATCTTCAAGGTCAAAATCGGAAAAAACTTTAAAACATTCGATTTCTTTTTTAAATTTTTTCCCCTGTTCAGGTCCATAGGTACCAAACCGTTCAAAATTCAAGGAAACAATCAACTATAGAAATGTACCTACTGCCTAAAAACTAACAACACCGTTTGTTACTAGTAACACCGTTTACTTCAACATTGAGATACTATGCTATCTCACCGACCGCAGCAGCACAGGTAAAGCAGTAAGCTCAGCACACATAGGACGCAGCGCACAATGTAAGAATTATTCCCAGGAAGTTCATATGTTCTAGAAAGTTAGTTAAATCAAGCTAAGTAATATCACGGAATCAAGCTACGTAATATGCAAAATATGCGTATATAAAAATAGGGCCGCAGCATTTGCTCTGGTGGTGAAAAAGAACAATAAGAAGATTCAAAATACTGGATCATTTACATTTATCTATAATAGTATAAGAATATTATTTTAACCAATGGCAGGCTGTTTTTCGAAGGAAGATGCACCTCAGCCTATGTGTAACTAATTGAACGCTTACTGGCATACTTTCAAAATTTTATATCCATTGTTTTATTTCTCGAACTTTTACCTTTCTTTTGAACTGATTTTCCAATTAAATTAAGTGAGCTAATAAATTCTCATCAAATTCACTTTCTTCAAATCCACAACTTAAAATACTTTAAACCGCTATTTTTTTCAATAACAACAAACAACATTATACACCTCCAACAACAACGGTGGCATAGCGGTAGCGATTTCTGATCGAAAACAACAAAAGTGAAGAAGGAGAAAGAAATATAGCAATCACTCCCTAAAGACTTTTAGCACGCAGTTGTCTATTTTCACAGGAAAATTTATGATCATTTTAAATTAAAACGGAAACTTATTTTCAGCGAGCTCAAGTCACTTTGGCCATTTCAACGCTAACACGTTAATACAAACTAAAATGCCATTTGGCCAACAATAGCTTGGCGAGGAGGGGAAATAGAAGAATAAATGATAGTGCCATGAATGTTTGGTTACACCTTCAAAAATTCAAGAACGACACAAACGATAATAATAAATGTTTGCGCCATAAAATCACATTGAAATGAACAGACAAGGATAAACACATACAATATTATTATGTAGCTTCTACTGCCACTACCTTACATCTGTCACTCATCCCACAACCATTACCTCTACCGTAGTTAGTATAATGGCTGTGAATGGCCAATACAAGTCTTCCCTTTCTTTACTGAATAAGGACAAATGCCATTACCTCATGCGAGGACGTCCACAACCTCGCACAATCTGTGCTCCATTGAATACTTGCGCCAAGAAAGACCCCCTATTTATGGTGAGAATGGGAAGTGGCAACTCGAAGCCCATATATAATGTATGACTCCATTTCGTTACGTTGTCTGTTCGGTGTTAAGGAATAAATGTTAACCATTACACATACTATAGCGGATTGGAAAGGGTCCCATTCCTGGTTCTATACAACAAGTAAGATTTAAACTGTAATATTTGCATTAACAAAACCCAAACTTCGTAATAATTTTACTGGCAGCATCTCGGTTTAGACTATCTCTACTCGGTTTAGACTACAACATTTGACTGACATAACCCAGGACATAGTTATATAGAAATGAAGTCAATTCTAATCGGTATTGACCTTCAGTCGTGAAATTTTGGATGGACTGGAAAGTTGGTTATAATTTTAGAAACATATTCTTAGACGTTATTCACAAAGAGTTGTTAGAGATTTGAGAGACCATTTATTGTTTGTTACTCAAACAGGATTCGCATTTCATGGGTTATGAGCTGTGGGCACTTTAGGTTACCCTGGTTAATTCAAAAAGTTATTGATATTCAATGTCGGAATTTTTGTCAAAAATAGCCAAAATGAGGAAATCACTAAAAGAAGAATAAAAAAATTACATGAGGTGTCACGGGACACCCGGTTGGTCGAAGTTCCTTTCGCTATATATTATGTACTAGTTAGGTCCAACACGCCTAAGGCACCCGTTGAAAAATACTGTAATTTAAATGGATCTTTAAGAAAATATACTTTTACTAAAATGATAAAATTTTGTTAGGAAATTTTTTATTTATTGAATGTATTTTTTCAAAAAAAAAAATTATATTTTTGGTCCCTTTTGTAAGAATATGTATTATATTTTCCCGAAAAGGTCCTTTCTTTGATGAGAGGAACTTCTTTTATTAAAATAAAAAATAGATGGTTTCCAGTTACATCCCGTGAAAGGATTAGGGAGAGCTTCTCACAAACCAGTGAGCTGTGCGCGTTCTAGTTTTACACTCACTGATCGGGTCCTACAGTTTTACACCGGTTCTGAATGGTATTTTCAAAAGCTTTTTCATGGCTGAATACCCGTCGCCGTCACTAAGCGGGGTGACGGCCTTCGAAAGAAATTTAAGGTGGTCAGAGCAGCGATAGAACCCTCGTTTTCATGCACAAGAGCCGCGCACATTACCGTTGCTCCACCGACGGCCGACTTTTATTAAAAGCTAATATTTTTATGTAAGAAAAAGCCTAAGAGTATGATTTGTTTTACAAAGAAATACTTTTTTTCAAGAACAGGTACTTTTTAAAGAAGTGGTACTCTTTTTAGAATTACGCTATTTTTTTAAGAAAATTTACTTATTTTCAGGAAGGCTACTTATCTCAAGAAAAGAAACGAAAAGAAAAGCTATTATATTATGTTTAAGAAATGGTTCTTTTAAGAGAAGAATTTTTTGTAAGAAAAGGTATTTTTTGTAAGAGAAGGTATTTTTGTTTTTGAAGAAAAGCTTTTTTTACGAAAGAACTTTTTCTAGAAAGAACTTTTTCTCAAGAAATGTTATTTTGTTTTTCAAAAAAAAGTACTCTTTAAAGAAAATTTAGTTTTTTAAGAAAAGGCAATTTGTTGTAAGATAATGTACTTTTTTAAGAGAAGTTACTTATTTAAAAAATTACTTTTTTTCAGAAAAGGTACTTTTTGTAAGGAAATTTACTATTTTAAGCAAAGGTACTTCTTTAAGATAAGGTATTTTGTTAAGCAAATGTATTATGTTTAAGAATATGAATAGGTATTTTTCTTGAGGAAATTTCCTTTTTTTAAGGAAACGCCCTTATTTAAGAAAATATTATGTTTTTAAACTTCTTTCACTTTGGCTTTTTAAATTTACTTTTTATTCAGTTCAAACTACAATATGTAATAAATAGGCTCCAACTAGAAAGTTTCCGATTAAACAAGAAATATGTTGAAAGTACGAGTGTAGGAGTAAGTGTGCTGCCAAATGTAATTCCATGCTTAGGGTTGTGTTTCATGGATTTTCCAGTCTTGCATTTGGCTTTTCTAAATATTATTGGGTTCAAAACTACAATATGTAATACACAGGCTCCACCTAGAAAACTTCCCTTTAAACCAAACCAAACCAAAAGCACCAAAAGTGATAATAATGGGTTGTAATAAAGTAGTTAAAAAAAAGTTGTTTAAAATTTTTTCATTTAGCCCCCATCCCGCAACGAGCAATATGGAACTTCGTTCTAAAAAAAACTAAAACTTTTGCAAATAAAAAATCACGAAACGCTCATATGTCTATATCTCGGACACTGAGCATTCGATTTAAAAAACGTATATAATTTTTGCGAGATTCTAACGGTTTTTTCGTAAGGTCAGAAAGGTCACATTCAGATGGAAGACAGTTATGTCAACAAATCGCTAAAATAAGAAAATCGCTTAAACAAAAATATGTCTTTAGCGATAAAAAAAGAAAATAAATTACAGAGTAGAGTCACCATTGAAAGCTAAAAATTTATTATTTTTGTGATTGGATGCACCATTTCCGAGTTACAACCATATTTTTGTTTTAGAAATTTAATCTATGATAAAGTTCGCGATAATATCAAGAAATGTTATACTAAAGTTACACAAATATAAAACTGAAAATAAAAGTAAATACTGGAAATATTTTGAGAAAAAACACTGTCATCGAGACCTAAAAAATTTATATTCGAAACAAAAATTGCAATTGAGAGATAACAAATTGGCAATGCGAAAATTAAAAAAATTAATACTGTGAATTACACAACATATTTTGAGACAGAAAATGGTAAAAGGACGTTTGGAGTTGAAATATTTAATACAAAGCATGTCAACTGAATTTATTTTTGCTTCCGATTTAATATTTTTTTTTTTCTTAAAACAAAATTTTCAAATCTGAATGACAATTCTGCGTTTTTCAACATCAATTTGAGGAGTTTGAATATAGGTTCTTCATATATTCTCAATATTAGTTTTTATTTTTCGCTTCCAAATTACATTGTCAAACATTTAACTCAATTTCTGTTACTCATAGCGGTCTTTCAAAACATAATTTTACTATCAAATCTAGAAATTTAACAATTGAAGGATTTCATTTATAGCTAAAATACTAAAAATACGAACTATTATTATCAAAATAAAATTGTAATTATGAAGTATTTTGAGGCCTCGCATAAATTTAATATTATAGTACAATGATGTCCAATGATTCTCCCCTTGTGGTTTTGTGGTATCAAAATAGCATGAAATTCAAAGAATTTTAAGGAGAAGTGGAAAAATGCACTCCGATTTTTTCCTAAATATTGGGAGTTTTTAAGGCGAATAGAAATTTAAATTGTAAGATTGATCAAAATAATTTTTAAATTCGACAGAGCAATACACGAAATTAACTATTTAAAATGATTTCGAGCATGTGGGCACCGCGGTTGTTCATGACGGAGCGAACTTTAAACGTCGAATTTTGGGTCACTTTTTCGAGCATTTCTGGTCGTATGTCACAAATAACACAAACAATTGTGGCCTCCAAGGCGTCAGTTGTTGGTGCTGTATCAGCAAAAATCAGTAACTTCGAGCAGCTCTACAGGAAAGAATCAACACGTGTCAAACCGCACCACTTCGTAGGCCAATTGACAGGCCCATTTTTCGAAATCAACTTATCGCAAACATTTGATTGCAATAAATCGATAATTGCGGTTGCCGTATGCCACGTAGCGCCATCCATTAACCAAACCTCCTCTGGAACGGATCAATGTCATCCATATTTGCAAATAGAAAATCATTGATCATGGTGCGGTTACGGTCTTCATTGACCGTAACGCAAGCTTAAGCTTCAGTTTTGAAGAAATGGGATCCGATGATGTCACCATCGTGTAAACCGCACCAAACTGTGAATTTTTTCTAGATGTAATTGAGTGCGTAGAGTCTGTTATGGATACTTTTCACTCCATATGTGGCAATTTTGTTTATTAAGACTCGAAATGGGTCTCATCGCTGAACATAATTTTGCGATAAAAGATCGGGTTAATTTTTAACTGCTCTAGAGCACAATCGACTGAAGTACTACGTATAAGATAGTCTTGTGGCTTTAATTCCTGCACCAGCTGGATTTTTTACGAGTGCATTTGGACTTTGCGCAGAGTCCAAATTCCTGCGACCGACGACGAGTCGATAAATTTAGATCTTCGTCCGCACTTTCGTTTGCAGAGACGATATTCTCTTGTATCATTTAGAGGGTACGAGTTTGTGGTATGAAATCGATCCACAGTTTGATGGATGGCTTACCCAGATGTACGATTATGTGCGCCATAAAAATCCCGACGTCGGCTATAAGTTGCGCGAATCGATGTCTGATTTTCATTGTAAATTTATATAATTTGGTGGCGTTTTTCAAAGAGGAGAGAGAGAGACTATTCATAATGATTTTCCAGAGTGTACTGAATATATATGTCAAAAAGAGAACGCAATATGACAGTTAGTTTGATAGTTAACACTTTTGTAAGTTATATCCAGCAAAAAAGCACACTTTATAAATATTTTGATGACGCAAATATCATGGTAGTAGCAGTAGTCGTTGTTGCAGTTGTGGGCAACAACTAGACGCATTGTTCAGAGTCAACACAAGTGCCACGGCAAGAAATAAGTCAAATCAACTCTTCTTGCGACACAACCTGAACTAGTATTTTCTAAAAGATTTTATTTTAATTATATTGATGTTCTTATAGGGTATGAACTCTCAAGTACTTGTCCGGGTGCGTTCTATTCAAAATTCGAAAATCCTTTCATTAATTCATTCCGTTTAGGGCATAAAGGGTTATTAAAAATGTATTTGGCTTTCGTTGCGTTCATTTTAATCTCACAATATGTATAAGTGCCAGTGTGCAAAATGGCTAACAACAAATAAATGAAATCGGAGTTTAATGTTACCCACGCAAAGTTAAATCTGACAATAGCACCTTCACCATTCTCTACCTTAGCTATTCTCCTAGCGAACCACTAAACCTTTTAGTTCATTTCCTATGCCGTTTGTTAAAATATCCCTTTTCCGTCGTTGGAAAAACATAGATAAGCTTTGGTGTTCATGCGTCAGATTATGTCCGTGAGGCAAAGTTCTAATGGAAAGTTTGCATTTTGTATAATACTCATACCAATCATGTCATTTGCCTGTGAGCACTTGTCATTTACGGGGGAAATGTGTCGTTATAATACCAGAGGAAAGGTTAATGATTGCAAAAAATGTGAAAATCTCTGTCATTTAAATGTTGTTTCGTTAGCTTTCACATTTTGTAAATTACTTTAAAGTCACCTGATAATCCTCAAAGTTGAATGGTACACACCTCTTCTCCAGCTCTCCGACACCCATTCTCTATGATACTGTAGTCGTGGAGCACAACTTGTACGTTTTCCATATCTGAAGTGAAAGGATATTATATTGCAAAAGATACGAAATAGAGAGGGATAAAGAGAAAAAATCACAATGTCAGCTTATGATGTGTCGTCTACATCGGTGGAGCTTCTTTATTAAAGGCGGATTTTCTTCAGGTTTAAAATATAATATATGAAAAGATGGAACATATTTTCATTGCATTTATGTTATCCGTTGATGTGTCTTCTTTGAACTTGAGTCTTAGTAAGATACGAAAGACATAAATATATACACAAAGGCTTTGTGCATAACGTATGGTATATATTTTTCTATATACCAAATATATATCCTCATTATTGTGATTATAAAGGATGTCTGAGAATTTGTCGTAAAGGAATTTTTTGTGCTCATAGACGCCGATAGGATATTTTTTAACATAATGAATATAATAATCCTCTAAAGAGTTTATTATAATTTAAAACCGAAAATATATAAAATCTCTTACATTCCTTAAAAAGTAAGTGGATTCAAAGTGAACATACGCCAAAGGTGAAACAAACACAATTTTATGGAGCCGAATATTTAATACCCTTTACCGTTACCTGTATATAGCGCGACGGAAAAGTTTTTGTAATAAAAATTATTAGTATTTGAAAATATCCCCCGACATGAGTCAGGTGCAAACGTGATCATTCTCAAACTATGAAAGCTTATAGAATATAAAATTACAGGTGGTGTCAGGGGACACCCGGTTGGAACGAAGTTCCTTTCACTATATATTATGTACTAGTTAGTTCCAATACGCCTAAGGCACCTGTTTAAAAAATACTGTAAAATGATAAACTTTTTTTAAGAAATTTTTTATTTATTGAATGTTTTTTTAAAAATATATATTTTTAGGTCCCTTTTGTAAGAATATGCATTATATTTTCGCGAAAAGGTCATTTCTTTTATTAACAGCTAATGTGTTTTTATAAGAAAAAGCCTAAGAGTAAGAGTAAGAGAGTTTTTTACAAAGAAGTACTTTTTTTTAAGAACAGGTACTTTTTAAAGAAGTGGTACTAAAAAGGTTATTTTTTAAGAAAATTAACTTATATTCAGGAAGTCTACTTATCTCAGGAAAGAAAAGAAAGTATATTATTTTATTTTGAAGAAAGGATACTTTTAAGAAGAGGAATTTTTGTAAGAAAATTAATTTTTTGTTAGAGATGGTTTTATTTTTGGAGAAAATCTTTTGTTTGCGAAAGAATAGGTACAATTTTAAGAGAGGTATTTATCTCATGAAAATTTATTTTGTTTTACAAAAAAGGTGCTCTTTAAAGAAAATGTAGTTTTGACGTGACAACGTCTTAAATTAGGTTGCGGCTGGGAGTCACTTATGAAAAAGTGTAACGCCCGGTAACGTTACGATGAGTCACCGAACACAAGTAAACGCAATGTGTTTACTTGTGTGCCAGAAACGATTTGCTTTGCTGGCTTCTAGTGGCTGTTGGTCGGTGGTGTGAGTGTTTTTGTTTTTTGGCACATCATATATATGACGACTGAGCAAGTATGTATGTGCGTATATATGTGCGTGTGTATGAATATTGATTTAGATCAGTCTGCATTGGATAAGGTATTATTTTTTGTTTTTTTTTGTTTTTTGTTTTTTGGCTTTATGATATGTGTAGTGTATGTTTGTGTGTAGAAATTTTCATATGAATTAGGTAGCCAAAACGAAACAGAGAGCTGCGGTCGGCTTTAAAAACGATATGCGAATATGATGAATTGAAATACTTTTTGGTTAGTAAATTATTTTCTTTTGTTTTTAATAAAAGAAATGTTTATTTTTTATAATAAAAGAAATGTTTATATTTTATAATAAAGGATATGTTTATTGTTTATAATGTCACATTTGATAATGTGTTCATAGAAATCGCACAGGTACCTAGATGGTGTTGAAATTACTTCTATTTTCCTAAACCATAAGTTTCAATAAATGTTAAAACATCGCCCGTGAGTTCTAACACTCATTGGGCAAGTGAGTTCATTGCACTCCTATTGTGCAATTTAATTATATTCATATCAATAAATATTCTACCGAGAAAAAGACGTTGTCACGTAAAATCTTCGCCCGTAAAACCGACTTTACAGGCAACAATTTTTTTAAGGAAAGGCAATTTGTTGTAAGATAATGTACTTTTTTAAGAAAATGTAGTTATTTCAAAAATTACTTTTTTTTAAGAAAAGGTACTTTTTGTAAGAAAATTTACCGTTTTAAGCAAAGGTACTTCTTTAAGATAAGGTATTTTGTTCAGTAAAGGTACTCTGTTTACGAATATGACTGGGTATTTTTTTTAGAAAATTTCCTTTTTTTAAGAAAGCTTATTTATTTAAAAAAATTTTATTTTTTAAACTTCTTTCACTTTGGATTTTCAATATTTACTTTTTATTCGGTTCAAAACTACAATATGTAATAAATCAACTGGCTCCACCTAGAAAATTTCCCATCAAACAAGAAATTTCTCCCCATATGTTAGTCTAGACACAAACCAAACCAAAAGTACGAGTGTAAGAGTAAGTGTGCCGCCAAATGTAATTCCATGCTCAGGGTTCTACTTCACGGATTTGCCAGTCTTGCACTTTGGCTTTCCTAAATTTACATTTTATTGTGGTGAAAACTACAATATGTAATAAACAGTCTCCAACGAGAAAACTTCCCTTTAAACCAAACCAAAAGTACCAAATGTAGTTGATAATAATGGGTTGTAATAAAGTAGAAAAAAAAGCTGTTTAATATTTTTCATTTAGCCCCAGCCCGCAACGTGCGATAAGGAACTTCGTTCGTGTGATAAGGACTTCGTTCCAAAAATTAATTAAAATCAGTTTCTGCGGCCGATTGTACAAAACTGGGTTAAATAATTTGTATGGGGAATATATGAAAATGTTGACGTATGGGCCAATTTTCGAAAGCCTTTATACGTGGCCTAAGAATAGCATAAGTACTAACTTTAGTTGAAATTGGTTAATCTTTGTAACTTCTACATCCCACAGAAGTCTGAATTGGCTGTACCTCAATTTTAATCTTTGTATAATTTTATGAAAAATTTCCCTACTTTGACACCAATTATCTCGAAATTTGTAAGAGATATAGGGATTACAAATATGTACATTATTTGTTAGTGTATTACTAACGGCGTACAAATTATTTCGCTACCAACCGACAAACATATTTTGAAGGCAATTATGTACTTTGGCCCGTTTGAGGGAGGGTTAAACGTAAAGGTATCACTGCTAAATTTGTATATATATTGGTGATGAAGCATCGCTAGGTTGCCCTAATCATCTAGTATTATTTTCTAACGAGAACATATGACATATGAAACAGGCTAACCAAGGGTTGCCAGATGACGAATGCGAAAGATTAGGAAACAAACTCTGTAAAACGGAATTTCTCTGGGCATGTAGTCGTACTACACCGTTCTACACACTTGTGCACACATGAAGAATATCTATATATTCAGAATATAAGTCGAAAAATAAAATATCCCTTTCTCCAACTTTTTCTAGGTCAGTTCGTAGTTCCGAGAAAGTTGTGAATATATCTTTGGTTAAAAATTACTGATGCTACCGCTATTTTGTATCAAAAACTTACGCTATTTTGCACAAAAAAATACAATATTCATAAATAAGTGCAAACACAGTGTGGGGGATTGTTCATTTATTACTTTTTCATCGATTTCCTAACCGCCCTTCATAACGAATTTTAACAAAAAAAAGAAACCCTGGAAAAAGGAGCAAATTTGGAATAACCATCCTCAAACCCCATCTCCCCCTAAAAGTGAAATGTAATAAGTGAGCATGGCCGTACATGTTTCATTTTCTGCTTTTTCGTTATGAATTTGGAAACCCGAGTAAACAAAAGTATTATCTTAATTATTTAACTAATATATTCCTTAAGTGATATATTGTAAAGGTCATACGGTGAAAACCTTCGTGATTCATAACGTTTAGCAGAGCAAGCAAAAGATATTTACTTAAATGGAAACATAATTTTTAATTGACTTATTTAATATAATTAAGACAAAAAAAATTTTATTTTTAACTTTTTAATGTGAGGAGTGTCATAATTTTAAAATTATACCGTAACATTCTCCAGAATTTTCCTTCTTCTGTTCCGTAAAATCTATTGGATTCCGATATAGCACTCGCAATCAAATTGAATATACTGATGTAGAGTCCGTTATTAAAGCACAAGAAAGTTATAATGTTTATCCTTTCGATGAAATTTCCACACACAATGAAATTACCATTGAAGTACAATCGATCAGATAACCATTTCCATCGGAATTTTTACCTTCAGCTGGTGAAATTGGTTTTTCAGTTCCTCATTTCGTGGCACAAGCTGATTTTATTGATTTGATACGAGACACTAGCATTTCGTAAAATATTGCGGAATTAATAGTTTCCCGTTTTAAAGAATCGAGTTTTATACAGTACTTTAATGCTAGGGCCTACGAAAACATGAAAATAATTGTAGATGCCATAAATTACTACCAGCACAAATGGAAAGTTTGTTGTGACCCTAACGTTGTTGCGCTATTAAGTGGAGTAAAATACGGTTATCCGCGATATAAATTTTGTTTGTATGTTTGGGAGGGTCGCAAAAAATAGTGGCACTATATTGATTTCGAATGGGAGTCGGGTTTAAACTTTGTGATAGGTGAATTCCTGCTTTACACATAAAACTTAGTCTTATCCGAAGCTTTCAACCAACACTAAGTAAAGAAAAGGAAGATACACTTAGGAAGTCACATGACCTATGAACAAAATGAGTCATGGATCATACAACTTGATACACGCGATTCGCGTTTATTCGCCATTTAGTGAAGGTATCTAATTTTTTCACGAATTGTGCTACTTTGTTTGGGTGGCATATGATGAGTAATACTAATCTTGACAAAAGGAGATACCGTCACAAAATTGTGAATAAGAGCGAAACGCGGCTATCAACTTGTTTGATCCATGACCCATTTTGTTCATAGGTCATGTGACTTTAGGATAAACTAATGAAACTTTACACTTTTTGCCTTTTTGATATTTTTTGGTTTTTAATAATAACAAACTTGAATTTTGTAAGCAAAAAATATTTTTTGTCGCCATTCTTTTTTTTTAACTGCGAAACTGTTGGTTAGATTGAGATATAGCATAGCAACGGATTAAAGGTATTTATTATAATTCTTAATTTTCGTAAAATAATTCGGACAAAATCGCACAAGCCGTTCTCGAGTAATGATGACATATACATACAAATTACCATTTTTAAGATAGAAAGTGGTTTTTATGTACTATTTAGGGTGACTAGACACGTTCAGATTGTATTAATATGTTCACAAAAGTTGTTCACTTTTACCATGTCTACAATTTTGGTAAATATTGTGAGTGAAAAATTTGGAGTCCCTAGAAATTATGCTGAAATAAAAGTTTTTAAAAAAGTGCAGGAAAATCTGAGAATTAGTAAAAATCCTTTTTTTTTCAAAAATTTGACATTCTACTGACAATTCATGGGTACCGGTCAACTCAGTAGACTTGCCTCTAAGCGTTACAATGTACTAGCAGAATGATATGTTTTTCGACAACAACAGTGCTATTCACTCGGATTCAACGAAAAAACGCTCAAATAAATGGTTTTCCAGTTTGAGCGATATGATTTCTAAGTGACGTTTCGGCTATTTGTAGTATATTGTGACCTGTAATTTTTTTTCATTGTATTCACCAATGTTTAAAATTTCATCATGGAGAGATATACGCTAGGACAACGTTTACAAACTATTAAATTTTTTATCAAAATAATTCTTTTCAAATTACACCTTTTCGTGTGCTTTTGCCAATTTATAGTCGTAATAATAGTGCACCTGTGCTAGCTAATCGTCGAATTGTTGCAAATTACCCAAATTTACATAATGCTCAAGTCCCAATAAGACAAAGAACCGGTCGAAGTAATGAAAATAATGCTGCCGTTCAGGCAAGTGTTGCTGAAAACTGCAACTATTAGAAATCCAGCTGGTACACCGTTGTTGTCAATGGAGAGCGGTATAGACCGATTATAAGAAGAAGTTGATTTTGACAAAATCTTGTACCAAGAAGTCGGGCCTACGTGCCACACAGTAAGTGCAACAACCGAATTATTGGGACAAAAGTTTGGAGATTCGATTATATCAATAAATTGTGACATTGAATGGTCTCCAAGAAGTTGTGATTTAACACCATTAGACTATTTTTTGTGGGGTTAATTGAAGTCATTGGTTTTTAGCAATAAACCAGACTCTCTTTAAGCTTTACAGGTCAATAATGAACTTGCTATTTATGACATACGGATTGATTTTTGGACAAAGTGCTCGAAAATTGGGTTCATCGAATTCGTTCCTGTGCAGGCGATTTGAAATACGTTTTATTCAGAACTGAATTGTATCGATTGTACTTAACATTAAATAAATAAGATTTGAGTTTCCTTAACAATTAGTGTGATTTTTTAAAGAAATCATATCACTCGAATTGGATAACACTTTATAATCTTTGTTCTAATTTTGATGTCTGCATTTAGAAATACCACCCGTATAGAGCTAAAAGAATTAATAGTGTTTTGGTTTTTTTTTGACATTTCTACTAAATCGTATTTCTTTTCTGGCAAATTTACCCATTTCCATAATTTCTGCGCCACCTAGAAATTTTCCCTTAACTTTCAAATCTACGATATACAATTTCACAAGCATGATTATTTTATTGTTTTTGTTATAGCCTGACTGACGAAGAGTCTCTGTCGGATAGCATAATACTGTTGTAATAACTTGTGGGTCTCTCTGTTCTTCTGATGATACCATTATATGTCCACAAAATCTCGTACTGACTCTTTCGTAGTAGTTACATGATTAAGTTTGTATCAGAACAACTGTTGCATACATTTTGAGGATTGCTTCTTCATATTAATTGATCAAGCAACAATATGGTATGTATTTGGCGTTTACTAAAATTTGTTCGTTCAGCCTCCGATCGAACAATTTGATAATTTGTAATTTCATATCACATTGTGATCTAAATTGTGCATCCGTTGACTAGTGAGCTTTTACGTCAGGCTATTATTTGCTTGGTTAATGGGTAATAGGCCTGGCCGAAATAAAAATTGAAGGTACATGATTTGTTAGCTAAAAATCGTTCCATGGGTCAAGTAGATTACACGCATAAAATTTTAGAAAAAACAATTAACGCCTTTATGTCCTGCAATGCACTTGAAGCAAAAATGTGATGCATTTTAAAATTATGAAAAATTTTAACATAATTACGATTCATTTTCAAAATTGTAAGGATGGTGAAATGTAGTATGTGTTACGTTGGTATGTATGTGCATCAAAAGGTTTGAAGAAAAATATTATAGGAAACATAAGTATATACATATTTCTAAATTTTAAAGTAGAAAACGTAATTTTTACCGTTTTTTCTCTTTAATACAGCAGCAACACAATTTTGAGAATTTAGGTTAAATGGGTTATATATAAACGGTAATGTGCAAATACCGGTATTTTTTATAAACTAGTTTTCGGGGATTAGTTTTTAAATTTGACAAAAATCCGGATAAACTGGTTTATTTTGGGGTTTTTTTTAAATTAAATTACCGCCCATTTCAATGTTTTTATTCTTATCTAAGTCTCAAAAGTTCAAAATTGTATTTAAACTTTTCCAAATTTTTGTGTTTGTTTAATATAAAATTTAAAACTTATATTCAAATTCACATTAAACTCATTTTAATTTCAAAATCATATTCAAATTTGAAACAGATTTTCCTGCATCAAAATCTTATGTAGTTCAAAAAGCGAATTTATATACTAATATAGATTTTGAAATTTGATAGAAAAATTGTTTGAAAAGCTTGTTTAGTTCTAATTCAAATTTTAAAAGCATTTTACAAAAAATTGTTTTAAAATCCTTTTTCGTATGGCCGTCGGTGGCACAACGCTTAGTGTGCGCGGATTTTGTATATGAGAATGTGATTTCAATTCCTGGTCTGACTACCCTAAAGTTTTTTTCGGCGGCGATCACCTCGCTTGGGGATGGCCACACTATCGAGAAATTTGCCATGAAAAAGCCATAACTTGCCATGAAATAGCTTCTCAAAATACCGTTCGGAATCGGTGTAAAGCTGTAGGTCCCAATCAGTGAGTATATAACTAGAAAACGCACATCTCACTGATTGTGAGAAGCTCCCCCCAATTCCTCATGGGATGTAATGGGAAACATTTATTTAGAACACACTCAACCATAAATACTATCATATTCGAAAATAGACATCAATCATGTTAATTCGAAAATTTCATAAGAATTATAAAATCGTACATTTACCATAAATTAAGTAAAACAAGGTTACCCGGCTAACCGGTTAAGCGACGGCAAATAACCGGTATTCGTGTTGTTACTAAACTACGTCTAAAAAACAAACTGGCACACAGTTAATTGTAAAAAACCGGTTAACCGCTTAAACTTTCATTTCGGTTTCGGTTTTGTACACTCCAGTAATGTCATAGACATTCACTTTTTTTCATTGTAGTCAAAAGTGAAAAAACCTATCTCACTCCCCTTTCTATATTTGCCTTAATTCGTTTTTGCAGGAAGAAAGTCTCAACCTGTTTCTCATTTTTGTGCAGTAGTATCGTTGGCTTCGCAGCTGACTATAGGGTTACTATTTGAGCTGAGATTTTCTTTGGCCAACTGCCTTGCGACATTTATGCTTTTATATACTAGTTCTTATACTCCAAGCTGTACTCCATGACTATAAACAACATATAGAATTACTCAAATGTCGCAAAATGTAATCGAAAAACATACAACCCCAGGCGTAGCGAAATAACTCCCCATGAAATAACTCCCATGAAATAACTCCCAACGAAATAATTCCCACCAAAAATGAAATAACTTCCAATAACAAAAAAATTAAATAAGTCCCACAAAAAATGACAAAACTCCCAATAGCAAAGTGAAATAAGTCCAAGACTTCTCCTACAGCACTTGTTATATGGGCCTTGTACAAATGGTAATTTTTTTGGGAGTTATTTCATTGTCATAACATTGGGAGTTATTTCATAATGAAATGAATGAATAACTCCCAAAAAAAAAGAAATAAGTCCTACTAAAGTGGGAGTTATTTCATATGAAATAACTCCCACTTTTGTATGGAAATTTTTTGGGACTTATTTCATTTTTCTGGTGGGAGTTATTTCATGTGGGAGTTATTTCGCTACGCCACACCCCAATTGACTGATTTTGGTACCGTGCAATAACTCCCAAATGAAATAACTCCCAATGAAATAACTCCCAATGAAAAAAATTCCAATAAGAATGAAATAACGCCCAACTGAAAAAAATGAAATAACTCCCAAAGGCAAAAATGAAATAAGTCCCAATTTCTGGGACTTATTTCAAAATGTAAAAATAAAACCCAATAAAAATGAATTAACTCCCAATGATATAAGGCCCAACAAAAATGAATTAACTCCCAATTTTTTTTTGGTTTCCTTTTACAGAACGCTTTTTATTTCATAATTATATGTAAGCATACATAATCGTAATAATAATCACGATCTAGCCGCCGGACTCGCGCCGCGCCGCGTCGCGAATCCGCCCCGCCCCACCACCCGGTTGACATACATACCTTTTCATAATATTCAATATGAATCAAAAGAAGTTGCTTAAAGAATCCAAGCGGTACAATTGAAAAAGTGCCATCGATTAAAATTCGTCTAGAATTGTTGTTTTGCTTCTTTGGAGTGAAATAAATTCCAACAGGAATGCAATAAATTCCAATTAGTTAAAAAAAATGAAATAAATCCCAACATAATTTTGTTGGGAGTTATACGACTTAGAAGTTATTTCATTATGAAATAAGTCCCAATTAGAAATTATGACATAAGTCCTAACGCATTGGGATTTATTTCATAATGATATTATTCCCAATTTATATGGAATTTTGTTAATTTTTTGTTGGGACTTATTTCACTTTTTTTTTTTGGGATTTATTTCATTTGGGAGTTATTTCACGGTACCACTGATTTTACCCTGTCATCATATATCAACGAAGAAATAAAATTCCTGTGACCGACCTAAAAATTTTGACA
Organism: Phaonia tiefii; assembly: GCA_963931995.1. Taxonomy (NCBI): domain Eukaryota; kingdom Metazoa; phylum Arthropoda; class Insecta; order Diptera; family Muscidae; genus Phaonia; species Phaonia tiefii. The sequence continues at coordinate 202,819,658 of OZ008368.1, forward strand.
TCTGTCGGGAAGAAACGATAACCAATTACAGTAATTAACTTTAAGCTTCGCCGTTTCAAATAGTTTGCTGCCGTCCACCATGGTGTTATTCCACGAATGCTTGTCCAAAATATGACTGAATTATACTCTTCTAGTAAAGTTTCAGGTGTGCGGATTATGAACCACTTAAATATAAGAATATAAATATAATTTCAATGTTAAAAACTGCTTCTACCACCATAATTAAAATGACCAGTATTAAAAATTACTGTGACTGCACTACAATTCCGTATTTGAAATTAATATTAATTGGATTTATTAAGTTAATACTTAAGTTATTCCTACGCAAAATTTTACACCAAACTGTTAACAACGTTGTGTGCCTTTTGCTATAAAACAACAAGTTTTCATCTAAATAAGTCATAATGTATAGAGAACACGCTTTCCTATAAACATTTCATTAAAATGTCATAAATTATAATTTTTGAATAGCAGAAAAGTTTAACAGAAACGAATTTTTATTGTTAAAATAATGTTCAGTATGTGTGTGTGTGGGAGAGTGGGATGTGTATGTGTGTATAAGGATAATATACATGGCAATAAATGTCAACAAGCTCATAACAATGACAACAACAACTGTTTGTTATTAATTAATATACATATACACGACAATAAAACAACCGACAGTTCTACATACACATCCACACAATCTGGCACAAGAACTATCGCAAATGTAATGCGAAAGGATATGCTCATATGCTTAAGGATCCTTTAACACTTACTTACTAAAACGTTTTAAATTCAAACATACACAATTACTTTTACTGTGAATTGGTTTTTGGTTCACAAAAAGGATTAAACTTCCTCTTACTCTCTTGTGCTCGCTCGGTATATTAACAATTTATTATTTCATTTTATAATACAAGTCAACGATTTAAATACACATTAAAATGAACACACAGGAAACACGAAACCTCTACAACACAATACAAATGTCTCCAAGGACAATAGAATTTGTTGTATACGTGTACCTACAAAGGAAATGAATATTCCACCATTGGCGAGTAGATGCCTGTAAAGGCTTACAGATGCTGAAGAGGTGGGAAATTTTGAAAAGATGTCATACCTCTATGTTAATAGAATCATGCTTTAACACGAGCCCCTACACCTTAAAGATACAGAGAGTATACAGAGCTATTCCTCGATATACACAATGATCCATGTTCCTATTAGATAAGAGCGTGAAAGTAACAAATTCACATTAAATTTTCAAGGCTACATAGGAAACCTACGGTATCGCCCACACCAACTTAAGGGAAACACGAAAAGAAGTAAAATCTGAAGGATTGTAAAATGAACCAAAGAGAGGGTGGTCCTTGCAAATTTTCACACACCCTTTCTCAACTTTTACTTTATCAACCTTTATTGTAGAAAAAGGTTGTCTAAGGCTTAGAGTATTCCAATTCTCGACATATTCAGGAACCGGTTTCAAAGTTATTAGGAAAATAACATTTTTTTAAAACCTGGCTTTAAAGTACTTGACCAAGAAGGTATTTAATTCTATGGAATGTAATAGGAAATATATTTTTATATCCAGATGTCACAATCTAATAGCACGATTATTTGCTATAATAACCTAGGCTGTAGACGACTCCGACTCCAGCATTTTGAGAATACACCACTCCACCACGGCTGAGACTGCAATATTTACAAAAAACTAAAGCCCTAAAATTGCAACAAACAGTTTTTGCAATAAACATCGGAGTCGGATTTGGCAATACCCCGTCCCAAATCAGAGCAGGGATCGAACTCACGTTCTTATGCGCAATAGCCGTGCACACTACCATGGCACTACCGACGACCACCTGATATTTATATGCTGGGTGTAAAAATTTCAGGATTTAGACGTCTTCAAAAATTGGCGTCCGATTAGATCAAATAAGGCAGAAGGAAATATAAACTGTTGAAGTGTTAAATTTTCTCTTTTATTGTTCGTTTAGTTTCTATGAGCGATATCGACAATTCATTTCATAAATAAATATATAGAATTATACTGTATAATCTATCGGATTCTTTCAAGGATTATTTATGTAGAAACTAACATAATATCGCAGTCTGAACAGCTGCAGTTGAGTTAATGAAGTGTACGATCTATTATTCTAAAAAATTACTATAGATTAAAAGGAAAAGCCATGATTACGTAGGATTAAACACACATTTGAACCGGTTATTTTTTAATTATACAAGCTGACATTGGTTTTTCCAAATATAGACAAGTTTTCGGTGCTAAGGCCATAGAATAATACATACCATAGAAGCTTTTATTCGCTCAATAAATTAAACGTCATAGGTACGATGGAAAGTAAACATGGGATGGTGGAAAATATGGGTTCAATAATACCAGATGGTGGCAATAGCATACAGCGATCAACAAAGGAACAACAGCCGAATTTCGTGTTTTTGTGGTAAACTAGTTGTGTTAAATACAATACAAATGTATACCAACGATAAAAGTCAACAAAAAAATGCAAAATATATTTAAATTTTTCAGTTCTACACCAAAACGACATGAAAAAGTTAAGTGAACACATTTTGTAACTCCACCTGGTGTAAGGTAATTTTAAATTTAATTGCTCCCATTTCCACAGACCTACGATGAAGAGTGTGAAATGAAACGTCAGATGAGAGAATAAGTTTATCTACGTATGTATTATTCTATGGCTAAGGCTCCTGAGTGTCCAAATAATTCCCAATTTCAACAAAAATGATTAAAAAACCGGCATTCTGTTTTACAAATGTGAACCGGTTTTGGCTTTGAGCACTGTACCAAGTCGCCAGTATCCCAAGTGTCCACCTCTATCTAGAATGTTTTGTTAAAGATTCCGTGCAAGTATATGTGCGAGTCCTTGTTAGTTTCATTGTGTAAGGCTTTGAAAATTTATTGCACATTCCCAGGTCACGCATCTACAAGTCATGAATATTTTCTTCTACTACTCCCTATGGTTTAAGGCTATTTAGGTATCATTGTGATTCTATGCTGTTTTTGCTTCATTTCATTTCGCAAAGTCCCTCTATGCCTTTTACTTGTTATCCCTCTCTCTCGTGTTCTCGCTCTCTTTCCTGCTTTAACAATTTCCATTTTAAATGCTTTGGAGTACAATAGAAACTTTTCCCAGGAAGTAGTTAAGGTATATCTGCTAAGTGTGTGCTTGTGTGTGTGTTAAAGCTAACAACATAGAGATTTTTTTTCGGCCGGAGATGTTCTCTTTTGGAATTCCTTCCGTTGTTGGTGTATCTTCTAGTCTTCATATAAAAAAGTCTATTCATTCTGTTGAAGAAATTTATATAAAAGTTATCTAAAGCGGCCTATTAGATGTTTCAGTTTTTTTTTCTTTCTATATATTAGAATGCTTGGCTCTTATTGAGAGCATATTTAATTTTGAAGTGATTTCATCTTATTTTTTTCTCTTTAGTTTTAAGTGGAAACTTATGGCAATTTAAGCACTGAATTCTTACGGGATTTGAGAGTTTGAATTTAAATTTGAAATGGCTAAAGTCGAGTAATCCAGTAGTTGCAAGACAATTGCTTACTTTTTACTAATATTGAAGGTGTAATTGATTTATTTGAATTCATTTAAATTGTAAGTGCCCTACACCGAAACATCAATAATATGGATGTTGGAAAACAAGCCGAAAGCGAGAAACTACGTATAGTCATTGGTGGCGTAAGTGGCAAAATACAAGCAACAGTTAAAAACATTGAAATTAGGGTTGCGGTTGCTCGATTAAACTCACGAAACAATAAAAAACCAAATTCTGAATAAATTGTAAAAATATGCGCAACGTTCTGTAGTACTGGAGAAACAGGAAAATATTTACTTAGCGGTATGATAACAGTCGATCGTTCTTAATCTGGATTCAATATGGTGAACATAGGAGCTGCTGGTAACCCTTAAATTTTTTGTACTCAACCTGCTTATTGGGTAGTTGCAAAAGTTATAGTTAATCGTGGAAAATTAATTAAAAGGATGGCGTTTTAAAAATCAAACGAATAAAAACAATGTCTCCCCATTGCATTCCAAGAAGCGATTGGGGATAGCTGCTCACAGCCAGTGATCTGTGTGCTTTCTAGTTTTACACTCACTGACTTAACATTGTACTAAGAATTATTCTGTTATATTATCATTAATTATATTATTATTTTAAGAACCTTATTCATGGCCAAGTATTCGATAATGTCACTAAGCGAGGTGGCCTTCGTCTAAAGAGATGTAAGTTGGTCAGGTCAGGGATCGACCCATGCTTTTATCATTTTTTGATGTGTTAACATCTATAGGCGCGGGTACGGCCTAAATTATCAAAGTCAATACATCCAAACGCAGTTTGTCAGACTGAGATCACACAGGTTGTCAGACTGCGATCAGACAGATTGTTCGACTGCGATCACATATTGTTAGCCGTTAAACTCCTCCGAAACGGCTGGACCAATTTGTATGAAATTTTGTTTGCATGTCGGGTAGGTCTCAGAATCGGCCAACACATTTTTTTTCATACCCCTAAATGATAAGGGTGAACCACCCCTAATAGAACACAGATTTTTCCGACTGCGGAACACAGTTTGTCAGACTGCGAAAAAAATACACACTGATGTAGCGGCAGCGAATAGTTGTATTGTGTGGGTGCGGAGCACTCTCAGAGCAAAGAGAATAATGACATGTTATACGTATATAAAAATGAGATAGCAAGAGAGCAACCAAAATTGTGTGAACTTGTGTAGCGTATGTACGAACATTGAAATGTATGTACGTATATACAAGTGTCTGTTGCTTTGCATTCTTTGATTTTTGTGGGAATAAACCAAAAAGTATTAAGCAAGAAAATAATGACACATTTGTTTGCACTGGTCTTCAAATAATTTTAAGTATTAATATTATTTAAATTTAACGTCATCATATGATTGAACGCTGTTTTGTATTTGTGTTCATAGAAATCGTACAGGAACCGTGTAACAAAAAGGTGTTAACACATCGCCCGTGACTTCGGGCACTCATTGGATTTTTTTATGCTGCACGTTATACAAGATAATGGAATGCAACCGAATCATTTATGAAATATTCGCTGCCGCTTTTGTAAACCGCCTTGGAACCACATCAAACCGTTTGATCAAATTTATTTATGTGTTGGTAATATTTTGTTTGGCTTACCACAGCCACACTGCAAATTAATACCATCAAACTTCATTTCAAAGTTGTTATGAAAACGAAAGAACGTATGATTTTTTGTTTGCTGAAAATATTTTGCTCTTTTTTAATTTTCAAGTGTTTTTTTTCAGAAATATTTTTTATCCATTTTTCAAAACACCCCGTCACCCAAAAAGAAAGTAATGTTGTCACTGCGAAAACTAAACAGAAATAAAATTTGAAGTAAATACGCACACACATCAAACTGAATTCAAATCTCTGCAGCGACGGTAGTGAAAATCTTAAAAAAAGCTTCACAACCAGAAGTTTCGTTACTTCTCTGCAATTAAGATTTTCTTGTATCGGTTAAGAAATTGCTCGGGCTTAACTCGCTGGCAGATCTGGTGGATTTCTTCATAAAAGGCTGCCGTTCTGCCACTAGTTCAGATGAAAAGTGGCTTGACTTATTTTACAGTGGGCCATACACTTTCAAAAAATTGTAAAGGGAATAACTTGAATCGTGCCTCCAATTTGAGGACTTTTCAAACAATACGGCACCAACGGGGCGGAGTGGCTCGGAAACGATTCACATCGATAGTCTTGGTTTTAATCGACAAAAAATTCAAACAAAATCATATTTTCGGGGGTTTATCATCAAAAAATTTTTGTCTGATTTTATAATATCACTGGCAACCAAAATCTAAATTAGATGTTGTCCCTGAAATGCTATGAACAACTTCTAACTAAATTTAAACTGTTTCACGCAACACTATATTTCGACCCAGAGGGGCCTGCTAAGAGACCTAATAAAGGTGGAGTTTTGTCTATTACTATCACTATTGTAATATATAACTGATAAAGTTTGGGGTGCACTTGATATATAAGTACCATTAACTAATCCATTAAAAGCCAGTTCGTGATTCTGTGGCAATAGGATTAGATTTAATAAATACTAGATGGACCCGGCAAACTACGTTTTGCCTTCAAAGTTTTTGTAATGCCAAAGGGTGAACAAAATTTGTTGTTCCATTACGTTTTAAACTATAGTTATGGCTGTTATATCGGTTTCTTTGAAAGGGGGCGTGGCACCGACCTCTTCCACCCTGGGTGCAACTCATACTTTTCATGAGATATAGCCATTTTAAATTTCAAGTTGTTTGGGCGGTGCCATGTCCCTTTATCCAATCACAACCAAGTATAGCCAAGGAGTATCAGCAGGTCGTCGTACCACATTGTGAAATTTTTATAACAATCGGTCTGTCTGGCTGTATAGCCTATGTAACCCGCTAGATGATTCTGAATATTGTCTGAAAATTTCATCAAAATCGATTTTCGAGTCCACTCGTAACATACACCCATACATACATACATCCATTTTTATATATATAGTTGCATTAAATTACCTCCTAATAGATACTACTTGGACCGATGTTTTGTAAAAAGTTTAAAATTGTATAGAGTTTGAAAATTTCTATATACAAATATTATAGAAGCTAGTTACTCCTAACAGTTATAGCAAAGGATGGTGTTTTATATATCTGTGGTCATAAACAATAGCAGCCTATGTCGATTCCAAAATTTTTCAGGGAGAGCTGTTTAGAGTTTAATATATTTACTGGAAATCAGGAGTCGGGGTTTTTTGTGATAACTTTGTTACAGATAACAAGGAAACGAATTCTTTTACTTACTTCTTAACAAAAAAGAGTTGCTTATTTGAGCACGGTGACTTCTCAAAATTTTTTTTTTAAATTTTGTCCTAACTCGAGATAGGCTATTATTGTTTGTGACCACAGATATCATGAGTAGTTTTTCATGTTCATGCGTTGACGTGCACTATTCTATGTCGTTTTGTTTGGTCGGTTGGTTCACATGGCTGCTACCATCAATTAGTGCCTTGAGACACCGTTTTGCATACCACATCACAACGGACAGTCTAATGTACAGTCTCTATATCCAACCTGTTAATCGGAGATACTTCATTAGATCCCCTAGATCTAACTCGTGTATCTCAGTGAGGTTGTGTAGGAAAGGATGATCACTAGTACTCAGGCGTATATTCATTAGAGCGCGGCAACTGCAGAGGAGATGTTCCACAGTCTCCTCCTCTTCTGCGTCTTCGCAGGCACGGCAGTGGTCATTAAATGGAAGATTCAGCCATTTGGCGTGATTACCGATTGGCCAGTGCTGGGTCAGCATGCAATTAGCCTTGATATGTTCCCCCGATTTTGGCTAATCAGGGAGTTAGTCCTCTGAATGTTATATTCTGGTCATGTGTATCTCGATATGCGACATGTTTCCGTTCTATCCTATCTGGCCTTTGCTCGTTCAAGATAATGCAGGAAAATACCTCTTTTGACCGACCCTATTGGCGTTGCGACTGACACCATATGCAGTTCGGTGGAAGAGGATCCTGCACTGGCTAGTTCGTCAGGCCTTTCGTTCCCAAGGAGACCCCTAGGATTTCTTACCAATATTGTTATTATTAACAAACTTTTAGTACATATTAAAACCGCCAAAGTCCAATGTAATGTTGCTTTACCCTCTGTATAAATTTTAAGATTTAGCAACACTACTAACGGGTCCGCCAAATACCTTTTTTTTTGAAAATGCAAAAAAAAAACTACTGAATATTTTTTTACAAATTTCTTTTTTTATTTGAAAGTACAATCCTTCCGGTTAATAATGGAAAATAATTTCATTCAAATGGCTGCCTCGGCTGGCCATGCAGTAGCCTGCACGATCGGTCCAAGTTTTAACCACATTATCGATTGTGTGCAGCTGTATTTCACCAATGGCTTCACGAATATTGTCCTTTAAAGCGTCAATTGTCTCTGGCTTGTCGGCGTAACACTTATCTTTGAGGGCACCCCACAAATAATAGTCCAACGGTCTCAAATCGCAGCTCCGAGGTGGCCAAACGACATCAGCTCTGCGGCTGATAATGCGATCTTCAAAAACAGGGCGCAAAACGTCGAGTGTAGCTTCGGCTGTGTGGCACGTAGTGCCGTCTTGTTGAAACCAAATGATGCCAATATCCTCCTCTTCAATTTTTGTGAACAAAAATTCGTTCAACATGGCCCGATAGCGACCGCCATTGACTGTAACGGCCACTCCTTGATCATTTTCGAAGAAATATGGCCCAATTATGCCTCTGGACCAAAATCCGCACCAAACAGTGACTCGTTTTGGTTGCATCGGCTTTTCAATGTATGCGTGCGGGTTTACTGTGCCCCAAAGGCGACAATTTTGCTTGTTTACATACCCGCCAAATCAAAATGAGCTTCATCTGAAAATATGATTTTTTTTGGCAAAATCGGCAAAATCGGCATCTGCAACATTACCATGACTTTCAAAGTAATGTCGCAATATTTCCCAGCGTTGTTCAAGCGTATACACAACCACATTCGTTCAGCGGAAGGATAAAACTAATTATCTGTCAAATCAAAGAAGAGCTAAGTGTTACCATTCACGAAATAAGCACTAGTTGAAAAAAAAAACGTTAGATGGCGGACGCTTTATATCATATGTATGTATATTTTAAGTTTCAAACAAATTCTTCAGTCATACCCTGTCATAACCAACACAAAATAGATATCGCCTTGCCCACTGTTAATTTCGCGTTAACCATATTTATCCTTTCCACTTAAAGGACACTATTGGCAATATTTTGTGTCTTTCTACTTTAAGAAAACTTTTATACATAACACAGTTTTGTTAATGTGACTATCATGAGAAGAAACTATCACAAAGTAGATAACTGTATTACTGTTCAAGATACCCAAAACTTATAAAATATAGAAAAACAATGTTACTCAGTATTTAGTGTTTCCAAGGCGTATTACAATCAATTACTATTGATCTATCAGTCAGAACTTTAGTGCACGTTATCTATTCCCAGAGCAAAGCCACTAATTGTATTCTGGGGACAAATGTCAACATCAATTATTATGTCTCATGACATAAGCTAATATATTCAATTGCCTCAGTGACATACTTCACGGTTATCGACTTAACCCCCCGTCTTTTGAGTCTAAGAGACTGTTAACGATTGGAAATGGAAGGAAAATGTGTATTAATGTAACATTCAAATTGCGAAAATTAAATGGCATTTAAAAACAAACCGCTCGGAGCTACAAAAAATGTAAAAGGCTTCTAACGCGATTGCAAATAAACAAACAATTATATCACATACAAATGTGGAAAGCAAAATGAACAAATAAACATCTTTCTACATATATGAATATATATGCTAATAACTTCGTCCTTGATGTAAAAGCGTTTATACACAAAGAACGGTAAATAAATAAGGAATATCTTTATTTTTCCCATTTGAGGAATATGCAAATTCTACATATTCGTAAATGTAATTCCAATTTTAAAAATGTTGTTTACAAAATACACAATTGTCTTTCATTCTCTTATCTTGCTATTAGTTCTTGTTTTGTTCGTAATCTGGTTTAATTTCATCCCCCACGGCCAGTTAATACGAATATGTTCATTTCGAAAATATTTATGTTTTTTTGTGTTGTTCCTTTAAATATAAAAGTTTTGTTTTAGAACTGCTTTTGGCTTCCCTGCATTAAAGAAACAGAAAAACTTTTTAATCTTTTTGTATATTTCAGTTCATTTCTGTTTTATACCTTAAGGTTCTCTAAACTTTGCTCCCTCGTCATTGTCGTTTGGGATCAAATCTTAACGAGATGAAGTTGAAGAGAGGAAGAAAATGTAGCACAGGCGGCTCTAAAATCCTTATGAAACTGAAAAGATGTGAACTTTGTACGTTTATAAAAATTAGATTTTACTATAAAACTTTTTGTGACATTTGCTAGTTACGTACAAATCAATAAATGGAATCAAGAACCGTTTCAATATTTGCTTAAGGAAAAAACTTTTTCAATGAAAGTTTTTTAAATTAGATCATTTTGAGTGTATAAGGATTGAAGAGTAGGATGCCTCATCAATAAAAATTTGTATTTGCTCCAGATTTATTTGAAATCTTATAGGGCAAAGTATTTTTGAGATTTTGTTTTCAGATTATTCGGACCAGGTATACGGATCGCGCAAGTGGAAATTCCCCCCAAAATCGGGTATGCCGGACGTTTTTTCAATTTTACTTACTCGGTCAATAACCACGATTTTCTTAGTCTGCAAGTCAGCATGTTTAAACAACATTACTGTGTATGCATAAACCCCCAGGTTTGGCAATGATTTTGCTCAATAAGGTACATGTATTACATTGTTTCGTAAATTTTGGATAAATTTTGTACATAACGCTTTATAACTCTTAAAATGTTTATGAAAATTTAAACAACCAATGATGCACTTTAAAAGACAGATAAATACTGTTCCAGAGATATGCCATTTTAAATCTTTTTGCCCATTGTATGAAACTCATAAAATTAGAAACTCTTTTCCATTTTTGCATCGGATTTTCTTTAAAAATTGCATTAATGAAAAATCTACATGCGCATAGTAACGACAAAGTATTACACGCCGAAAAAAAATACAGCAACGTACTGCAGGAGCCATATATAAGTTTTCATTAACTGATGATCTGTTGCGTTTTATTTTTCAATTGTTGTCTGTCAGGATTTTTTGAAATGCCAAAGCCACATTTGAGTCAGAAAAGCATATATTATAGCCTATTAATCATTGTGTCTCCAACATGCAATATTGAATAGCAAACACAATATATTTGTACACACGTATACTATATTTCCAATAAGCCACAAACACGATATATTGGCATTCAAACCACAAACACGACAGATTTTTCAGATTTAAGAGAATGCATGTTTCAATGTAAACAGTCCCAAAGTTTCATTTTAAAAGCAAGCCTTACTTTTTGATGTGTTAACATCTATAGGCGCGGGGTAGGGACTTAACTCACAAAGTGAACACATCCAAACACAGTTTGTTCGACTGAGTTTGTCCGACTGCAATCACAGATTGTTTGGCGTTAAACGCCTCCGAACCGGCTGGACCGATTCGTATGAAATTTTGTGTGCATATCGGGTGGGTCTCAGAATCGGCCAACATCTATGTTTCATACCCCCAAAATGATAAGGGTGACCCACCCCTATATAGAACACAGATTTGTCCGACTGCGAAACACAGATTGTCAGACTGCGAGTAAAACACACACACTGATGTAGCGGCAGCCAATAGCTGTCTTGTGTGAGTGCGGAGCAAAGAGTATAATGACGTGGTTATACGTACATATATAAAAATGAGATAGCAAGAGAGCAACGAATATTGTGTGAACTTATGTAGCGTATGTACCAACATAACAATGTATGTTTGTACATGTGTCTGTTGCTTTGCATTCTCTTTGTTTTTTGTCTTGAAATATTATTAACAGCCTGGTTATCTATCTCGAACGAAAGTTGTCGTTCGTATTCTATACGAAAGAAAGTTGATTTGGGGTTCACAATCTTGTCGTTTCAAGTCGAATGAATACATGCAATTTTTCAGTACAAATTTTGATTTTTCTATATCGAATATGCAGTGACTTAGGAATAAACATGAGGTCAGGCGAACGAAAATTTCGACTTTGAGAAACCAAATTTGAGTCGAATGTGAGTGACTGATTTTCGTTCGCTTAGCCATTCGTTCAAGATAAAGAAGCAGGCTGTAAGTGTTATTAAGTATTAATATTATTTAAATGAAACGACATCATATGATTGAACGCTATTTTTTATTTTGCAATGTAACATTTACTAATGTGTTCATAGAAATCGAACAGGTACCGTGTAACAGAAAGGTGTTAACACATCGTCCGTGAGATCTATTTTTTGGGAAATAAAATGGCAAACCAACAAATTATTTCATGAAGGAATGCATAACGTTCAACGAATTCATGTCGTAAATGATGTCGCAGAACGTGGTGTGACCTTGGCTAACAGTTACATCAACGTCACAACTTCTGAAACAGATTTTCAGGATTTATTGCAATACCTAGAGCTGCATTGCAAGATCCCCAATATAGGATTTAAAAGCAAAACAAAATATTTGTTATTTTATTTTTTCCCTTGGGTATTTTTTGTAACCTGCCTACAGTTTTGGAGGTATAAATTTTTTTATTATAATTGAATAATTTTATTTGTAATTTTAAATCTCATATTAGATGAATTCTGCGTAACTGAAAGACATTTTAGTCATATCTGACATGGCTTGAGCGAAAAACTGAAAACTAAACGCGAAGGTTTAAATTAGTTCAATGTTTAAAGCAAATCCAATGCAAAAGTGCCAAAAGTTTTATAATATTATTAGTTTCATACAAAAAGGGTAAAATGTTTAAATATGGGATAACACAGAAACAGTAACTACAAATTCAAAATTTTTATTTACGAAATCACTTGGAATTTGTCCGTCTGGTAAAGTATATCATTGTTTTTTAAAGTATCATAGAAATTAAAAGCAAATCCGATGCAAAAATGCCAAAACTTATTAGGTAATAATTTTAGTTTCATATAATGGGTATAAATATTTAAAATGGTACAACTCTGGAACAATAACAGCAAATTCAATTTGTTTTAGTTTTTTAATGAATTTTGTACCTTAACTATGGACAGTGTATACAATATAAGTATCATATGCGAGGTTACTTTCAAATGCAACGGTATATAAAGCATGCCAAAGTGTGCCCTGACACAACCTCTTTCAGAGATATTCTGCAATAAAAACGCATTTTAAAGTTTTTGTGAAGGAGAGTTTTCTGATTTAAATGTCAGATTAACATAGTTCATTTGATTTAAGTAAATACGTGTTTCAGCATTTTTTTGTTTGAAATTCGCACTAGTTCGCATTTTAACAAAAATTCAATGAGGTGGAAAAAATACGTTCTGAAGATGGCAAAATAGGTATCAAATCGCTTAGTTTGACAAGGACATCATTGTTATATAGATACATATACTGTTTTTATTTTGTAGTACATTTTCCGAGGTGATCTGGACCAAACTTTGACTCCGTCTTATAAACTTAAAAATATTTTTTTTTGCAGAGAACCCCTGAAATAAAGAGTGTGTCAGGACATTATTTTCATATGATACTAATATTGTTTACATTGTCTTGAGATAAAGTACGAATTTCGTTGAAAAACAAAATTGCATAACTCAGTTTTTGTATTACGATTGATGATCTACCGATGGTATCAATTCCAGCACAGTAGTTAGGCATCTGATGATAAAATGTCATGGAGTTCGAAACTAGTCTTGCCAGTGGGTGTGCTTAACCCTCTAACGTTCAAAATTGATCCAGTGGACCGATTTGGCTTATAATTGGTGTAAACGTTAACAATAATAAAAGATTCTGAAATGTGAAATAAAACAGTAAATTCTCTACCTGGACTAGCTCACAGGTAAAAATTAGTTAAGGCACCCTTTTTCGTTTAGGTCAAAAAAAAAGGTCGAAAAAGTGCAGATAAACAAGATGAAGTTTTGCATTATTTTGTTGAGTGGTACTCCATAAAACAGTTTTTGGCACTCGAGCAACATTAATGCAAGTTACATTTTTGGCACATACATTGTGTTTGTGAAGTTTTACACAATTTGCATTTCTGGTTGCCCTCAGATTTTGCCATCCATACCGGAAAATGCATGAAACTATCATAGCGTACATCATTAACGTGGTGTTTCGCTTTGTGGCCTATTGGAAAAGCTGATTTTGTTGTAGTACTGCGGTTTTTTCTGCCAGGAATACGTGTTTTTCAGTATGTCACCAATCCTGCTGCTATTTTTTCCCAAAAATATGGCAACTGGAGCATTTTAATGTTTTCTTCATTCGCCGAACTGTTCAGCTTCTCAGCCTGTTCGCGGCGATACAAGATATAGGCATATGTTGCAGCCATATCCACTGTGTGGTAAAATATCCGCGTCACCGGGTTTCGCGTCTTAGCATGAATGTGGTATCTGCCCATTACCCTTCCATTTTATTCACACCTCCCATATGTGTATTATATTCTTTTATTATTTGTGGACAGTCCAATTCAATGTATTTTTTTTATGACCATATCTTGTAGTCTGTAATGGGTTTGTTGGTTGCTGCTCTCGTTTGAATGGTTCTATGCCAACGTATGTGGATATCGTCGTTCCACAAAACATTTGAAATTTCAATGCCGTAAGCACAACCCATAAATTCAATCGAATGCCCTCTATTTTTCTCTTTCGACTCCTTATCAGATGGCAGCTTACAGTTCGGTATTCGGTTTACTCTCACTGTACCTAAACTATAAATTCCTCTAACTCGTAGATATACCACTAGAGGAAGAGTGGTATAAAAATTATCGAAATATAAAACTTGGTTGACGAAATTTGGTATGGATTGTGACAATCGCACTACAACGTTTCCACAGCTTCCTAGGTCTGGTGCGCCAGAAAGCACTTTATTACCACCAGCGCCATTGTATACCTCAAAACGATATGCAAAACCAAACGAATCCCACAGCACAAATAGCTTTATCCCTCACTTGTGAGGCTTATTGGGCATATACTGGCGAAGATGGTGTTTAATTTTTGTGGTACACATCTGCTCGTCCTCACACAACCGAGGTGTTTTCGGGATGGAATCAAACTTCTCATTTAGTTTTTCAGTTAGCACCCTGATACGGAATAAGGGATCGTATCCAATATTACCTTTTTTATGCGCTCACTTTCGTCTTGACGGACATGTATATCAAAATTCCAATGTAGTGATAAATTTCATCTTCATTGGTTTTGAAATTAGAATTAATATTTGCAGTTAAAGCACCTCGGTTTGTCTCCTCAACAACAATTTGAACAATCTCAGGTGTAAAAAAGTAACAAAAATATTGAATAGGTGTTTCCAAATGTTTTATTGCGTCTGGCAGCTCCGACTTTCCTTTGAAAGCATCTTCATTGACATGCAAAGAGATTGATTTTTTCCGCCAGATTATTCGCGAAAATTCTTCGGAATCCTTGCAGATATTTTCCACGCCTGTAAAACTCATTGTTTCAATCATAAATTCTCACACGAAAGGTAATACTTAGTTGATAATTTGAAACCTCCAGAAGATGCTTTCATCCTAGGTCCTGTTTCCTCGATTGATGGCAGTGACGAGCGTTTTCTTTTTTGTGCTTTTTAAACTTTATATTCAACACCGTTTTCAAGCGTTGCAGCCGATGTTGATGGCGGAGTGTTTTCAAGCGTTGCAGCCGATGCTGTCTCTACCAACTCCGACGCATTCAATGAAAGGTTAATTGCTTGAATAAATACATCGCTTGTTTCTCCTGCATTCATATCGTTGATGCAAGTTGAAATGTAGTGATTGTCATCAAACGATATATCGTCAGGATCATTGCACTCATCGTCAGTGCTGAAATCAGTCCCTTCGTCCGATTCAACACTTTCCATGAACTCTAATATCTGTTCGTCCGATATATCTGACAGTTTAAAAGTGCGTTTATTGTTTATTTCTATACAAATTGTAATGAAAACAACGAAAAAATAATAATAATAGCAGTGGACTAAAATTGACGTAAACAGACAAGGCACACTTAGTTTTATAATTATTTATGAATAGATTGTTCCATATTCATAAAATAAACAACACAAACTACTCACCAACAAATTTACAGCACAATCGAAAGAGTATAAGTATTTTTACTTATTTTTCGCAGTTTCACTTTTACAAATGTTTATATATTAAGCTTTTTAACATAAATTCCATTTTCGAATGATCACGCAATGCAAAAAAAAACACATGTTATGACTCCTCATATTTGCTTATAACAAAGACCCATATGTTTTCTAGGATTGCCAACAATAATTTAATTAAAAATGACTAAGACTTAGATTTTGAAAACTTAAAAAGGGTGGCAGCCTCAGGGCTGCCTTAACCGATAGAGGGTTAACTGATTTGTCGATTATTCCAACAAAAACCAACCGGACCTTGTAAGCTTGTAGTATGAATTTCTCATCCATTAACTAAAACTAACAAAATCGGTAAATAATTTAAAATTTAAAAAAAAAAGTTTAAAACGGTCCACCTCACTGGATCTTAAAGCTAGACACGAAATATTTTGGGAATCATCATAAAACAAATCAAGGTACATTTTATGGGGTGGACTAAAAACTTTTTTTTCCCCACAGTACAATGTAAGTCGGTCTAATGTATATTGTACCTTATTGAGCAAACTCATTGCCAAAACTGGTGGTTTATGCATATAAAAAAAAGTTTGGACGTTTGGCTTTAAAAGTGTTGACTGACAAAGTATCATAATCGTGGTTATTGACCGAGCTTTAAGTAAAATTCAAAAATGGTCAGGAATACCCGATTTTGGAGGGAAATTCGACGTGTGCGACATGTAAACCTCTTCCGAAATATTTCAAATAACTGTGCTCTATAAAATTTTCAATTAAGCTTGAGGAACCATAAAAATCGAAAAAGAAAAATTTGTTGCGACATCTTATTGAAGAGGATAGGTAAATATTACGTATACATAACGACAGAAATATCGAAAATACCACCGCATAGCCGTGTGGGGCGTGAAAAAATATTAAGAATTGATAAATTACTTTTTCGCGAGCGTTAAGAAAGTTCCCGCACCGATCGCGTTGAAGTTTTGTTTTCCAGCTCTTTTGTTGTTTTTTTCATTACGTATATCATATATATGTATATCATTACGTATACGTATATCAATTGAGTATACGTAGATCAAAAATAAAATCGATTTTAAATCCTTTTTTCCATAAGTGTTATATAGTTAATTAAATGTCATGTATCCTTAACCGAGGGCTAAAACTCTTTGCATGTTACGTGCATGCACAGGAAAATTAAATTTACCCTAAAGCGGAGGTCAATATTTTTTCAAAGATTCGACTGCTAGCAATGAATATTTAAATACATGAAGTACAATTTCAAAACTTCCTAGATTTTCAAAGTACTTTATATTTGGATTATGAGGTTTTATATTTTATTAACTCGTTTTGTACTTTTTCTCGCAAACACATAATGGGCAAATTATTTCAATAAAACTGCGCAGGAAGTGGGTAAGGCATAAGTAAACACCTAAAAGTTTATTAGGTAAATGTCACGTATACGTAATAGTAAATATTTGGAGCAATCCTATTGGGTAAATTAAAGCAGCTTATACGTAGAATGCAACCTAATGAATATAAAAGTGAGACCCTCAAATATAACTTATATAAGATTAAAAATTATTGTAAACATAAGAGTCCTTCACGAATCTTGTAAGACGATTTGACAAATATTGTAGGTGCTTTTATCCTTTAATTTAATTGTATGTGTATATATGGGTATATTTCTAATTAAAAGTTCCTTATATGTACCATGAATTTTGTTAAAACCCCTTTAAGAGTTAAACAAGAACATCCGAAATCCTTTCCCTTTATATTAAAAGCAATTTCATTAAACAGACTCATTTTGTAAATTTTCATCATGCAAAGCAATTTATTTCATATAAATTGAAAGGCCAACTAAATACGTTGCCGACATGTTTGGGAAATTATGTGTTTGTACTTTTTAGGCGCTCGTTAAACCTTACTTGTTGGGTAACGTTTAATTAATTTAAAATTTTAATAAACTTTTCTCAACACATGAAATATAATTTCACAAAGATGATGAAGACGTGGGGCGAGGTATTAAATCATATTTCTTATTTGAGCACAGGACAAAACGAAAATTATTATTTTTTGTTTCTCTTTCTCGCTCTTATTCATTTAATTAATGCCATTATAAATATATATGCGTGAATATAATTTGGAGGGTATTAAGAGTTGTGTATAAGTGCCAGGATATGCATTTAAACAGCCGTATACATATTCACGTTACACAAAAATAACAGTTTGTATGAGTGCCTGTTTCAGACTTGTGTGGTACACATGCTTAAGATCAGAATATTATTTAAAATTCTTGATTACCACTTTATCACTTGAATGGTTTGTTGCCTTTTTGTGTGTGTGTGTCTGTGTGTGTTAAATTTCATTACCATTCTATGGTACTCGCATACTTATCCATATATAGTAAAACATCCTTTTTGTACGCCACAGGACATTTATGCGAACACTTGCGTGTAAGCTTGTGTATATGTGTGGCTTTATTTTATTTTATACAGTTTTACTTATACATGTTATTGTGGTTAAATTGGTTTAAGGTACGCATTCAACTCACATAATCTTATGCATACATAAAACACTCTGAGGACACTCTTAACTGAAGGATTTTGTGTTTATTGTTGTATTATTACAAAAATGACAACGTAGGAAAGATATATAGTATAAATTTTGAATTTAATATATGTGTGTGTGTTAAAATGTGTACTGGTAAAATTTTGGTAAAGAATTTAAGGCTGTTAAATTTTATGAATGTTTGAGTGTGTTGGTTTGGTTTGCGGCCATAATGCGGTAACCGATTTGGCTGCTTTTACATTTTCTAAACTAAACTCGCAGTAAATTTCGGTTGGGGCAGCGGAATTAGCCGTAACCGAAATTAAAGCTTATCACATCAATACTC
This sequence comes from Phaonia tiefii, assembly GCA_963931995.1. Classification (NCBI taxonomy): domain Eukaryota; kingdom Metazoa; phylum Arthropoda; class Insecta; order Diptera; family Muscidae; genus Phaonia; species Phaonia tiefii. The sequence continues at coordinate 202,838,309 of OZ008368.1, forward strand.
GAGGTCATCAGAGCCGAATCAGAGGTTGTCTCAACCAATTTAGAGGTTGTCATAGCCGAATTAGATGTTGTCGCAACCGACTGTGTATCCAAAAAACCGTAATTTTTTGAAACTCGGTTTTCAGGATGTAAGAAAAATCATTTTTCACGAAACCGGTTTTCATTTTATTTAGCGACAGTTTCACATATTTATTTTGTATTTAAAACTCAAAATTTCACAACTTTACTAAAATGTGGCTATTAAGTTTTCAATTTAATTTCAAAGTCTATACTATATTCCAATTCGGAATGCGTGTTTAATATAAAATTTAGAAGTGAGATTCAAATTCACATTAAACTGATTTCAATCCGAAAATTATATTCAAATTTCTAAGAGATTTTCTTCTATGAAAATCTTATTAGGTTTGATTATTTATAAGATCATTTTATTTTTGAAATATGAATTTTTTTTGAAAAAAAGTTTGAAAAGCTTAATTTATTCTTAATTAATTTCTATTCGTCAAAAATCATTTTGAAATTTGAATACAAAAATCTTTGGAATAATCATTTAGAAATTATTGAAGCAAAAAATCATATTTGAACATTTCTTAATTCAAAAACTATATTAAAATTCCAAAATCATATAATTTATAATTTAACACAATTAATATTAACATTAGTATTATATTAATATATCAAAAGTCATATATTTTATCATTTAACACAATTAATATTAACACAAATCGAGAAAAACCCGGTTAACCGACGCCAAACGGGCGGTTTTCGGTTTGTTCGAAAATTTACTTATTTAAAAATCGACACACGGTTTAGCAGAAAACCCGGTTAACCAGTTTTTCGGTTTCGATTTTGGACATTCTAGTCACAACAAAATTTTGAAATTTTTATACCCTCCACTGTAAGTGATAGAGGGTAGTTTGTCATTCTGATTGTAACATATAGAAATAAGGCTTTGCGACCCCACAAAGTAAATATATTCATGATCCTTATAACAACCGGAGTCGATATAGCCATGTACGTCTGTCCGTCTGTACGTCTGTTGAAAACATTCTCACGACTTCAATCGGCGATAACGTGGTTTGGTTTTTGGCCAGAATGTTCCACGTATTCCTGAGCAGTTTGGTATTGAAAATCAGCGAAATTGGTCCATTGGAAAAAATTTTATGATTGGAAACGTAAAAAAACTCATAAAATATTCACATTAATTTTTGTAGTTTTATACTAAACTACTCCTTTTGCCGTGTGGTGAATTTCCATGTTGAAAATCTTTGTTGGGCTTTATAATAGGTAAGTACTTTAGAATGTTTAGATGTACTTTCATGTGTTCATACATTTATATGAATTTTGTCACACTTCATTTAAGGTCGCTGTGGCCTGATGGGTAAAGGGTTGCGCGTTGGAGACTGAGGGTTGTTGGTTCAACTCTAGTCCCAGCTTGTTTTTTTTTTTGTTAACAGTTCTTCGAAAAATGCTTTTTTATTTTTAAAAAAGGATTTTTTCAAGAACTGTTAAAAAAAATTAAAAAATTTAAAAAAAAATTTTATTTTTTATTTTTTTTAAAAAAGTACACACTAAGGTGGAGGGTATCAAAGATTCGGCACAGCCGAATTAAACACTTTTACTTGTTTTCTATTAATTTATTGATGGTCTATTTCCCTGTGTTTTCATAAATAATAACAAATCGAGGATTTAATTTATATGGGACAATCTTTGGATGTCCAATATGTTATATTCGCTTCCAATAGTCTTTGAAGTCCTGACCATCAATTTCAGCGCACCAATTCTGACCTGTTGTGTCTGTCGATTTAGATCCTATACCTGTCTTTTAAAATACGATTGCAACACTTCTCAAACGACCGATCTTCCAAAACTAAAGTGTTGACATCGACGTGCACTGCACCCTGATAAATGGGGGTATTTTTTTGCGAAATAGGACGTTATCATACATGAACAATAATTACAATACTTGTACCTATCTTTCTTATAAGCATAAACAATTTCGAATGACAGCGCCAGCAATAACTGTAAAGTCTTTTTAGTTTTGTTAATATTACATTTACTTTAAGAATTCTAATGTCACAACTGAATTGTGGCAACCGAATTGAAAATGAATTTGAATTGAATTGAAGCAGTATTCATGGGAAATTCGCTAATAGCAACCGAATTGACGCCAAATTCATTCGCTGCAACTGAGTTAATGAAAAATTCGGATATTTTTTCCGAACTGATACCAAATTGGATAGTAGCAACCAAATTGATGGCAAATTCGGATGTGGTACCTGAATTGGTGACATGTTCGGGTGGTGTCACCGAATTTGGTACCAATTTCGGTTGTTGCATCGGAATTGGTTCCAAATTCGGAGGTTGCAAACGAAATATTTTAAAATTTTAGTTGGCTTATATAATTGACGATTCAGTTGTCACAACATAATTAATTATGAAGCGAGGTTTTTTCGACAGGATTTCAGTTGTGGTAACTAAATTCGGTGTTGATAACCTCAATTCGGTGGCAGCAACTACAATTCGGTTGTAACTGTCGAATTTATGGTCCCCACAACCTCTTTTCAAATAATTAGTTCCCTGAGTGTAGGCTGATACAAGTGTTTAGTTTACGGCAATGATTGTAACAAGACTTGTACGCAGCTGGGGTTTTTGCTGCGATTTCTGATTGCGTAGAAATCGGCGCATAACTTTATGTTTAGTATTTCATATACAAATTAAGTTTTAATAGCAAGAGCCAGGCGCAATTCCAAAGGCTACAACACTAACACCCAGTCCCATTCCCTAAAAGGTTACGGAACACATTACAACTATAACAACAGCAGGTCAAATTTCCTATGAATTTAACTCTGAACAACAGCAGCCTGGTCAATTTATTAAGAAGTAGGAATTGCCGCCGCCGCCAGGTTAGAAGACCAAGCCGCCGCCGCCGGTTTTCTCAGGTCCCTAAGCACCCGCCGTAGCGGAAACAATCGGCGTAAACCTATTTTTCTAACACGCTTTATGTTTTTGGGAGATCTATACGTGAAAATTATTGACTGTAAATAGCTAGTGGGCTGTTTTGAAGTGGTTATAATTTTTAAGGAATATTATTTTGTTTTTTTTATGACCGTCGGTGGTGCAGTAGTAGTGTGCGCGGGTCTTGTGCAATAGAACTTTAGTTCGATTCCTGCTCAGACATCCTTAAACTCCTTTCGAAAATGGTCACCTCGCTATCGAGTATGAAACCATGAAAAAGCTTCTCAAAATGCCGTTCGGAACCGGTGTAAAACTGTAGTTCCCAATCAGTGAGTGTAAAACTAGAACGCGTACAGCTCACTGGTTGTGAGAAGCTCTCCCTAATCCTTACATGGGATATAACGGGACACCAATTATATATTTATTATTGTTGTTTGGTTTTAAAAAAATTAAAACGTTTTACCAACTGTATGCTGATAAAATTCATTGTATAACTAATTCTAATAACATACAATTTTAGATGAGACTTTGCATATAAGTGACACCTTTTGTAAGATATAAGCCGTATAAATAAGCTTACCAACTGCTCAGGATTCGGCCGGATTGTTTCGCTATTTGTGCAAATGTTCCCCGTTTTTTTAACTCATCCCGTCTTGAATCTAAAATAAAAAAATGTTTACGTATTAAGCCTTCTTCATAAGTAGTACATTTTTTATTTAAAACTAAATATCTCTACTTCAGGTTACGTATAGGTGATACTATTAGGTTAGATTTCCAATGCTAATATTTATGGAGTATTATGAATTCCCAGGCATATACAAATACAGGTATACTTTTAAGTCATATGTTAGTTGGACACTGATATTTTGTTTCTGTTCGAAATACATTCAGTGTCCCCGGTCCAATGAGATTTACAATTTGGTGTGGATTTTGGAGTGGTGGCACTATTAGGCCAGTTTTCGAAAATTCTGCCGGCAATGCCATCGCGAGCGCTACAGAGCCATGATTTTGGGCTTTTTATTGGCTGCAATAATTACCTTTCATTTCAGCAGGATGGCGGACTTGTCATACCACTCATCAAACCATCGATCTTTTACGCACAGACTTCAGTAATCGTATTATCAGCCATATTGGACGTTTTAGCAATGTCCATTGGCCCCACTGGAGCTGCAATTTGACTCCTTTAAAATTTGTTGTTATAGCCGTTAAAGACCGATGCTATGCGAATAGTCCAGAAACGATCCACACCCTTAAGGCTAATATCGTCCGAGACATACGTGAGATAGAGCTAATGCGAAGCCAGCCGCGGTTGGCTCATGAAATAAATCGGTTTTCATAAATAATGGGAATATTTGTTATTTCTAATGAAGTCATAACAATCGACATGGAATTTAATTTCGTTCATTTTATTTAATTTTAAAAAGATTCTTGTAATTGGGCCACCCTGTAGTAGTTATTATTATTTTATGAAAAATATATATTATGTACATTTTTCCTTTACTCATTTAAACAAAATATAAAACAATATTACAATATAAAGTTTAAATACCAGGTTTATGAAGAAGATAGGGCATCATCGAATTCTCTCCATCGATTTCTGTCTCTCGCCGGTGATTTAATTTGGTTTCGTGGTAGACGGCTTTGTCTCTATTCCTTCTCTAGGCACCGCTTCTGTTAATTTGCTGGTCTTCCTGGCATTCGATATCCCCGCGGATTCCATTCAAGTGCTGCTCTAGCAATATCTGCTGTTGGGCGACTAAGTATATGGCCGATCCTAGTCAATTTTCCTCTACTCATATCCAATTCAATAGGACTGATGCATGTCCGTTGCCATAGTACTTCATCAGAAATCGTCTTGGTCCAGTAGATAGGGAGAATTTGTCTCAGACAATGACTGACAATTGTATCATACTAAAAATATTTGCTGATAGACTTGAACCCTACATTTACTTAGGAGCCCAATAGCAGACATTGGTAGAGCGCCATTTGAATGGAATGGAACCCGCAGGGGTATCGAAGGCCAGAAAGACCACAAAATAAAAATTTTGATATTTTTGAAAACATGTGGGGGCATAACGTGATGCCCATTGTACAACAAAGATCTAAAATGTATTAAGTTCTTCAATTGTGATCGAGACCGGGCCTGGGATCATGTGTATATGGCAGATTAGTAAGTTATTGAAATAAAGTATAACAAGACAAAGTTTACATTGAACAGACAAACGTTGCCAACAAACTCCCCCTATCGCGTACTGTATCTGGCAAATGATTCAATTTGATGATATGATCTAATTGGTTGGCGAAATATGTTATCTTCTTTTTGTAAGGTCCCTGATCTCTCGTGGTTGTTCGAGACCGGATAAGTAAGGCAAAAGTATATGAGAATGCGGTTTCTATGCCCTTGTGGGATACACAATATTTTGGCTTCAATTCAAGAGCTACAATATACTTATCAATATGTGACCTGGTCTACGAAAAGGGAGCTTACGTGGGAAAACTAGTTTTCTGTGAAAAAGCTGTTAAAAGTAAGCAACTCGTTTCGTCAGCTTCTCACTATCTCGTTAATTGTTCTCCGCGCCGGACGTCCAGTAAGTGTTGTTGTTGGTCCAGTAAGTGTTGTTGTTGGTCGAAATATTATTATAGTTCATCGTGTAAGTTGCTAGTGTGGAACATTTAAAAAGGTAACACTGAAGAAGTGACGTTTACTGTTTCTGTTGATTATCGTCTTCGCATTTCGCATGAAATGACACATGAGTGTTGATGAGGAGTTCAGTGCCGTATACGGACAATATTTCCATGAAAAGGATGATGAAAACGATGATGAAAACTATGAAGAGAGCGATGATGATGAAGACGAAGTATGTGTATCTCAGGCAGAAGATGATACCGAACAAACTTTTGTTAACATGGACCTGTATGTTGTTGATGTAAAGGAGGAGGAGGTGGTAACAAAATTTCTGTCAAAAGATTGTTGTAATAACGAATGCCATACACTGATACCACGGGAAATGATCGAGAGTACGCGGAACAATTGCTTAGAGATGTCGAAAAATGAACTTGATTTAGTGAAGCTGGAATTATGAGTAACGAAAAGCTAGAAAGGGTATACGCAAAGCTTGCTGGGCGGGAGAAATACGGACAGAGACAGGATACAGAAGTTATGAGGCATAGAATTCAATGTACCTTCTACAGAGTACCTGTTTGTCGTCCGTTTTTCCTTTTTGTACATGCCTGTACGACGAATTGTTACGAAAATTTAGTACGTAATTTTCACGCACAGGGTGTAACAGTGCGCCAACACGGACTGGCAAATAAACCGAGTACACATCCAAAGTCATTTAAACCAGCTGACATCGAAAAAGCTGTTAAATTCATCGAGTCTATAGCCGATTTAATGGCTCTTCCACTGCCCGGACGACTCCCAAAATTTAAGGATTTTCGGATAATGAAACTGCCATCCAGCGAGACGAAGTTCTCAATTTATCGAAAACACATTTCTTCACTCAGTGATGACGAATTGCAGATGAGTAATTGCAGTTTTCGACGGATATGGTCCAAATACATACCCCATGTTACAGTTATGAAACCAGCGGATGATCTCTGCGATGTCTGCCGTGGTAAGTAGCTCATTATTCTCTCATTTTATAGTTGTATCAAACGTTGAGATTAAATTCAGTATTTTTTCTTTTAATAGGAAACACAATATCGATTGCGCAAGGCAAAGGTGTTACTGACATTGAACGCGAACAGAAGCTTAATCAATTTCTTGATCACCTGCACCGAGCCCGAAATCGACGAGAATATTAGCAAAGTTGGTGTAGAAATACTGACCCTACAGCAGTCGTTCTGTCATTTGATTTTGCCCAAACCGTTCACTACCCTGTCAGTCCACAACAACCTGGTACAGCATACTTAAAACAACCAAGAAGTGCGGATTCTTCGGAATTACAGACGAAAAACAAAAAGTTCAGGTTAGAATTTCAAACTGAATCATAGGAACTCCAATTGCTCGCCTTTACAGGATCTTACTTATATTTTTTGTTTTACAGTACAATTACATGATAGACGAAAAGGACCTAACTGTGTTGTGATCATCCTGCATTATCACCTGCAAACCTACTATAAAGACAGTGAAACACTCGTTCTTTTCTGTGAGAATTGTGTTGGGCAGAATAAGAATAACACTGTACTATCATATCTGCAATGGTGTTTGGCTCGGGGTCTTAACAAAACTATTTTATTCAATTTTCTACTTACCGGGCACACTAAGTTCGCGCCTGATCGTTACTTCGGTATTTTCAAAAGTAAGTATGCCGTCAGTAACATCGACACGTATGCAGATTTACTGCAGTGTGTCGAGGCATCATCACCTGGGGGTTATAATAAAGCTGTATCGGCTGAAAAAGTCGTCTGGTATGAATGGGACAGCTATTTTAAACCACTGTACAAGTCACTTGTTGGAATAACGCAATTCCATCATTTCATAATCTCTACAGATTGTGTAAAAACAAAGAAATTCGCAGACAGTGAAGAAGTGCAGTCCTTTAAGCTTCTGTTAAAACCTATCGATCCTGAAATGCCGAAAGTTATACCACCAGCCGGTTTATCTTTGGAACGTCAGTGGTACATCTATCACAATCTTCGCAGCTTTGTTTCGGATATATCTAAAGTAGATATTGGGCTCCATTGCCGAAACATTTGCCATCGAAGAAACGGAAGTCAAAAACCAGTGAAGATGTTCTCAAACCAGACGAGGAACCAGGTCCATCTTCCTCAGGATCAACACGTAAAAAGATCTCAAGGAAAACGACAACAACGAAAAATATATAAACTACTCAGCATTATTATTTTTGGCCCATAATACGTTTTTCTACTGAATAATCATGTCTTTATAGCTTATAATTCAATGTATTTTGTTCATTACCAATAAATTATATTTTGACGTATTTTTACTCTTCTTTCTCTACATTTTTAGTACACTTCTAAGCAAGTTAGGATTTTCTTCTTTTCACCACGTGAAAAATCATATCATCTCCCATCCGAATCAACCAAAAAGTGAAAATTGATTTTTTGACACCTAAGCCCCCTTTCCGTAGACCAGGTCCCATATGTAACTTTAAGCGCCTTTGAATATTCCCGCTTAAAGTCAGTTTTTGGTTACATATTTACTCAGAAACTGAATTGAAATTTGCTGGACTTTGACAATTGTCATCTCCGTCGAGCTCCGCGTATTACAAAAGACTTTGGAAAATAAGTGCATTAAAGTCCCCTCCCTTGTAATGATCATACAATATATTGGTCGCACTTTGACGATTAAGTTATTTATTGTATTCATAGTAACTTTATTCGAAAAAATTAGTAATATCTATATTAAAATTGTAGAAACTTGGCGTACAAGTAATATTATTATATCGCTAACAGCAAACGTCAGAAACAGAGTTCTTTGATATTTTGGCTTTCGCCAAAATTTTTAACATTTACAATTTACAAACTGAAAAAGTTTAAAACTTCTTATTATTTTTTCGTTGTCGCTACCTATTTTAGAGACTTCTGAAAATAGTCGGACATAATCAAAATAGAAAACGACAAATAGCTCGGAAACAGTGACTTCAGCTGTGGAAATAACCTAAATTTTGAGGGGTTGTCAGGTGTTTGCATAAAGCGGCGCCCCTTAATATTGTGGCATCATTACTTGGAAAAAACCAGCACAATGAAAAAAATTACATGAGGTGTCAGGGGACACCCGGTTGGAACGAAGCTCCTTTCGCTATATATTATATAATAGTTAGTTCCAACACGCCTAAGGCGTCTGTTGAAAAATACCGTAACTTAAATGGATCTTTAAGAAAAGATACTTTTTTTATTTATTGATGGTATTTTAAAAAAAAAGTACTATATTTTCCCGATAAGGTCCTTTCTTTGATGAGGGGTACTTCTTTTATTACAAGCTAATGTTTTTATGTAAGAAAAAGTCTAAGAGTATGAATCTTTTTTACAAAGAAATACTTTTTTTAAGAACATGTACTTTTTAAAGAAGTGGTACTCTTTTTAGGAGAAGGTTATATTTTTTACGAAAATGTACTTATTTTCAGAGAGGTTACTTATCTCAAGGAACGAAAATAAAAGGTATTATTTTATTGGTAAGAAAAGTTACTTTAAAGAAAATGAATTTTTGTAAGAAAATATATATTTTTAAGGGAAGTTTTTTTTAAGAAATCGGAATTTTTTTTAAATTTGGTATTTTTTCAAGAACAGGTACAATTTTAAGAGTAGGTACATATCTCAAAAAAAGTTATTTTGTTTTACATAAAAGGTAATCTTTACAGAAAACGTAGTCTTTTAAGAAAAGACAATTTTTTGTAAGATAATGTACTTTTTTAAGAAATGGTACTTATTTAAAAAATTAATTTTTTTCCAAGAAAAAGTACTTTGTGTAAGAAAATTTATGTTTTTAAGCAAATGTACTTCTTTAATATAAGGTATTTTGTTAAGTAAATTTACTCTGTTTATGAATATGAATAGGTATTTTTTTTCACAAAGTTTACTTTTTTAAGAAAACGCATTTATTTCAGAAAATGTTATTTTTTTTAAACTTCTTTCACTTTGGCTTTTCTAAATTTACTTTTTATTCGGTTCAAAGTACAATATGTAATAAACAGGCTTCACCTACAAAATCTCCCATTAAAAAAAATATCCCCGATATGTTAGTCTAGACACAAACCAAACCAAAAGTTCGAGTGTAAGAGTAAGTGTGCTGCCAAATGTAATTCCATGCTCAGGGTTGTACTTCATGGATTTGCCAGTCTTGCACTTTGGCTTTTCTAAATTTACTTTTTATTGGGGTGAAAACTACAATATGTTATAAACAGGCTCCACCTAGAAAACTTCCCTTTAAACCAAACCAAACCAAAAGTACCCAATGTAGTTGATAATAATGGATTGTAATAAAGTAGTTAAAAAAAAGTTGTTTATAATTTTTTCATTTAGCCCCCATCCCGCAACGTGCGATAAGGAACTTCGTTCCAAAAAGGCAAATAAGACTATAACTTGGAAACGGTGCATCCAATCGAAAAAATAATCAATTTTTCCAGGCTTTTTAGGGATTTTGATAAAGTGATCCAATTGTTAAAAACAAAAAATCGCGAACATAAAAAATCGACACATTACAAATATATGTGCGGTGTTTCGAGTCACGAAAATATCCAAATTTTTGACCACCAACGGAGTCATTAACCAAGCCATTTCTTCAATAAGGTATCAAGTTTTTTTTAGAAAAAATCAACGGATGATGTGTTAACACCTTTTTGCTACACGGTACCTGTTCGATTTCTATGAACACATTAGTAAATGTTACATTGGAAAATAAAAAATAATAGTTTATTGAATTAAATTTTATTTCTTTATTTTTATAATTTATAAATGTTAAGTTTTCATCACAGATAAAATTGGTCTGTGATAGGTGAAATATGAGACATAAACTTTAGATTCCATCCTATCTAAATATCGTGAGAAAACAGCGTCAATTTTAGTTCCTTGGATAGTAGTTGGCGACTCTAATGAAGTATTAATAGTAAGCTTGAATTTTTCGTAGAGGAATTCGATAAGTGGCAGTGCTTCTGCGGTTGAAAATTCGTGTTAAAGTCACCACCCATTATTATAGGCATTGAAAAATAGTCCTCTTCTAGTTCGCGTGAACCATTTTCGGTGTAGGGCAGAAGTGAAAAATGAAAAATGAATAAATTTTATTATATTGTGGACAGACTGGTTTGTTGAAATGTGGATGGCAATACAAATTATTTTTTGCCCAGTAGGTAATTCCAATAGAATGCTACTAATGTCACTAATCGAAGAGGTATTTTGTGAAGTTTGTTGCATGATGGAGTTAAATTGTTCATGTGGTATATGAGCTGAATTTTTTTTTGTATACACCGGGCAATGCTGAACATCAAATGACTCGCTTTGGTTGGCCATAGCAACAACTACGAAACAACCAAACACACAACATCACACATACTTTGTCCGAAGTAGCTGACGTATACGTGTGCCACATAACCACATGTTTGCCATATCAACAGCAACGAAACAGCCAAACACACAACATCACACATACTTTGTACGAAGTAGCTTACGTATTAGTGTGTCACTATGACGTCGACTGCGCAAGCCCATGGACTTGCAAATGAAATTTTGCGTGGCTATGCTTTACATCTCCGTTCAACAACAGCAACAGACACATATACATACATACATTATTATGTTAATACATACGCTATAGACACAATTTCGTTTGCCTCACACCACGTTTGCCCCACACCACTCTTTCATTGCTCTCTTGCTCGCTCATTTTTGTTTATCACGTCATTATTCTCTTTCGCAGTCGCAGAAAATCTGGTTTTAGGAGCAGCACAAAATCTGGTTTTAGCAGCAGCATAAAATCTGATTTAGAAGCAGCATAAAATCTGGTTTTAGCAGCAGCAGAAAACCTGTCTATGTGTTGTTTGCATGTGTTGACTTTGATAGATTTAGTCCCTATACGCCGCTATAGATGTTAACACATCAAAAATTGCTGAAACTAATCAGTTACTTTATAAAAGCTCTCATAATTTTTTATACTAAAATAAATTTTTACACTTATACATCTTTACACTCCAATTTTTGTCACAGGAAAGCAATGTGCTACAATTTTGATTGTTTACAATTATGTGACATATTATTAATTTATGTTGATGTTTTACAATTCTCTTACCATAAACTCGTATTTGCCAATTTAATTTCTTCCGTTTACTACAGAAGTTACAGGGACGATGGTATGCGAGACACATAATGGCTGGTAGTGTCTCCTTTTTTATGGCTTTCGAAGTATTTTATTAAGTGATGCGTCTTTTTGTGGCACAATTCTACTCAAACGTTTAAATATGCACATTTGGAGGATTATATAAGCTTTTTAATATAGAGTGTTAAGTCAGAAATAGCTTTGAGATGCTTTGCGCTTGTTAACGCGTCAAATATAATTAAATTTAATTATTTAAATGCGATTTTTCTTCATACAAAAGAACTGGTAACCAATTACAAAGCTTAAAACAGCACATGTATTTTAAATATGTAATTACATAAGTATGCGTGAATTACTCGCGTATGTGTTCTCGCCTCCAAAGTGTTGATATTGATCACTGTTTCACCGCTTAAATGCTGAAGCAGTTTATAAATGTGAGTGACGATTAAATTGTATCTAGAAATGTTTGCATACTCCTTTCTGTGTGTGCAAGTGTTTTTTCACTTTTACATATGGGTGTGTCTGCCTCAGTGAATGAAGAATTCTCTGCCTTCTCTGTGGTCATAAGCAAATATGTGTTCACAATTATCACAGAAAAGTTTAATATTGACAAGGAAGAATCTGCAGTGATTTAAAATGTCACCCAATTTGCTACAAAAAAAATTTTTAATTTATTGTTTTTATTTTCTGTCCTGTCCTGGATTTCCGTGTAATTGAAGACTTCCATTAACGGTTTTCGATTTGGTAGATGTGACAGGACGATAATACATATGCATGACGAAAGGAAAGATTATGGTGCAATTATGGTGTATCCCAGAAAATATATTCGGGACGCTCATAATTATGACTCTAAGATGAGTGTAAAATATTTGTGAAATACGAGGCTCTGAATTATGAGCCAAATATGAGTGTAAAATATGTTGAAAATGTGAGGCTCAGAACTTACGAGTCCAAAAGGGTTTTTCGATCAAAAACAATTGGTCAGGTTAGTTACGATTCATATTTGGGGAGAAATAAATATTTCACATCAGTCATTTATGGTCCATATTTGGGGAGAAATACCCCTTCGCTATGAGTCTGATATGGGTAATATATGACTCGGATTTAAGGAGAAATAAGAGTCAAATTTTAACCCATTCCGACTCATATATTGTCACATGAATATACATACTACATTTGAATATATTGACACTCAATACTCTGTATACTCTCATGTACTTATCCTCAAATGATTATCAGTAAACACCTCAGTTCATTTTTAACTCAGATGTGGGGTGTGGATCATCGTGTGTTTCGTCGAATTAGCTTCCCAGTATCCGTAAGTATTCCAAGTGAACGTGGTGGATTAATTTCTAAATAAGAAAAAAAATTGTTTTAAACCTGAATTATTTAAAAAAAAGAAGAAAAGATGTCACACGAATATACACACTACATTTGAATATATTAACACCCAATACTCAGTACACTCTCATGTACTTATCCTCAAATGATTATCAATAAACGCCTCAGTTCATTTCTAATTCTCTTGTTGTCAGTATGACTCATAATTAGGCTCATACAGTTTCTGAGTTTGGTTACACATCAGTCGACTATCTCAAAAAGGGCTCCTAAATGAGCTCATTACGAGAGCTGACCCTCCGGATTATGACTCAGAAATGACTGATTTAAGTTACCTAATATTTGCTGGGATATAACTTAAATTCGGAGGGTTCACCAAGATTCACGCAAGACTTGAATTTCCCGGCATGTCTGCGACAAGCTGTTCTTGTTGATTCAAAAAATGGTTACCATTACAGCCGCCAGTTTGGGGTTATTAAATATGGTGCGCTGTTCGAATCAATAGTACGGGTCCATTATTGAGCATTATCGTAAAACTAATTAAGGTTTTGTACCTACAGTTCGCAAGATATCATTTTCAGCGATTAGGTTTATTTTTTCTTCATGTGTCCATTAGTCGTTAAAAATTTCTTATGTGGCGTTCAGAAAATTCATGAGTGATGGTTGAGAAATTAATGCCTGCGCATTACTGCTTCAGCTGGATGCATCATTCGACCATCCCATATTTCGAATTCATGGTTCAGATTATTGCACATAAATTGTAAGATATGAGTGGTAAGCTATGTGGTTTTAACAAGGCGGTGCCAGATGTCATTCAGTCCACAAATAAATTCTATTGCCGGATGAGATATTTCCTAGCCGTGGAATTTTTATTCGTTTTGTAATCACAATTACAAAATCATTGAATTTAGCGGCAATGAATGTTTTCGGTTTTTTTTTTGAAGAATAAGGTTTATGCTGACAAACACACGACCTTCCAAGCTAATAAAAACGAAATTGAGAGCGGTGTCAGCAAAACACATTTATGCAAAACTTTCATGGAGAGTTTCGACAAAGGATAGCGTATGTCCCAGCAAAGCCATGGGTGGCATTTAACCGATATGATATTGCGTAAACAAATTGCCCTATAATATTTAAAATATTTTTTTTTCAAAACCTAAATTTTTTATTGAAACTACTTCTTGCGTAAATTTTGGTACACCCTCTATTTATAAAAACAAAATCAATGGGGAAGCCGCGGACAAATTTCGAAAAGTTTCAAACTGATTTGAGCATTGCGTATCGTAGATAAAGTAAACAAATAGATGAAGCACAATTGTTGGGAAAATTTTAGTGTAATGGGTAATTTTCTAGATGTCATTGAAAGCAATAAATGTGATTTTTTTGTTCCCTAAATAAAAGTCAAAAAATATGACAATAAAAATCTAAAATTTCATATCAAAAGAAAAAATTATTTTCAACAAAAATATCAAGAATATAAAAATACAACACGATACTTAAAGTAGAATATCTGATGGCCATCGAATTGCGAAGCCATGTCACCACCGTATATGTCCTAATAAATTGGTTCTTCCTCCGGATCAGCTACCAATCCTTGCTGAGAGTCGTCAGACACTCTAAAGGTTTTGGAATCTGCGACCACAGAAGTTGCTACAGTTTTTGACCGGGGACATTTTTAGATTAGAAAGGCATTCAGGGATGTTCATCTTTGGGCGGCCTTACGGGTTTTCTCCTATTGATATCCCAACACCGGCCTCATGGCTTTGAAATAGCTTTTTAATGAGAAACAAATGCTATTATGTAAGATCACGTACATTTTGTCACATTTTATATTGTTTAAATTACTTTCATAAAAATTTCCCACAATTTTGAATAAACGTCAATGGGAACTATGGGAAACTTCAGTGAAAGTGACAGTAGTAAAGGACAGCACCTAGTGAACAAAGTTGACAATGGTCGCGCTATATCTATCATTTCCTTTATTGCGTATAGTTGATATAATTACGTTAACTTTGGTTAGTGCGTAAGGGGTTTCATCAAAGGCCGGCAATGGTCAGTTTCATACATACCTGATAGTTCTGTCTAGATTTGAACAAGGTATTAAACTAACTAGTTTACACTTTAGTAATACTTTGCCATTGTGGCCGTCAGTGGTGGTGGTAGTGTGCGCGGCTCTTGCACATGACAACTTGGGTTCGATCCCAGCGCAGACCACTTCACATTTAATTCGACGGCTGTTACTTCGCTTAGTCATGGTGATACTATCGAGTAGTTATTCACGAAAATGTAACTCAAAATACCGCTCGGAACCGGTATCAAACTGTAGATCCCAAGCAGTGATTATGAAACTGATAAGCGCACAAGTCAGTGGCTGTTAAACGCTGTCCCCAATCCCATCATGGGATGTAATAAGAGGCCTTTTTTATCACTGCACTTTGCTTGTTGTTTCTATAGTCATTTTGTTTAATATTTTAGTCTCACAGACTTCCCTGTCTCCAGGACAGGTGTGCGAGTCGGTCCAAAGTTTATATTAAATATTGCCACCTACAAAACTTATAATTGAAATACATTTTAAATAAAAAACGGACGGTATCATTCTTATAGCATTAAACGATTAACTTTAAATTAACCTCCTTTGTATGTCAAATACATTGCAATGTCATTAAAAGTCTTGATTGTTTATATACAAAAGGATTGTTGTTAAATAATTTGCTAATTTATATCCTAATGAATATGTTTATGATAATGGTACTACATTACGTATGAGTCTTGCGAAGTGAACGGAATTATATATATTTTCATCATACTCCCCGTGTAAGCATAATATAAATATTAATGTGTTTGTTAAAAAGATTAATTGACATAATTTATGATTTAAATTTCCTGTAGTATAAAAATGAACAATCACTCCACCTTTACAAAGTCCCCCTTCGCCCTATTCACAAACGTGTCATATATCATTCATAAACACAATTCATAATGATTATTTATTAACTAAAAAAGGAAACACTTATAAACACACACACACGTGTATTTGGCAGGAGATATCAGTGTATGTGTTTGTTAACACACACAAATGAACATAGAAGCAATAATAAATAAACATTTAAATACACAACATTCAACGCACATGCGATTAAAGACAATACACATGCACACAATACCATACGTAGATGTGTTGTTCTTGTACCCTTAGATGTTTTCTTTCTTCACAATTTTCTTCTCTTCGATAACGCATGACTTGATTATGCCAAACAGAAGCCTTACCAGTATCCGGGATGAGAGAAGTATAATATAATTTCGCTTAAATAAATTATAAAATTCTTCGCTCTAGTGTCTCTATATACATATACCTCCTTTAGGGTGGTGGAAGCTGTGAAGCTGTACGGCACAGGAAACGGGTGTATGATAACAACAATTTACAGTTTTAAAACTTAATTTTCAAATGTCAGCAGCAACGGCAAATCCTGTTGCTCCACATGTATTAGCAATAGCATATGACGGTTGTTATATATGTATATCTGTAGACAAATACATTTATACAAATTTCCCCTTCAACGCTATCACTATCACACTCTCGCCCAACGGCATGTTGTTCAAAATTTAAATGTTATTGCAAGCAAAATAAGTGGTATCAACGGAAACGGAAGAAATAATCAACATAGAATGGAACAATACCATATTGTCTTACTAAAAGACATATAAATGCGCGCACATACATGCATATTTTCCCATGCATACTTACACACAGTTGGAGGTTTTGTCTTGTAAGAATGAAACCTTTCAATTCCTGAAACACTGAGCAAAGTTGTTGTTAAAGTCTATACCCAAACTATAGCAGAATTACAAACGTCGTAAACGCACTGTGGTAAGAAATGTTCTTACGCGGGTTTATCTTGAGAAAGGTCATGATGATAATAAGATTATACTGATGTCTTTGGTACTAATGATGAATTTTGAACTTGCACCCCACACTGGCGCATGAATAACCTGGTCAGCGATTTTCGATCGAAAAGGAAATTTTGACCCAAATTTAAATTTTAATTGTAATAAAAGTAAACAACAAAATTAAAACAAGCTAAATATAAAATTAAAATAGAATACCTTGTCAAATTTTAAAATTCTATAAATTCGGCTACAAAAGAAAATATTTATATTAGACAGGCTCACATAGTATGTTGGGGAAAAAAGTGATTTTGTCCACCCTAAAAACCTACCGTGGGAGTCAGTGGTGCAGTGTACATGTACTCTTGTACATGAGAACATGGGTTCAATCCCTGCTGAGACCAACTTAAATTTTTTCGCCGACGGTCACCTCGCTTAGTGATGGCGACACTATCGAGTACTTAGCCATGAACAAGCTTCTCATAATAAAATTCGGAACCGGTGTAAAACTGTAAGTCCCAAGCAGTGAGTGTAAAAAAAAACAGACAGCGCACATCTCATTGATTGCGAGAAGCTCTCCTCAGTCCCTTCATGGGATGTTAGGGAACACCATTTTTTTTTCAAAAATCTACCCTAGATTGTTTTCAGATGATTCCCAACGTAATTTGTGTCCAGCATTAAGATCCCGTAAGCTGGACCATTTTTAAAAATGGTATTTGTTTTAGGTTTTCAAAGAAATTTGTACTTTAGCTAAAGACAATGTTAACAATATTAGTATCATATGAAAGGTTTTTTATGGTGTGCCCAATGGTATAAAAAATATGTCACAACATGTGCTGACACATCCTTTTTTCAGGGATATTCAGAGATACAGAGATTTTTCTGATTTAAATGCCAGATTGGAATAATTCTACACATTCAAAATTTGGTTCCGAGCATCTCGGAAAATTTATTAAAAAATAAAAAAAGTATATCTGTACAACGATGGTATCTTTGTAAATAGAAGCGATTTGACAGCCGTTTTGCCCTGGTTAGAGAGTAATGTTCCCTACGCAATGCATTTTTGGTAAAACGCGACCTAGTGGGAAGTTTAAAAAAAAAACTGACACACGTCTTTGCTTAAATAGGATAAAGATTAAAGTGTGTCAATCTGACATTTAAATCAGAAAAATCTGCGTACTAAAAACTTAAAAATTCAATTTTTTATGAAGAATATCTTTGAAATAAGGATGTGTCCGGATTTCCTTTAACATGTTTTATATAAAGTTGAACTCGCTTCAAAAAAACATTTCATATAATACCAATATTGCATACATTGTCCATAGTTAAAGTACAAAAAAAACAAATCAAAAATATAAATTACTAAAAATGGTCGAGTTCGCGGGACATGAAATATTTTGGGAATCATCATAGAACAATCCAAGGTACAATTTGCGGGGTAGACAAAAGGAACTTTTTTGTGAGTCTGTCTTATTAAGGCTTCTATATTATTTTCTTACTTACCATTTTTGTTACTTCTGAAAAGTTTCTCACAGCTGTTCTTTAGGGTGTCCTGCTGATCAAAAAGTAATTTAAAAAATGAGTCCTTTTTAACCGACCTTTATAGTCTTCAACTGCAGTGTAGTTTTGAAAAAAAAAATATTTTTTTTAATGTGACTCACGAAAGTAGCGTGAACAGATACTTCCTGAAGAGCTTAAAGATCGAATAGCATAAACTCAAACCGATATAATACTCAGACCGCACACTGTAACCCAAATTGAAACAACAAAATCTTACTTTATTTTAGTTTTATTAATTATTTTACAACCTCATTAGGTCAGACGTCTTATTAATATAAATTATTTATTGAGCAAATAAGTTAAGCAATTTTCAACATATTCTTCCAACTGGCTCTATCCTTCGCATTTTCTCGCCAGTTGGTAATACCAAGGATACGGAGGTATTCTTCTGCCTGATCTTTCCAGCGGAGTCTTGGTCGTCCTCTATTCCTGCTTTCATCGGGTACGTTATCAAAAACCTTTCGCGCTGGTTCATCTTCATCCATTCTGATAGCATGGCCTAGCCAACGCAATTGACCCAATTTGATTCGTCTAGCTATGTCCACGTCAGAATATAGATTTTATAGCTCTGCGTTCCAGCGACGTCGGTACTCGCCGTTTTCCCTAACAGGACCATATATTTTACATATGGTATCCCAGGTGTTTTTCATTCGCTTGCGATATGATCCAAATTTCGGAGCCATATGTCAAGATAGGTAAAATGAGAGTCTAATATTGGTGGACTTTTGTCCGTCGAGAGAGGGCTTTGTTCCTAAACTGCTTGCTGAGCCCGCAATAGCATCTATTTGTAAGCACAATTCTCCTGTCTATCTCTAGGCTGACGTTGTTTTCCTTGTTCACGGCGGATCCAAGGTAGACAAATTTATCTAAAATAAATAAATGGTTTCGCTTTACATCCCATGAAGGGACAGGGAAGAGCGTCTCACAATCACTGAGCTGTGCGATTTCCAGTTATCATTCTCTGTTTGGGACCTACAGTTTTACACCCATTCCGCACGGTATTTTGGGAAGCTCTTTTCATGGCTATATACTCGATAGTGTCGCCATCACTATGCGAGATGACCGCGGGCGAAAGAAATTTTTTTTAAGGTGGTCAGAGCAGGGTTCGAACCCAGGATCTCATGTACAACAGGCGCGCACACTAACCATTGCACCACCGACGGAAAAATTTATCTACCACTTCAAAATCAAATCGGTTATCAACGTTCAAGTGAGGACCAAGTCGAGAGGTTCCTGGAGTCGTTGAAACCATCAATTTTGTCATGCCTTCATTAGCAGTCGGTGGCCGTCGGTGGTGCAATGGTTAGTGTGCGCGGCTCTTGTACATGAGATCCTGGGTTCGAACCCGGCTCTGACCACCTTCAAATTTTCTTTCGGCGGCGGTCACCTCGCATAGTGACGGCGACACTATCGAGTATCTAGCCATGAAAACGCTTCTCAAAGTACCGTTCGGAATCGGTGTAAAACTGTAGGTCCCAATCAGTGAGTGAAAACTGGAAAGCGCACAACTCAGTAATTGTGAGAAGTTCTCCCCAGTCCCTTCATGGGATGTAATGGGAAACCATTTATTTTATTATTCATTAGCAGCAACACCCACCTTCGCTGATTCCTTTTCGATTCTTGAAAATACTGCAGTAACTTCTCGCAAATTTCTACACTGCTACACTGATCTTCATTGGAAGAATCTGAGTGGAGTAGCGCTGAAAAGTGGTCTCTCCACATTTTCAGCACACACTGCTTCTCAGTCACCAGATTCCCAATCTCGTCCGTGCAGGATGGCAGCCCATTATTAAGCCCGTTATTCAATCTTCTTACTCTCTGGAAAAACTTTCGGTATTCACCATTCATCTCTCTGCTCCCACTGCCAGTTTTTCCGTCTAAATAGTTGGGTTTCCTCCCTTCTTAGCTTCTTCTACCGCTCACTGCAGCACGCGTTGTAACTGAGTGTTACGTGCAGCGTCTTGCGACATTCTTCGTCGTAGCATGGCTTATCCTTCTGCGCTTTTTGACAGCCAAGTCCTTGCAGCGGTTTGCAAAGAATGGGAGATGTGCTTCCACTGCGCATCTGGGTCTGCGGAGGGGGTATTCTGCTCAAGCAGGAGAGAGAGTTTCTGTCGGTAGGACATTGATATCTCCGGTATATGTACCTTGTCAATATCCAGCTTTTCCTGTGATCTGCTTCGTACGTTTTTCAACTATAAATGCGCACCCAAATTCGTGCTTACGCTCATGGCAGTTGTACTAAATATCGAAGTTTTTCTTTCTGGTTCAACCATATCCTGTCCATCGCATTTCCACCTATGTATCTATGTAATGACTTTTAATGAAAGTCTGCATAGGAATGAAATGATGTGGACATTGGCGGTTATGGCAAAGTTTTTGTTGTGGTTGATTTCGCAGTTGAGACAATTCTCGTAAAGTTGAGTTTTGTTTATTCTTATAATGTGCGATGATATACCTAAATACTTGTGGAGAAGGGAGTTGGTGATTTGCCTTGGTGGACATTGAAATAGCTATATTCTCAACAATCCACCAATATAATCATTTTCACAGAGTATCTTTTTTTAATATTTTCTATTAAAATTTACTTTTTCTGTGAACAGTTATTAATCTTTAACTGGAAAATTATTAAGGAACGTAGAGACTTCTTATCGAAAAAATATATTATGCCCGTCGGTGGTACAATGGTTAGTGTGCGCGGCTCTTGTGCATGAGAACGATACACATTCCGATCCCTGATCTGACCCCGTTTTAAAATTGCTTAAAAAAAATTCTTAAAAAAAGTTTATCATTTTACAAAAAGTATATTTTCTTAAAGATCCATTTAAATTATCGTATTTTTCAATGGGTGCCTTAGGCGTGTTAGAACTAACTAGTTCATAATATATAGCGAAAGGAACTTCGTTCCAACCGGGTGTCCCCTGACACCCCATTTATTTTTTAAACTTTGATTTATACGTGTCTTTTTCATCTGTTTAATAACATAAGCAGTAAAAGATGCCTAAGCCACTGTTTCCGCGCATTCACTCGTTAAATAAAATGTCTATGTTTCTCTGATGTTCGCACACATATTAACAACAATAGTATGAACACGCAAATAGAAGACAAACCATAATTGTTTAACAAAAAGGATAAACGCATAATAGAATTGAAACGGAGACGCTTTAAGTGCTAAGGAAGACTATGGAAGACAGTGGCCCATATACAATTAAGCAAATCATTTTCCGCCGTTCCTAGAGTTGGCTTAACGAAATTAAATTTAATTTAAACAAATTATTTTTAAAGACAACATAGGAAATCTAAGAAAAGGTTGGTTGTGGAAGCCCTAACATCCAGAAGATATGCACACACCAGAGTACAAGCTTCGATTGAAATAACAACAAAGACGAATAAACGAAGAAAATAAAAGATATCAAAAGAAATGAAATAAATGGTTATAGTCGTCATTTCTCCAACAAAAACACATGCGGGCAATTCAACGTTTATTTAGTACACTGTTCGGTAAATACACGCACACCATTTGCAGACATTCGTTTGGATATGTTATAGCGAAAGACTATATTTAACTTTGCTGCTACTACAACCACAATCACATTGTATACATGGCATTCTGAAGGATACACATGCCAAGAGTAACTAAATTGCGTGCTGCCATATGGAAAATCAAATGGAATTATATCATGTATAAATTTTACCCACTGGCAATATTTCATTCTCAATTGACAGATACATTCTTGAAGAAACGACACTTCGACTCTGACTACAAACATGATAAATATCTCTTCTTACAAATGTAAAAGAACATCACGTTAAGATGCGGATATGAAAAAGGGAGAATTTACTTAAATTGTAGAAATGTAATTGTGGCTTTTTTACTTCCTTTCGACACTTATCTTGCCTTGCCAACACTTAGCTCTAACAGTGTGGAATATTTAATATATAGGAATTTATACGTATTTTGGGGAAATTTCCTCGGAATCAGTGTAGATTCGTGTGACATTTTTATATACAGAACGGGGAAGTGAGAATAATTTTAACATTGAAATATACACTTTATTCAGCGTAGATGTAATTCCTGACTTTGCGTCAAATTTAAGTAAAATCTTGACTTACCTACTTATTTTGGGTATTTAGCAACATGAAATTGAAATTAAATGTCAAGAAATTGTAAATTTTATGAATATTTGTAGAATATTACATGTTCGCATAATAGCAAAAATAAACATAATATATCTTACTTAAATAAGTACTTTTGAAAGCTTTAATAACTTCACTACATACTCGTATATCCTATGGGGGTATGAGTAGAGTGGGTAGCGTTGTCTTAAAAATACGTTATAACTACTCAGACGTTACTTGGGCAACTGTTCCACTTTCTGGTGGTATTATCCCGATATTTCTATCTTTAATACATGTCCCGTTTTTTAGATAGATATCCCGCTACAGGTCATCATTTTATTTATAAAAAACAATTAAGTATACAATTAACTTGAAACAGTTGCTTCACAATGCGTGCAGCTTCTCCTACAGCGCCTTATGCTCTAGTAAAACAATTCGGTATACATCTGGTATAAATTCGGTATAAACCTGGTAACATTAGCATAGATAGCATAAACAGTGCAACAAACACAGCTGTGTTTGTATCACAAACATAGATATATTTGGTCGCAAACACATATATTATAACATATTCATTATTGTGTCTGGAACATGTTGCGTTGCAACTGACTGAAGCGTTACCATACGTGCAGCTTTATTTTCATCACTTGCTATGTGAGGCTCTTCATCGTTCCAAGTACGGTCTCTGCAGCGGTTTTCATAGAGTAGGAAATATATGTCCACTGTGCTTCAAGATCATGAGGCGGGGTACATTCTGTGCCAGTATCTGAGTGAGCTTCTCTGCATAGGCAGTGGGTGTGTCTGGTAATTGCAGCTTTCCGATGTCCTAGTTTCTGTATGCCTTGTTTTGTATGACTTTCGTTGTGTTTAACCTTGAGCAAACCTTTGCTGCCGCCAGGTAGTTATCCGAATTGATATCAGCTCCTCGAATCATACCGACGTTCATTACACTAGTAGAGTGTCTTCTAGCAATTACCAGGTGATAAATCTGGTTCTCAGTCTGTTGATCAGGGGATATCCAAGCAGCCTTATGGATGTCTTTATGTTGGAATCGCGTACTACTGACAACTAACCTAAATCTAACAGCCACATTCCGTTGTCGGTAGTGAACCGATGGTTCGTTGATGGACGTTTTCTCTGCCGACTTTAGCTTTAAAATCACCTAGAACAATTTTAATCTCATTCCTAGGGCAGTGGTCGTATATTTCCTCCAAGTGCTTATAGAACGTTTCCAGTTGTAGTACTTACATATGCCACACTTCTTCTTCCTTATATAGCCATGACCTTACCATCGCATCTCCTGCATGCAGTAATTTCAGCCTTACAATTTTCGACGACTTCTGCCAGTTGAATAGTGTCACCGGATCTGTATAGCTTTTTTAGCATTCTAAGTGCATATTCGTAAATCATGAGCCTTCCAACGTTTGCTGGGTTCGGCAATAAATGGGGGGATTTATATTTCTCATTCTCATTGTGTATTTTCGTTGCCAATATAGTGGTCGCGGAAGGCAAATCCAGCCCACCGTGGTTTTGCACTTTACCCATTGCCAGGATGATTATGTTATAGCCGTCCGATATGGATCAGACGCTGGCCAGAATGAAATGTGTTGAATCTGAATTTTTGTTTATTTACTGTTGATCCGCCGATGGCACGAAGTGTTGGCTAAACTGACTTCAAAGCACAAAAGAATATGTTCGCTAGTTTGAAGAGGTACAGTGACAGTGTCACCTATTTAAACTGAGATGCATCAGTGACCGCATAACCAATCAGGCTGTTCATTTGCTTCTCGCTGCAGCTAGAGTTCCATTAAAACTATTGCCCAGGACATACTACTATAAAGTAGTGAGCTATTGGACTGTCCTATGAAGGAATCACTTCTGGCCAATACCAACTTAGTGGCTATCAGAAATTTTCCATCTATACGGTCAGCCATATGTCAGAAAAATATAGAAACCAATAAAGATTTTAAATTAAGGCGGATTTCTAATAACTACATGCCTCTATATGAAACTACGAATCGGGATCTTTTCGGATGCACTTACAGCTTCAACTACATGGAATACTCGTATGTATATGGTCATTGTCTAATGCACCAGTGGCAGGAAAAGGGATTTTCTTTTATGTGGCTGTCTGCGGTGCGATGGTAGTGTGCGGGGTTCTTATATATGAGTACGTGAGTTGGAACCCTGCTCAGACCACTTAACATGTTTTTCGACGGCCAACACCTCCCTTGTGATGGCGACACTATCGGGTATTTAGCCATGAAAAAGTTTCTCAAAATTCCGTTAGGAACCCGTATAAAACTGTGGGTCCCAACCAGTGAGTATAAAACTGGAACGCGCACAGCTCACTGATTTTGAAAAGCTCTCCCCAATCACCTCATGTGATGCAATGGGAAACCATTTGTAGTTATAGCCCTATCCACAGGTCATGAACAAGAACAAGGTTTTAATTTATTTTGAAGTTTTTAATTTTAAACTTTCATAGTGAAAAAGTGAAAAGTGAAAAAGAGTGAAAAGTGATTAAAGTTTTTTCAACAACAAAAAATAACCAAATTTTAACAACTTTTGTTTCATGTCGGCCGTGAAAAATTAGTCCAGTCTTATCATAAATCCAAATCCTAAGATCACAATATTATTTCCATACATCTATGCCAATCCGCATGTGATCTCTCCTCCCAAAAACAATTTACTTAGATATTCATGAAAAGAGTTGAATCTTAATGGCATTTCATATCTCATCTACCCAAATTTTATATGCGCACGTATGAAATCTAACACGAGTCGATAAACTTCTACACCAGATACAATTTTCTCAAGAAAGTTAATAGAAAAAGGAATTTGCAACTGTTGCCATTTATGCTAAACAAAAAAGGAGAAGAAAAATCGACAACGTGTAAACTAGAAAGGGGAAAGCAAGTAGCGAATACAAATGGTAATACATTATACTGATTTACAATAATTTGTTATGCGTGGCATAAGACATCAATAAGGGTCTCCCCCATCCAGTATACATTAAAATAACAAGATACCCCTATACGCCCACACATTTTCCACAAAGTCACAAATACATTGGAATATGTCTAATTTCCTAGATGGGATAACGGAATGACAATATAAATATGGAAGCTAAAATTTATGCAATCATTCGTTTTTTTTATTTTCTTTCAAAAGGAAAAAATTACAATATTTTTGTATTTCTTTGCGATATTGATAAATATTACATTTCGGTATAATTTTGTTTTTTGATGGGGGTAAACCTTTAACTCTAATAAAAAATATCTGATATTCATTTGATTTTTTTCTCCGTTTCTTTTTGCTCCATTTATCGCTGTAAACTTTAGGTGGTGAATTCACGACGTGAAACGGATGCTGGCGTGTATTGGTGCGAAGCCAAGAATGAATTGGGTGTTGCACGTTCACGTAATGCGACACTACAAGTGGCGGGTGAGTACGCATTTGAATTTAAAGAACATTAAACATTTATTTTGATTTATTTTTTGATGGGTGCAGAGAACGGAAATCGTTCAGCGACACATTGTGAGAGTGAAACTATAAATGTTTTCAGTTGTAATTTCCTTTAAGGCTGTAAGAGATCATGTTTTCTCCGGTTAGTGAAAAAATGTAAATGCCGCGGGTGGGATTCGAACTCACATTCGCTGGACGATCGTTTCGATGTTTGTGAAGCATCATCTTCAGCAGCGTCTAGCCCGTTAAGACTTTACGGTGTGTATTTACACAAGTCACTAACCGAAGACATTTATTGATTGTATGCAGAGCGATTGTTGTCGCTACTAACACATTGCTTTCCTACTTACGCGAATGATGCAGAAGTTTTGAAAGTTCTATTTATAGAACGCAATATTCTAATTGTAGTTAACTCGTTCTGTTTTGGTTTGGCCCTACCATATGTTTCAAATTTAGTTGTTTTAGATCCTCGTTATGTTTAAAGTTGTAATTTCCTTTAAGGCTGTAAGAGATCATGTTTTCTCCGGTTAGTGAAAAAAATGTAAATGGGGCGGGTGGGATTCGAACTCACATTCGCTGGACAATCGTTTCGATGTTTGTGAAGCATCGTTGAGTACAAAATCTTTTGAAATGTGACCCACCACATGATTAAAACATCAGTATAGTCGAAAACCCTTTAACGAAAATGGTATAAATAGTGCTCACACACCTTTTGAAATCTTAAAAGGGATACACGGTAATTTGACAACGTTTTTCCGTCCCTGCATAACATGAATAAAATTAATTTAAAACGTAGTGCTCATCAACAGTGGTCCTGACCACATAGGAGTAATATTCATTTCTAAACAATTTTATTTTATTACGTGAAACTGTACTTTACTGTACTTTTATTTTACGTTTAGACACAAATTCAAATCGCAGCTGTGGGGCGGTCAATGACCTGCCGAGTTTCCGCTGATAATACGGTTTCGAACACAGTCGGCAAAATATCAATTGTCATGTTGGCTGCGTGGCACGTAACGCCATTCTGTTGAAACCATTCGTAGTCCATGTCATCCACTTCAATTTTTTGGGGGAAATATCTGAGCATGGCACGGTAACGTTGGCCGTTGACGTTAACCACGGCTCCTTGCTCATTTCCGAAGAAGAATGTGCGTATCATGCCGCCTTGCCAACAACCGCACCAAACAGTCAATCGTTGTGGATCCATCGGCTTAACCTCGAAGTCGTGTGGATTTTCTCAGCTCTCTTTTTTAACATAGCCACCATTATGAAAATGGGCTTCATGGGAAAAGATGTTTTTTCGGCAAAAAATTTAAATCTCCAGCCAAGAGGTCTTCAACGGATGGTCACGAGGCTTCAGATCTCGAACTAATGGGACTCTATAAGCCTTCATACCGGCGTGGCCGTCAGTGGTGCAATGGTCAGTGTGTGCGTCTCTTGTACGTGAGATCCTGGGTTCGATCACTTCTCTGACCATCTTAAATTTCTTTCGGCGGCGGGCACCTCGCATAGTGACGGCGACACTATCAAGTATGTCTCGATGAAAAAGCTTCTGAAAATACCGTTCGGAATCGATGAGAAACTGTAGGTCCCAATCAGTGAGTATGCAACAAGAAAGTGACAAGCTCACCGGTTGTGAGAAGCTCTCCCCAATTCCTTCATGGAATGTAATGGGAAACCATTTATTTTATACCGGGGTCTTTATGTAAAGTTCTGCGCAATACGAGAAATGTTGAATTGCTGCCAACAACGGCGAGTGGATATTGATGGCTGTTCGAGCTCGCGTTCAGCTTCATCGGCAGTATTTTCCACAGACCGCACGGGACGAGCATGTATACGAGTACTTTTGTTCAAGAAAGATCTTGAATAACGAAGTCGCTTCACCAATTGATCCAAAATATGCATTAATGGCACTCTAATTCTATCGAATTTATTTTGTAAATTTATTTGAAGGCTCAGAATTTTGGAATAAAAAGTTTAATATTTATTTCCCAATTTTCATCAATCTCAGCGCAACCTATTTTGTAAAGTTCCAACCTTTATCTAATTCCTACATAGTTCATATGTTCTAGAAAGTTGTTTACTGAGATCTTAGCTACATTCTTCTGGGTGACTTTTTCCTTGAATTTTGAATGGTTTACTACTTATGGACCTAAAGAAGGGAAAAAGTAAAAAAAATAATTTTTAAAATTTTTTGCGATTTTGACCTTGAAGATTAAGTTTTTTTGATTTTATATGTTCGCAATTTTTCTTCACTATGATAAGAGCTACAACCTTTCCTCAGAGAGTAAATCAAAATTCCGCACAGTTTGCAAGATATGAGCCTTACAAAATGATCACTTTTTTGCAAGAATGACACCGAGGGCCCAAATTTATGGGGGCCCATTAAAAAATCCATGAATTTGGGAAAAACTGGGAGACTCGGGTCTGTCAGATACGAACCGAAATCTATGCTATGGGAGTAAATCAAAATTCCGAACAATTTGCAAGATATGAGCCTTACAAAATGATCACTTTTTTGCAGGAATGACATCGAGGCCCCAAATTTTTTGGGGGCCCATAATAAGAAGTGCATGACGTTGGGCAAATCTGGGAGACACGGGTCTTTTTTTGTGTTTTATCACGTACTGGTGTCCGTATATGGTTATATTTTTTCGTGTTGCACTGTGTAATTGTAATCTGAGATTTCCAGTAATATTTCGCTCCCGCTTTCCAGAAAATTTAATTCGGGATTCCCGATAATTATTATATAAATAATTGAATAAGGCAATAGTCATACTACACATAGTAATTCTAACACTCTAGCCCTCTCATTCTAACTCAAAGGATTTAATGCAACAACTATTTTTTGTTCGAACAATATTCGTGGAAACTCGCAAGCCTAGACAACTTGCAAACGTCAATCCAAAAACCTCTAATTTAAAACGAATTGAGAAAATGTAGAAAATATTCGAGTCAATTTTGCTGCACTAGCATGGAAAACGAAACGTCGAGAATTTAAACGCTCCGATGTCATACATATTTGATAACAGGTACGCAGATAATTTTTGTGTCAGGAATACAATCCATAATTTAGAAACTAAGTGGCGCTTTAGCTCGAATTGCGTTTTAAAACTAAGAAATATCAACGACAATTGAAACCATTTAGTTCGCGCACTGTAATTCAAACTGTCTTTTAAACGCGATTTTTATACTTCTAAATAGCTAAAGATGAATTAATAATTTTTAAAAAAGTTACATTTATTTGTTGTATTGTAAAATGTTTTTACAAATATTAAATTTATCTCTTTATGTATATTAGGCCGGCCGAAAAAAAAATTGAAGGTACATTATTTGGTCAGCAAAAAAAATCGTTCTACGGGTCAGTTAGAATACTCACACAAAATTTCTGATAAAACAATTAACTCCTGCATGTCCCACACAATGCACTTGGAACAAAAATGATATGCAATTTCACATTGTGGGAAGTTTTCATATAATTTCGATACATTTTCAAAATGGTAAGGACAGCGAAATGTAGCATATGTCATATTGGTATAAATTTGCATCAAAAGTTTTGAAAAAAAAATTAGAAGTAGGCGATAAACGCAATTTATTTTAAATCTTGAAGTATAAAACGTACTTCTTTGTTGTTTTTGATGTTTAAAACTGTCGCAACACAATTTTGAGAATTTAGAATAAATGGATTTTATAGACGAGGAAATTGTCACAATAGCGCATCAAAATATTCCAAAAAAATTTGCATCGGGTGCTTGCATTCGGGTCGGAAACTCAACAGTATCATATTTTTGACATGCAAAAATACTAATTGTATTTCTTCTTTATTTTCACACATTTATCTTGTTGCCTGTCGCTTATAGAAAACCATTATTGAAGTCGTATTGAAATAAAAAAAAATCCAATGAGTGTTCGAACTCACGGGCGACCTTTTTGTTACACGGTACCTGTGCGATTTCTATGAACACATTAGTAAATGTTACATTGGAAAATAAAAAAACTGCGTTCAATCCTATGATGACGTTACTTTTAAATAATTATAATACTTAAAATTATTTAAAGACCAGTGTAAGGACATGTGTCATTATTTTCTTGCATAATACTTTTTATTTTATTCCCATAAAAACAGAGAATGCAAAGCAACCCACACA
Organism: Phaonia tiefii; assembly: GCA_963931995.1. Taxonomy (NCBI): domain Eukaryota; kingdom Metazoa; phylum Arthropoda; class Insecta; order Diptera; family Muscidae; genus Phaonia; species Phaonia tiefii. The sequence goes on from OZ008368.1 coordinate 202,868,557, forward strand.
TGAAAACACATACATGCATTGTTATGTTCGTACATACGATACACAAGTTCACACAATTTTCGCTGTTCTCCAGCTATCTCATTTTTATATACGTATAACCACGGGTATCACCCAAAAAGAGCGAATTAATAAGAGCGACAAAATAACAACGAAAGAAATAAAAGGAGATAATAAAAAGAGCGAAAGATAAAAAAGAGCGAAAGATAAAAAAGAGCGAAAGTTCCATAAATTTGATAATATATTAAATACACAAAAAATTATACAAATTCTCAAAAGTTTAATAATTTTCTAATTAACAAACGATAAATTTAATTTTCGCATTTGCTAGCACAAATCTTCCGCTATTTTCTTCCACATCTGTTAATTATTTTTCAAGGTTGTAGTCTTTCCATTATTAGGCCGCAACTCCTTTACCAGGGATATCAAAAATATGATAGTCGGCGAAAGTTCCATAAAAATTATACAAATTATCAAAAGTATAATAATTTTCTAATTAACAAACGATAAATTTAATTTTCGCATTTTAAATAAACCATAATATTAACTATTTGAATAAACCTATAATACTCGAATTAAATTTGGAGATTAAAGTTCTGTGCTTTTAAATATTCAAAATAAAATTGGCGAAATCCGAATTATGAGATTAAAAAAATCGCGCCATTTTCTTAATTTCATAAGTCGGATTTCGCTAATTTTATTCGATCATTTTACCTTTCGCTCATTTTTTATTCGCTCTTTTTTTTCGCTGTTTTCGATTCGCTGTTTTTGTTTTCGCACTTATTGGGTGGAACCATAACCACGTAATTATTCTCTTTGCTCTGAGAGTGTTCCGCACCCACACAATACAACTATTCGCTGCCGCTACATCAGTGTGTGTTTTTCGTAGTTTGAGAATCTGTGTTTCTTAGTCGGACAAATCTGTGTTCGATATAGTGGTGGGTCACCCTTATCATTTAGGGGTATGAAAAATATATGCTGGCCGATTCTGAGATCTACCCGATATGCACACAAAGTTTCATACAAATCGGTCCAGCCGTTTCGGGGGAGTTTGACGCCAAACAATCGGTGTGATCGCAGTCGGACAAATTCTGTTTGGATGGATTAACTTTGTGACTTAAGACCCTACCCGCGCCTATAGAAGTTCACACATCAAAAAGTTTGGGATACTTTTTTGATTTTCGATACACTTTAATGTTCGACGTCAACATTTAGCAGAATGGTTTCTACTATATAAGTTGGACACCAGAAGATTAACGGTTTGCAACATTAAGAACATGTTCCTCTAATTATTCCATGCACTTCATTGTAAAAATGTTGATACCATCGCATTGTGGTCCTAATTGCAAAAACCCTGTAACACTTTTTGGAGATATTCGTAATGGGCTATTTCGATAATTTCGCCTTCTATAAAACCCATTTATTATGAATTGTTTCTGCGATTGTAAAGAGCAAAAACAGCAAAATCAAGTAAGTTTTCTACTTTAAAATTTAAAGTAAATTGCATTTATTGAATACTTATATGAGAGAGATATGGAAAACATTTTAAAGCAAGGGTTTCATTGTCTTAATCTACGTATGAGAAAAGAAAAATCATCAGAACTGCTTGTAATTCTGCCTTATCCTTGTCAAAAATAAGAGCTCAAGCTGGAGTGGAAGCGATCAAGTCATCAGTACGCAGAGCAACTAAGAGCTGTGACTATCTTAAATACCAGAAATTACAACAAAAACCCCACTTATGTTCCTCGTAAGGAAAATCGGCTTCAATTCGCAAGAGACTACATGGTATGGCATGTGCAGCCAAGAGGTCTTGTAAATGTCTGGAGAACCGTTGTATATACGAATGAGAAGAAGTTTAATTTGGATGCGCCTGATGGCTGCAACTATTATTTCCATGATCTGCGCAAAGAAAACCGTTTATTGAACCGACATCACAGCCGAGAGGGCGGCGTTATGGTGTGAGGCGCTATTACGTACTATGGCACCATCGATCTTGAATTACAAAGTGCAAAAATGACTGGTGCAATCTATACAGCGTTATTAGAATCGGCTTTTCCGAAGTTCACTGAACTATTTGGTCCCATATTTTGGATATTGCAACAGGATAACGCCCCTATACACAATGCTAGAGTAGTAAAGACTTCATTGCAAGCGAAAATGTTAATAATCTTGAGTGGACTTTACTAGTAGCAAGATCTAAACATTATCGAAATTGTCTGGGGTTGGTTATCGCATAAGATCTATGAAGGAGGTAGACAATTTGATGCAAAGCAGTCACTAATTAAGGCCATTAAGGATGCTTGGAATCAAATTTCGTTGGATTACATAAATTCCTTTTATCTTTCAATGAATACCCGTATATCTGAAGTTATTAAAAACAAAGGGGTTATACCCATTACTGATAGTTCTTAAATAAAGTAAAATAAATTTAAAAAAACAAGAAAAACTGTTTTTCGTTAAAATTAGTTGAAGTGCCTTTATTCAAGTGAACCAAATAAATAGCACATATTTGGAGACCACCATTGTCGTGATTTTTTTATATCTCAAGATGTCTAGCTTCCATTTCCATTTTAAAGTTCTGCAATCGGTTACAAATTGCAAAAGATACGGGCTGCTGAATAATGCATTTTTAGTGCCTTTAAATAAGTGAAGCGCAGTGTCCGTATCAACATGACACTTGCTACATTTCACGATCCTTACAATTTTGAAAATGTATCGCAATTGTATTATTATTTCCCACAATGTAAAATTGCATCTCATTTTTGCTTCAAGTGCATTGCGGGACTTGAAGGGGTTAATTGTTTTTTCTGTAATTTGGTGTGTGTATTCTACCTGATCCATAGAACGATTGTTTTTGCTAACCAAATCCTGTACCTTCAGTTTTTTTTTCGGCCGGCCTAATGTACATACAGTAGAAACTCGATTCTTGCACGTAATGAAAACCGGACTCGGTGCAAGTTTCGAGGTTGCCCCAAGTACCGAGTATTAATTTCCATACAAAATAAAAGGCACATACATCTGTTTAGAATCTAAGTTTAATATTTTAATTCAAAACACTTAAGTTCAACGCATTCGTATACCAGTAGATACATATTTTATATGGAATTAAAGAAATTTAAAATTTTTGTTTGTTTTGTATAAAGTCGATTGTTCAGTACTACACTGCTTCTTAGTCTCTGGAGCATCATAATATCGTCTAATGAAGCATGTGTTTTGCTCCGCCCATTCTAAGCAAGTATTGAACGCTGATATAGTCTCCTCCGATGTAACTTGCTTCGTATTGAGTACCACGTCACCGGTTTCTTCAACATCAGTAAGGTCATCATTGGTACACTGCCAAAGTAGGTTCAGCAATCCATTGCTCAATTTCAGAATGTGATATTTGCTGCAATGGTTCTACTTCTTGAAGCAAAGTTGCAATGGATTGAATATTGAATGCATCGTCAGCTAGCTGTAAACGTAGCTCTGAAAGAGGAATGACATCTTCATTATCCCAGTCGGATGATTTATTTAACAGTTTTTGCAATGACGACCGAATTGAAGACTCATTAAGGGCATTCCACGCATTAGCTAAAAAGCATATTCCGTCTTTTAAAGTGATGTTTCGCAAAGGCTCATCTATTGTTTTTCCACGACGAACAATGTGACTTAATAGGCTTTTTTTGTAGTTCAGCTTCGTAAGCCTTATAACATTCTGGTCCATGGGCTGTATAAGAGCAGTACAGTTTGGAGGAAAGCACATTACCGAAATTTCACCATCATTACTCCTTAAATCGCCTTCTTTGGGACGGCAGGGAGCATTATCAATAAGTAAAAGAGCTCTTTCGGGAAGATTTTTTCCACGAAGTAACTCTTTCACCTACAGATTTAAGAAATTTTAAATTAATAAATGGAATTTGTTAAGGACCAACAATTGACTTACCTCTGGAACAAATGTTCTGTGAAACCAGTCTTCAAACAAGGCCATGTCATCCAAGCACTTTTATTACCTTTGTAGACAACAGCCATACCCGTAAAATTTTTAAATGAACGAGGATTTGTTGATTTTCCAAAACCATTAATTTCACTCTATGATTTCCAGCAGCATTCGTACAAGCAAGAAAAGTTAATCTTTCTTTACTGATTTTATGTCCCGGTGCCGAGGTTTGTTTAGAGCGCACAAGAGTTCTATCGGGCAAAAGCTTCCAAAATAGGCCAGACTCGTCAGCATTGTATATCTGCTCCTTTTCCAAATTTAAATCGGCAATTTTTTCAGCAACTTTTTGCAAAAATGGGTTAATAGAATCACTCTTATTTGACAGTTTTACCCCACATATTTTGAGTCTTCGGATTCCATGTCTTTTTTTTAAAGTTGCAACCCAACCATTGCTAGCGTGGAAGCCACCCGACTTTTCCTGAATTTTGGCATGGAATAACTTTGCCTTTTCCTTGAGCATATCAGATGTGATTGGTCAATTCTTTGCTCTTTGATTTGCAAACCATTTGAACAATGCTCTTTCCATTTTTTGAAACTCCGAGGGTTTAAGAGTCTTTCTTCTCCCAGGGCCGGATTCAGAATGCGCCACAAATTTCTTTATGGTGTTTTCATTTCTCTTAACACGAGTTATTGTTGATCTATGCACATGAAAACTTTTAGCTAAGGAATTGGTGGAAAACCCTGCACCTAATTTCTTTAAAATCTCAGCTTTGTCTTTAATTGTCAGCAATGTAAATTTTTTCTTTGCCATTATGACACCGCACCTCTCAATAGTCAGCTTAAAACTGATTCACATTACATCATTTCATCAGCAGCATAAAACGACGGGGATTTCCCGAAATTTATTCAGTCTAAGAAAACGTAAACAAAGCTGTACGCAAGAGTAATACAAAAATGTTGCAAGTATCGAGTTCAAAATTTCCGGATGTCGCAAGTACTGAGTGCGTAATGAAAAATATTTCTGTGTTGCAAGAATCGAGGTGTGCAAGTATCAAGTATGTGCAAGAATCGAGTTAGTACTGTATATATTATTTGCATGTATAGAAATAAAATTTTAAATACACCATTTATGCAAAATACATTTTCGTCCTTCATTTAGTTATCTTCCTGGATCCAGCAATTCCCGGGAAATCCAAATATAAATTACTATTTCTGATTAAAATGTTTTGAGAAATTGTTTCAATTTACGATCCTGGTTTATAATCCAACTTAAAATTTTTGGATAAAAAAATATTAAATCTTTTAAACCGAAAATATTTTTTTAAAAATAGAATACATAATTCTTATCAAATTTTACATAATTAGGAGTTATGAAACTTTATACGATACTTCTTGGTTATTCTACCATTGAAAACCACTGAGAAGCTGTCTAAGAAAATAAATGTTTCTACATCCTTTAGAGCTCAAATTATTCAACATATATTTCTTACACTACTTCAAATTAGCATTTCTATGCTAAAAACACCCAAAAACAAAGATATAAGTAGTTTTTTGATTGACCATTAGCATAGTTGGGACGCGCTACAGGTTGTTCCTAACATCTGCGGTACTACAACCACTTAGTTTCAGTTTTAAACCATCTCCTTAGATATAACTTTCCAAATGTAAACAATTTAAGAAAATCTATAATTTATTGTATTAAGATATCTGAGAATACATTTTGCACACGAAAATATATTGAATGTGTGTGTGTGGTAGAGAAGATATAACATCCATCTGATTTAAGGAGGGAATATATAACTACATAGAGATGGTGTATGTAAAGAATTCCCTACTCTGTATAAGCATTTTTTTATCACCATATTTATTAACCCACTCCAGGGTGGAAAATAAATTACAATGTTTGGTAATATTTTCAGTTAGTATGTCGCGTGTGTTGGCTAATTTCTCTTTGAGTTCCTCTCACCAACCCACGATGGAATTAAAGTTGATTTACGTTTTCAATATATTTCATATTCAATATATCCACGATACACTGTAGGAGGAGTTGAACTAAAAATATCTTAGAGATTCGTAAACGTTTATTTTCAATATTTGCATAAAAATCACGAGAAGCACGTCAATTCCAGTATCATCGTCTTCGTTTTAGCTGTTGTTCATTTTTTCTTTTCCCTTTTTGCCTTTACCGGATTCCAATATATCCGTTTTATTTCCTCTGTTCATTTTTCTCGAGTCTTTATATATCGTAAAATGTGTCAGACGTTAGCCTTGTATGTACATGCCAATACTTCCCCTTCAATTTGTTTACCCGCTTACCACAAAGGATATGAAGGGAAGTGAGAACCAGAAAAAAAAGCCACTATGAAACGAAACCGAAACCGCTACAGGCAAATGTGCGGTTTTGAAATATTAAATATTTGCTTGAAAATTTTGACGCTTGAAGCAGACTGGCAGGAAGAGGTGCGGGGAACCCAAATCCAAATACAATTTTGTTATTTTCTTAAACATTTTGATTGGAAATTTGATTTTGTCTCTCTAATATTATTATTAAAGCACGATGCAAACTTGTGTAATGAATTTAGAATGTACTTTAAGAATGTTTGAAATTAGATATAAAATTATTTTGTATCTCCACAAATAAGAAAGTTTATGAAGTACGTTTTGCAAAGAAACCTCATTACTTTGTATAGCAATACTAATTAGAATCAAATCATGCCTTCGATAATGTCGGTGTTATGGTTTTCAAGTGTTATGTTCTTACTAAATATTAATTTGTATTTCATTATGTTGGTGGTGGTAAGTGTCATCTAATTTAAAACAGATAAGTCATATGCGGTGCTGCTCGCTAAGATGTATCAAAACCGGGGCTTATAGGTGGCCCTTCCTTACCATTTAACTAACATAATCAAAAGATGATCCTCAGCTACTGTACCAGTCGAATTAATTCAATTCACTTCTAAGAAATATAATCACAATCGTTTAATGGTATAATCATTTGGGTATGAAAATAAATGCATATATAGTATCGGGTTTTTCACTAAGAGCGCTACAAAAGTATTTTTAAATAAAACAAAACCGATTTTAGATACCAATGAAATTCTTTGTTCCTGTGAAAGTACGTTCGATGTCATTATGTATGGAACTCGATTTCTTTTGCATGGCCACCACGGGCACGCTTGCAGAAGTCCAGACGCTGAACCCAATTTATATATATTATCTTCTCGTTAATTTTCCATCTGTCATACGGTGAGATTTTGGATCCCTTGATCCAGAAATGCAGTAATATCAAAAATTGTATGAGAGTTTATTTCAAAGTTGAGCCAAATTAAAATATTGTTTGTGAAAAGAACCTCTCTTTTGCAATTATTCCATTCTCATGAACGTTTTTCCAATCACTTTATATCTTTAAATGTTTTGGTGTATATTTCTTTGTGGAATATTGACATACACCCCGGTTCACTTATTTAAAGGCACTAAAAATTCCATATTCAACAGCCTGTATCTTTTGCAATTTGTAACCGATTGCAGAATTTTAAAATGGAAATGGAAGCTATACATCTTGAGATATTAAAAAACTTTTGAGCAAAATCCAAAAATGTGCTATTTTTTGGTTCACTTGAATAAAGGCACTTTATTATTGTTTTTATTATTTTTAAAGTAAGCGATGATTTTTTTGTAGGAAGCGTTTGTGTATTGCAATTTATTACATGTTAAGCATTTTACGAGTCAAAATGGCAAAACAAAAATTTATAAATCTATCGGAATAAACTAAAATCGATGTTTTGCGTTCTGAAGGATATTCTAACAACAGTTGTCGACAATTACATAAAGGAGCCCTTGGGGTATGGAAAAAAATTTAAAGGAAGGGATTCGTTGTCTTCATCTACGTATGAGAAAAGAAAAATAATCAGAATTGCTTATAATTCTGCCTTTTCCTTGTCAAAAAGCTGTCAAGCTGGAGTGGAAGAGAGCAAGTTATCAGTACGCAGAGTAATTAAGAGCTGTGGGTATCTTAAATACCTGAAATTAAAAAAAAAACCGCCACTTAATGCTCCTCGTAAGGAAAAGCGGCTTCAATTCGCAAGAGACTACATGGCAAGTGGTCATGAAAATGACTGGAGAACCGTTGTATTTACGGATGAGAAGAAGTTTAATTTGGATGGGCCTGATGGCTACAACTATTATTTCCATAATCTGCGCGAAGAAAATCGTTTTTTGAACCGACATGAATTTCAAAGTGCAAAAATGACTGATGCAACCTATAAAATGTTATAGAAATCGGCTTATCCGAAGTTCAGTGAACTATTTGGTCCCATATCTTGGATATTGAAACAGGATATTGCCCCTATACACAACGCCACAGTAGTAAAGGAGTTCATTACAAGCCAAAATGTTAATATTCTTGACTGGCCACCCTATTCGCCAGATCTAAACGTTATCGAAAATGTCTGGGGTTGGTTATCTCGTAAGGTGTGTGAAGGAGGTAGATAATTTGATTACAAGCATTCACTAATTCAGGTCATTAAGGATGCTTGGAATCAAATTTCGTTGGATTACATAATTTCTGTTTATCTCTCATTGAAAACCCGTATATTTGAAGTTTATTAAAAACAATGGGGGTTGTACCCATTACTAGTAGTTCTTAAATAAAGTAGAATAAATTAAAAAAAACAAGAAAAACAGTTTTTCATTAAAATTAGTTAAAGTGCATTTATTCAAGTGAACCAAAACAAATAGCAAATTTTTGGACTTATTTTTATAAATTGCTCAAAAAAATTCTTTAGTTAAGAAACCACCATTGTCGTGATTTTTTTATATATCAAGATGTGTAGCTTCAATTTCCATTTCAAAATGCTGCAATCGGTTACAAATTGCAAAAGTTACAGGCTGCTGAATATTTAATGGATTATAGCCAGAAACCATCCTATAAACTGAACTAGATTACAGTTCACATTTTAAATACAAATACCTGATATTTTAGCCGATCTAAACATTTTTATTTCGCTGTAAATAGGCGTTACCAATTTGCATTCCTCTATCTAAAATATAGCATGAAATATTCTTGATGTTTTTGTTATATTCCCAGTGCCTTGCCCTTTTTACAATCATAGTCCACCCTAGCTAGAATCTTACTCCTAAGAAGTAGCATCGCATTTATTTAACTGTATATCAGCCGATATTTTTTTTAAATTGTTTACGAAGGGACGTGGCTCCACCCATTTTTAACATAAATTTAACTTGCTTAATCAAATAGTGCATATGCCCATACAAAATAGTCTCCAGTTACATCCCATGCACGGATTAGGGAGTGCTTCTCACAACCAGTGAACTGTGAGCGTTCTAATTTTACACTCACTTATTGGGGCCTACAGTGTTACACCGGTTCCGAACGGAATTTTGAGAAGCTTTTTGATGGCTAAATACTAGATAGTGTCACTGTCACTAAGCGAGGTGACCGTTGTTAAAAGAAATGTAAGGTGATCAGAGCACGGATCGAATCCACGTTCTCCACGTCCCCATTGTCCACGATGTGGCTGTTTTGAATTGGGAGTTGAATGGGTAGTGCCAATGCCCTTTGACGACGCATGACTAAATAAAGACAAGACCACTCACAGGAGCGTTTATACATGTTGTAAAATCTAACTTTTTGTGTTGATTGGATGTAAATATAACGTGTATGAAGCGTGTTCCAAATATAGTATACTTGTACCCAAACACATTGTGTTTACTATTCAATATTATGTGTTGCATACACATTGATAAATATGTTACAATATATGTTTTTTATGAACTAATATGGTTTTGTTTGTTGAAAACTGCTGAAAACAAAAACGTGGTAGACAACAAAAAAAAAGCATTTATTCAGTGTTTGCAAATATATACATGGTTCCTGCAATATTTTAAAGGGCAGTATTTTTCGGTTTGTAGATTGTAGAGTATTTTTCGGTGTACAGAATGTCATTGCTTGGTCTGGATTGTGGTCCGGGGGCATCATCGCCCAGTACTTCTTCGAAGACGACGATGGCATTACTATCACCGTCAAAAGAAGAGAATGTCGCTACTTGATAAACAGCTGATGCTACAATGGGTAATGTGTGCGACCGATTTTAAATGGACACAGACTCTGCGCATTTTTGCAAGTTAGAGTTTTTGATGTGTTAACATCTATAGCGGCGTATAGGGACTAAATATATCAAAGTCAAAATCTGCTAAAACCAGATTTTATGCTGTTGCTAAAACCAGATTTTCTGCGACTGCGAAAGAGAATAATGAAAGAGTGGTGTAGCAGGGGTGAGGCAAACGAAATTGTGTCTATAGCGTATGTATTAACAGAATAATGTATGTATGTACATGTGTCTGGTGCTGTTGTTGAACGGAGATATAAAGCATAGCCACGCACAGTGTTGCCAGATAAAGTCGGTCACAAATCGTCAAATTGGAGGTGCAGAAATCGTCAAATCGTCAAAATAATTTTTCGAAATCGTCAAAAAATCGTCAACATTAAAACCTGCACTTGCTGTACCAAATTTCAAAATTTTTGTGGGGGGAAAACAGTAAAACAAAGCAATTAAATCAATATGTTATAGTAATATTTTTAAAATTCATATATCTTTCTTTAAACTCTATTCCGCAATCTCTTCAACTATTGGTCAAACCACCAACGAACAGAGTTGACAAATTTGTGTACGAACACAATCGGAGCGATAACGTAGGCGGTGCAAATTTTTACACGTATTCTTATGGAAGAAAAACAAAAGCTGGCATTTGACGTCGCTTCTGGCGTAAACGACAAAAATTAGAATTCTTTTTATTGCCCTGGCGTCAAGACGCAGAATGTTGGCAGCTTAATACAAAAATGGGTATGTGTTGAAAAACGTTTTTCTATTTTTCTGACAATTAAAATTAAATTATTTAAAATTGTAAATTTATATTTTATAGGGTAAAAAAGAAGAGTCGATGCAGTTTTTGTCCTTCATGAATAATTTTCATTAACCCCTAATTGGCTGAACCCCGATTCAATTGTGTGAATTTGATTAAACGTCACACAGATAATATTTAGGATATTTACATACGTAAATATGTAATATGTAATTATTGACACGGTATGTTTTATACATTAATATCGTAAGTTTTTAATAGATCTATACTTCCTCAGTCCGTCTACAAATATGAAATCTCGATAATTCTGTTATTTCAGAAATGGTTCCATTTGTGGGGAATTTTTCTACCCAATATCCCTTGATGGGTTAAAGTTTATGTTTAAATATATATAACTGTCGCTCTTGCGTTACCAAAAATTTCAATTTTGGAATAGACTAAGAATCGTCATTCCAGAAGCTGAAATCGTCAAATCGTCATTTTATGTTTTTGTGACTAAAAATCGTCAAAATGACGATAAATCGTCACTTCTGGCAACACTGGCCACGCATAATTTCATTTGCAAGCCCATGGGCTTGCGCAGTCGACGTTATTGTGACATACTAATGCGTCAGCTACTTCGTACAAAGTATGTGGGATGTTGTGTGTTTGGCTGTTTCGTTGCTGTTGATATGGCAAACATGTGGTTATGTGACACACGTATACGTCAGCTACTTCGGACAAAGTATGTGTGATGTTGTGTGTTTGGTTGTTTCGTTGTTATTGCTATGGCCAAACAAAGCGAGTCATTTGATGTTCAGCATTGCCCGGTTTATACAAAAACAAGTAGAAATGGTGTTAAGTTCGGCCGGGCCGAAGCTTATATACCCTCCGCATGACAATTTACACTCACACTCTACACTCTTTGCATTCCCTTAACAGTTTTTGATGTGTTAACATCTATACGCGCGCCTCTAGGGCGGTAAACTATAAATTTAATACATACGCAAGTGTTAGGTTTGTAAGAGTAAATCATCGTTTGTTTGTTCGTTGCTTGACAGTCGGTATTGAAAGTGATTATTGGGCGATTTTCATATAATTTTCCCACGCGATTTTCTCCGGAAATTCATAGCCGATTTTATTAATTTTTGGATTAAAAAGCTAGTGCGGGTTTCGACGAAGAGTTTAGGCCAAAAATTAAGGCGATCCGATATCGGCGAGCCGAGATTGAAGTGTTTTAATTTGGAGTATTAATTTGGAGTAATATTAAAAAAGTATTTTATGTTGATCTTCGGTTATATCGTACGAACATAACAATGTATGTATGTATGTACAAGTGTCTGTTGCTTTGCATTCTTTGACTTTTGTGGGAATAAAACAAAAAGTATAGCGCAAGAACATAATGACACATGTGCTTGCACTGGGTCTTTAAATAATTTTAAGTATTAATATTATTTAACTGTAACGTCATCATATGATTGAACGCTGTTTTTTATTTTCCAATGTAACATTTACGAATGTGTTCATAGAAATCGAATAGGTACCGTGTAGCAAAAAGGTGTTAACACATCGCCCGTGAGTTCGAACACTCATTGGATTTTTTTATTTTAGGTACCCCCCCCCCCCTACACACACCACCTACACAAACACACCACGACACAGCAAGCACAAATAAATCACCAATATATCAGTAGTAGCAGTAGTAGTTGTTGTTGGTGTTGTTGTTTTTTTATTATAGTGAAAGGTAAGTCGAATAAAATGTTGATGCGGAGCACTCTCAGAGCAAAGAGAGTAATGACGTCTTATACGTATATAAAAATGAGTTAGCAAGAGAGCAACGACAATTTTGTGAACTTGTGTAGCGTATGTACGAATATAACAATGTATGTATGTATATACAAGTGTCTGTTGCTATGCATCCTTTGACTTTTGTGGGAATAAAACAAAAAGTATTGAGCAAGAAAATAATGACACATGTGCTTGCACTGGGTCTTTAAATAATTTTAAGTATTAATATTATTTAACTGTAACGTCATCATATGATTGAACGCTGTTTTTTATTTTCAAATGTAACATTTACGAATGTGTTCATAGAAATCGATCTGGTACCGTGTAGCAAAAAGGTGTTAACACATCGCCCGTGAGTTCGAACACTCATTGGATTTTTTTTATGGGGTTTCCATAAGTCGCAGATCTATGGCAATAAGCCAGAATTCAGTTTGATCTATGCGCCAGTTATCGAAAATTGTAACTCTTGGTTTCGCGCCAACCACCGAAGCCCGCTCAGTTGAACGAGGGCATATTCGTTGATATCTCACACGCAACTTGTTTTTACTAAATTGTAACTTCCCTTTTGGAAAATCCTTTTAGATGGTCAAGCGAAGAAACCGATGTTTGGAGTGCAGATTTGAAGGAACCAGCATTTTCTGAAATGTTTGATTTTCTCCTGCATCTACAGGATTAGAAGTGGATTTTCGTTCCCATACCTTGCGATATTTGTGATATTTGTACAAAAACAAAAGCAAACTTAGCACGTGTGGTCAATAAAGATGAATAAATTTTTGACAATACTTCGCCCTTCATTCAGTTTAATACATCAATATAAATTAACAGTTTTCCAAGACTTTTAGCAACAAAAATGTCATATAACAACCGGAATGCCCAAAAAATACAAAAAAAAAAACATTCTTTAGCAAAATCGGTATTGTATACAAAACGGGCTAAATGGCTAAATAAAAACACAAGACGCGTGAACACTAATAAATTTTTTTTTCGCATTTTGCAATGTCGAAAAGTGCTAAATCTAGCCCCAAAAGAGCTAAATTAACAACACCGGGTAGTCCATCAGAAATAGTGGGATCGCTGTTTTTAAGCCATCAAATTGCTGTTTTGTCTTCATTACAGAATGATTAGGGACGGTCAATAGACAGAATTGCATTAGATTTGCTCAACTCCGCCATCTGAGAAATGGTATTCTATATATTCCCATCAGACTTTCACATCTGCCAGTAGATTTCCATATTATATTTACCGGAGACGTGACCTTGAATTAGGTTTTCTTTACTGTATGTTTAAATATGTTCACTCTCGCGAGTCCTTACCACAGTTCTCTCGCTAAAGCAGTATCCTTTGCCTCTCTTTATTTATCCTTTACCACTCTGTCTGAGCTCGCGTTGGGACTGACTAAAGCATATTATTCTTAAATATATCAATTTCTATACTGTGTATATAGAAAATAATTTCACATACTTTACAAACAAATACGCTAATATTTGGTTACTTTTCTATTCCATAATTTTTGGATCTGGTGCCAAAACGTACCGTCCGTTTTTGAAGTTCCTTCTTAGAATGTGGTGGAGTTTACAATACACGTGTATATGAGAGGCTTGGCTGAAAAGCTCGAAACAAAAAATAAATAAAAAAACATTTCAACCCTTTGGCTTTTATTGGATTTGCTTTGATTTGAATGTAAGCGGGGCAAAATGGGGAAAGAAGTAGCAGATAATCAATATAATCTGTTCCTCCTTCTTATAATTCGCCTAAGGACTGATGACCATGAAGTCACTGTAGTCACTGTAGTCACGTCGACTGTGGTCACGTTTCCATATCTGCCTTATCATTCTTTTTCATTAAATATGAGTTGTGTACTGTTTAATTTTCAGGTGGTAGTGAGAGATACCTGTACACGACAATGGCAAATACGTAATAGCAATAAAATATGTTGGGTGTGGTGTCCGCCACAAAACAAAGTTAAATAGATAACGCAGCAAACAGTTCCACTAAAAAATTGATATGTGTTATATAAAAAAAAAACACATTTCTCAATAATAATATTTATAATATACATAGTTATAATATAAATAAAAACAGCTGTATTTATTTAATAAATATGCCACCTTTGCCCCTTTTGGCTATCAAATTGTTGGATAACACAGAAATTTCAGTCGGGCGAACTTATACATACCTTCACCCTAAGTCATCCATCGGACCGAGTTCCCCCAGAGCGGAGTGACATTGTACTAAATATTATTCAATAAAAATATGGTGTCCCATAACATTCCATGAAGGGATTGAGGAGAGCTTCTCACAACCAGTGAGATGTGCACTTTCTGGTTTGTATACTCACTGATTAGGACCAACAGTTTTACACCGGTTTCGAACGGTATTTTGAGAAGCGAAAATATTATTCAATACCCAACCTAATTATGGTCCTAAGTGTTTACGGGGAGTTACCGTGACTACCCGCCAATTGTCCGCCCAATATTTGTATGGGAGGTACAAAAATGGTTATAACAGGATTACGTACAAAATATTGATCAGTACCAACTTTTACTAAGATCGATAGTGGTATACGGGAGATATCGAGTCGGCTAGCCGGAAAGCCGCCCAACTTTTGAATGGGAGGTACGAAAATGGGATAGGACATTAGTTAATCTTTAATTTTTTGGAAAACATTTCCGAGTACCGAATTTCATTAAGACTACTACTAACTAGTCTACGAGAGTTATCGTGTCGATCAACCGGTCATCCGCCCAACTGTTGTGTGCATTTGACTAAATTTTGTCTAGTACCAAACTTCATAAAGATTGGGTTGGTTTTGCGGGCCGAACAAACAGCCGCAAAACTTATCTTGGTAGGGCGTGGCAAAATCACCCTTGTCTTAATCGGTGACTGGCTTTTGATGATAAGAAGCCTATAACTTAATTTCGGAGGTACCAGAATGGACGTAGCAGTTTTCTAGTCTTACCCGCTTTCCCCCTTCTTATACACACTCACAATTTTTGCACATTCCTATCTTTTCCGAAAGATTTTTCTCGAATTTTGAAGTTTTATCCTTTTTGCACACTTTTTGCTCAAGAGACCATAGCTCTAAGTCGGATTTGGAGCCCCCCGAAAGGTATTTTTATCACCTTTCAGAATCTGTAGAATACCTGCAGAAGAAGTTCATTTTAGGCTATTTTTCGACAAAAAAATTCCTAATATCTCTACTAAAAATAAAAAACAATATTGGAATCAATACAGATTCTGAAGGGTGATATAAATACCCTTCAAACAAGCCCACATTGATAAATCTACTATAATTCTATCCGATTTGATGACAAATTTAATTAAATTATTCTATGTATATATGCAAAATATCAATTTTGAAATTTTGGGGGGCTCCAAATCCGTCTTAGAGCTATCGTCTCTTGAGCAAAATTTCTCAAAATCACCTATAGATTACGTTTTTGCTATACGCTTCTTCAAAAAAAAAATTTAACCCGCCCTAATATATATATATAAGATATACCGTGCAACATTCTCCAAAATGTTTCACTGGGTTTGCAGCTCTTTTCCATCTTTCACTTTGCATCTCTTGTCTCATCTTTCACTTTCTTTCGCCTTGCCCACTCCATATATACTGACTTAAGACCATTTGTCTTTTTGCATTTTACATTCCCCGTGTAACACATGCGAAAGACAGGAAATTCACAAAAACGGACAGTAAAAAAATATAAATAAATCAAGTTGTACTTCTTTATATGCAAAAATCCTTAAGCTCTAAGGAAGTATAAATAAGGTGTGGTTCATATCCTCACTGCCTGTTAAGTTCTCTAATCATAATCAAACATTATTTTATATTCAATATTATAATGAAGTAAAAACGAACATTTAAATCTAAAAAATTTCAAATTTCCTGAAAAGATATTTAATAATCACCTCTATGCTTGAATGAAAATTTATTATAGACTCTTTGTCATGAAGAGAATCGCAGGAGTAGAAAGTTTGAGTGACTCATAAATCATCATAAATCACAAAATTGTAATTTCATTAACGTCTAAATTGAAAATGTCAAAAGGAGCAGCATAACTGATTTGTCAAGAGGAAATTACAAAATCTGTGTTTCACCAAAAAATTTAATTTAGAATGCTCCTCTTGCCACATTGGGGTTGTTCTCTATGAACGTTAACTCCATGAAATTGAAATCATTTAATTAAACTTCCTTTGCAACTATTAGGCCTGTGGTGTATATAAGTCAAGTGGTGCTGTATAGGTGTCATACAATTTTAGTGCATCACAAAAGTTTCGCCAACAAAGCAACAATCAATAAATTTATCAAACCCAATCATCTAAGGCCATTTGCGTTTGAACTGGTTTTTGAGACAATCAGAGCTACAATCAATGTAACCGGTGATGGAGATATTTTACAAAATGGGAATGTCGCATTAAGGATCATTGTTTTGTGTTAGTTTGTGAAAGTGCATTAGAGAATGATGCAGGTTGTTTTATCATCTATTTTATACACTAAAATATTTTAAATTATATCTGTGGCTACATTTCCAGTGTGTCCGTAAATAACAATTATGCCAAGAGTTATGCCTGTCTAAAAATTTTCGATATTTGAGCTCAACCCAAATTTCTCACCGAGTATCTGAGAGAGCGAGCGGTTGGTGCATTGATGGAAACTTAGCTTATACATATGATTAAGTGTTGCGTAGATTATTAGAAAAACCGGTCAATTCAAGTATCCGGATTTTTAGCTATTTCAACAATTATTTTTTTAGAAATGCGGCCCCTTCGGGCTGACTCTTTCGGACTTTATAACTAAGACTTACGATCTGGGGGTTTTCAGCCAAGAAATTATTAAAGAAATACAATTAAAAATATGTTAAAAACACCTGTTTAAAAAATTTCGAAATAATGCAAAATGTGTATAAACATTTTGGTTTCAAAATAATCAATTTGATTCTGTTTTTCTTTTTTATGCACAAATATTGTACATAAACATTGTGTTCCTTTTTGCAGTAAAATTTTTATTTTCTATTCAGAAAACTCCAGAAGTACAAACTAATTTTTTTTAATATTCTGTGAAAAAAAACATAAAAATTTTAATAAATTTCTTTCAGTGATATTACATAGAAGTGCAACTTTTTAATTTGAAATAAAAGATTTGAAACAAAACAAATTTTAAAAAACTGTTCAACCTGCGATAAAACCTTCGATCATGATGGTTTTCAAAAAACCGGCTATCGGTGTATCAACAAAAAACCAATGGGCCGGTTTTCAGTGTCGGCTTTAGAATACTCTAGTGCTCACAATATTTTGTCAGATGTAAAAAAATTACATGAGGTGTCAGGGGACACCCGGTTGGAACGAAGTTCCTTTCGCTATATACTCGTATTATGTATTAGTTAGTTCCAACAAAAAATACTGTAATTTAAATGGATCTTTAAAAAAGATACTTTTTGCAAAATGATAAAAATTTTTTAAGAAATTTTTTATTTATTGAGCGTAGTTTTTTTAAAGTATATTTTTATGTCCCTTTTGTAAGAATATTTATTATATTTTCCCGTAAAGGTCCTTTCTTTGATGAGAGGTACTTCTTTTATTAAAAGTTAATGTTTTTATGTAAGAAAAAGCCTAAGAGTATGATTTTTTTACAAAAAAATACTTTTTTTTAAGAACAGGCACTTTTTAAAGAAGAGGTACTCTTTTTAGGATAGGGTTATTTTTTAAAGAAAGTTTACTTTTCCACGAAGACTACTTATCTCAAGAAAAGACAAGGTATTATTTTATTTTTAAGAAAAGGAATTTTTTTATTGAAGAAAAGCTTTTTTTACGAAAGAACAGGTACAATTTGAAGAGTAGGTACTTATCTCAAGAAAACTTGTATTGTTTTAGAAAAAAGGTACTTTTAAAGTAAAGGTAGTTTTTTTTAAAAAAAATGGCAATTTGTTGGAATATAATGTACTTTTTTAAGAGAGGAAATTACTTTTTTTAAGAAAAGGTACTTTTTTTAAGAAAATGCACTGTGTTAAGCAAAGGTACTTCTTTAAGATACGGTATTTTCTTAAGTAAAGGTACTCTGTTTAAGAATATGAATAGGTTTTTATACCCTCCACTGTAAGTGATAGAGGGTATATATCAGTTTGTCATTCTGATTGTAACATATAGAAATAAGGCTTTGCGACCCCATAAAGTAAATATATTGTTGATCCTTATAACATCCGGAGTCGATATAGCCATGTCCGTCTGTCCGTCTGTTGAAAACATTCTCACGACTTCAATCGGCGATAACGCGGTTTGGGTTTTGGCCAGAATGTTCCACGCATTCCTGAGCAGTTTGGTATTGAAAATCAGCGAAATTGGTCTATTGGAAAACATTTTATGATTGGAAACGTAAAAAAACTCATAAAATTTTCACATTAATTTTTGTAGTTTTATACTAAACTACGCCTTTTGTCGTGTGGTGAATTTCCATGTTGAAAATCTTTGTTGTTCTTTATAATAGGTAAGTACTTTAGAATGTTTAGATGTACTTTCATGTGTTCATACATTTATATGAATTTTGTCACACTTCATTTAAGGTCGCTGTGGCCTGATGGGTAAAGGGTTGCGCGTTGGAGTCTGAGGGTTGTTGGTTCAACTCTAGTCCCAGCTTGTTTTTTTTTTTGTTAACAGTTCTTCAAAAAATGCTTTTTTATTTTTAAGCTTATTTTTATATTTTTTAAAAAAGTACATTTTCTTAAACAAGGTCCTTTTTAAAATTTAATATTTTGCTGGTTAACACTAAGGTGGAGGGTATCAAAGATTCGGCACAGCCGAATTTAACACTTTTACTTGTTTTTGCGAGAAAATTTCCTTTTTTTAAGCTAACCCACTTATATCAGAAAATGTTATTATTTGAACTTCTTTCACTTTGGCTTTTCTAAATTTAATTTTTATTCGGTTCAAACTACAATATCTAATAAACAGGCTGCACCTAGAAAATTTTTCCATTACACAAGAAATAGGTTAGTCTAGACACAAACCAAAAGTACGGGTGTAAGAATAAGGGTGCTGCCAAATGTAATTCCATGCTCAGAGATGTACTTCATGGATTTGCCAGTCTTGCACTTTGGCTTTTCTAAATTTACTTTCTATTGGGTACAAAACTACAATGTATAATAAACAGGCTCCACCTAGAAAACTTCCCTTTAAACCAAACCGAACCAAAATTACCCAATATAGTTGAAAATAATCTGTTGTAATAAAGTAGTTAAACAAAAGTTGTTTAAAATGTTTTCATTTAGCCCACATCCCGCAACGTGCGATTAGAAACTTCGTTGCAACTGGGGCATAAAATTATTTATGGTCTGGAAAGCGGATAATCACACATATTAAGTAAATATTCCAAGCAAATTCCCAGGGCATATCAACTACTTTGAATATATCCTAGAGGTTAAAGGTATGCTTGAAATAAGTATACTCTAAGGGGTGCTATTGTCATAGGGTGTATATGTAACATATCGCATATTTTGTGTACCAGATTTTAATACGTATGACATCTACCAATTCAAAATTAAACTTCGTGAATTCTTGTTTTTAGTCAAAGTAAGAAGAATGACGTTTCAAAATATTGAGCTCGAGGAATAAGCAAAGCAACTATATATATTTCAAAAAATGTTACTACAATCTGATTAGCCGAATTGCGTAGATCTGGATGCAAACGTACAAAGAAGTGTAATGCAGAGTTATATTTTGTTGTATGATGCGGGGCACTAACTATAGTATAAAATAACAAAAGGAGAAATAAAATACCTTTAAAATATATTATAACTGAATTTGTCGTCTGTTATGCTAACTATTCGAGAGTCAAAGGAATTTTGAACTAACAAGATGCTCTGTAACTCATCTCTACGCAAAGCGCATAAGCAATTTTTAAATTCAATATAGATAGCTTATGAGTAAATAAAACTGAACAATTTAAGTTCCGCATGCGCAATTATAAAGGGTTTACCGATTTGAGTCATATGATCTAAAAAAAAAAACACTAATTGTTGAGGAAATTCAAATGCTTTTTATATTTAATGTGAAGTACAATCGATACAATTAAGTTCTGAATAAAACGTCTTTCAAATTTCCTCCACGTCTTTTTTTGCAGAAACGAATTCTATGAACCCAATTTCGAGCAATTTTCCATTAATCAATTCGTATGTCATGAAAAGCACATTCAATTTTGACTTGTGAAGCTTGAAGATAGTCTGGTTTATTGTTAAAGACCAATTGCTTCAAATAACCCCACAAGAAGTAGTCCAAATTTCAACATTCTGGAGACCATTCAATGTCGCAATTTCTTGAAATAAACGAATCTCCGAACTTTTCTCGCGTGGCACGTAGCCCCGTCTTGTTGGAACTAGATGTTGGCATAATCAACTTCTTCCAATTTCGGTTCTAAAAACTTGGTCACCATCGATATATACTGCTCTGCACTGAAAAGTAACGGTGTTATCAGCTTCATTTCGAAAGAAGTACGGACCGATGATTCCACCATACCAAAAACTACACCAAACTGTCAATTTAGGTGAATCTAGTGGATTGTTCATAAATTATTTGTGGATTTTCTTCGCACCAGAATCGACAGTTTTCTCTATTTACCGCACCACTCAGATGAAAGTCAGCTTCATCGGAGAAGATGATTTTCTTAAAAAATCAATGAGTGTTCGAACTCATTGTTACACGGTACCTATTCGATTTCTATGAACACATTAGTGAATGTTACATTGGAAAAAAAAAAAAAATCAAGCTCTTTTAAATATTAAGAAATGCATTTAATAAGTATTGATCAAGGTTTGTATGACGCCCAGAATGCAATCAATTTCAAAAGCCATTATGCGAAATGTACGTACTTCCATTATACATGTACATAAAATTTAGTTTCAATTTGTTTGATTGTAGTTTAAAATCGTTTTTCTTATGCTGAAGGCTATTGCACTTTCTTTTTACTTACATCTGCTTTAACATTAGATGTAATATTGTTAAAATATATAAAGCAATATTTATTTCACTGAAATAATTGTTTTTGTTTTGCCATAAACAGAGCGGCAAAGACCTGTTTGTTTGAATGTTGGCATACAACAGACTTAAAAACAATATTTAGCTTACTGAAATAACTGTTTTTTTTTGTCATAAACAGAGCGACGACGCAAAGTATTGCATAGTATAGAGAACATATTGCACTCGTTTTCTGCTCTCATACAGAAAAACTAAGTAAAAGAGCATAAACGAGTCTTATTCTCTTTATAGAATATTTCAATATAAATGCACCATTTTGTCATAAACAGAGCGACGACAAAAAATATTGCATAGTATAGAGAACTTATTTTACTCTCTTTCCGCTATCATGTAGAAAGTCTGAGTAAAAGAGCATAAATGAGTCTTATTCTCTTTATAGAATATGTCAATTTATAAATGCACAATTTCGACAATGTTATTACATAAAACAATAAAAAAAGCATAAATGTTACAAAAGTGATCAATGTTTCACATCAAAATTATGCATGAACCAAGTTATGAAAAATAGAGAGTAATGCGTGTTGAATCATTCACCAGATGTCGCCAGTGGATTTGAGTCATAGAATTCGTTCTATGAGTTGTCTATACTTTTCAATACTCTTTGGCGATGACGACCAGCTTGCTTGTCCGCTGCCGCTACATCAATACCATTATGCTCATTTTCGTACAGAGACTATTGTCGTACAACAACCACGTATGTGATGCTAACGCTGTGTGTTGTTTGCATGTGTTCACTTTGATAGATTGCCCTACCCGTGCCTATAGTTGATAACACATCAAAGAATCGTTATCAAAGTGTCCCAAGACAAAATCAGCAAATTCATGACGATTACGGTAGTCTAGTCGCTTCAGTTCTTGAGTGATCCAAATTTTGTTCGGATGCAAGCCCAAAGCCTTTCTCAAAATCCGCCAGGTTGTGATGTGAGACTTCCTCAATTGCTGACAACGTCTTGGAATTGATAAATTGCGGTCTTCAGCAACTCTTGCTGGAACGGCAGCAATATTTTCATTACATCGAGCGGTTATTTGTCTTATTGGCACTTGAACAGAGAAAATGTATGCTCGTAATTTGCTACAATTTGAAAAATAGCGAGCACAGGTGGACGATTATTACGACCATAAAATGGAAAAAGCGCTCGTAACGTTACAGTTGCAGAAAGATTAATTTGATAAAAAAAATTATAATTTGTAAACGTTGTTCTTGCGTATATCTCGCCATGATGAAATTGTAAACATCACTGAATACAATGAAATAAATTACAGTTCATTCCAAACTACAAATGAAATCCTCACTTAGAAATCATATCACTCAAATTGTAAAATCCTTTATGTATATGACAAGTGTAGTCTGTATCCATAAATTACGAACACCATTTCGATATTTGTAAAATTCCGAAAAATTGTTTTAAAAATATAGTTATTAAAATTACCCATTATTTTACCCATTGTGTCCCAATTTTTAGTCACAATTATTTGGTTAGGTACGTATACTATGGATAGTGTGCGCGGCTATTGTACATGAGATTCTGGGTTCGAACCCTGCTCTGACCACCTTCAAATTTCTTTCGGCGGCGGTCACCTCGCATAGTGACGGCGACACTATCGAGTATATTGACATGAAAAAGCTTCTCAAAATACCCCTCGGAATCGGTGTAAAAGTGTAGGTCCCAATCAGTGAGTAAAAACTGGAAAGCGCACAACTCAGTGATTGTGAGAACTTCTCCCCGGTCCCTTCATGGGATGTAATGGGAAACCATTTATTTATTTATTTTTTTTACGTATACTTGATATTTATACAAAACTGTATGATGCGTATGATTGATAGAAATACACTTTAACATTCTAATATGAACACGAAGTGACAAATCGGCAGAGAAAATATTTACCTTAACATAATTTAAATAATATAAATTTGAGAATAAATTGGTTTCGAACACATAGAATATTTTGGAGAATTTGTGTCCAAACTAATAAAATTTCATGGCTTTCTCCAATTTTACAAATCACTATATCCTCAAAAAATTACTGCTCCGGGATATACATGCGTTGGCAGTTGTGGATTTTATTTAAACTTCAAGTTGACGTATTTTGTCCTATTGCAAATTGTATTTCACAGTTCTTATTCAATTTAAATGACAATCAACAAAGCATTTCCATTACTTCTCTCTACGTCCTTTGCTATTCGTATAATTCTTAAACTATTCATTGCTTTAATTTTTTGTAAGAAATTTTTCTTTTGATCATCAATTAGTTTTGCTTTAGGTCGATGGTTCTGAGTTCCGTAGCTAAGGATTTTAGAATTGCAAATGTCCCACATAAAACACATAAAAAGACAAATGGTAAACCAAAAACTCTCACAGAGCAATCGAAGCAGAAAGCAGTTTAACAATTTCTGTTTAATTACTTTAACTTTTTGACTTTAGCTCTCTCTTACCATCCTTCTAGGGATGAAATAAGGATATAACCTTACTTCTGTGTGTATAAAACATTTTTCTGTTTGCTGCCATTTTCCGTTCAAATGAACAACTGCTGTATTTATATTTTCTGGCATTAATTAACGGCTTTGAGTTCTTATTTAATTGCTGATGATTTCTTCTTATATATTATTACAGTTTTGTTGTATAAAACAGTGAATCGCATGCAGAAAAAATCGGAATTTATATTGTTCTTTGTTTCTCGGTAAGACAGTTTGATTAAGTGTGTGAAAACAAATTTCTCAGTGACATAAGCATGTATTGCAGTTTAGCAGTTAGATCTGCATTGTTACATAAGGCTAAAGGTATTTTTAAGCATTTTAAAGAAATTAACCCAAGCTGACTGGTAATATAATTTGGTGGTTCCGGACGAAATTTTTGGAAGCCCTACGTTGTCATTGCTTTCAGCATTTGATGAGCTCTCGTAAATCCAAGTCGCTCTTAAAGCTCATGTTTCTTTAAGGGGTTTTAGGGAAGACTTTCAAAATGTCGTCTAAACTAAATACAGGATGTATATTTTATTTAAGGTACGCTTTAATTGCTGTTCATCAGCTTAATTTTCGGGTTACCAAATAACCAATGAGTATTCGTATTATTCGTGACCGTCGGTGGTGCAATGGTAGTGTGCGCGCCTCTTGTACATGAGATCCTGGATTCGATCCCTGCTCAGACCACCTTAAAATTTCTTTCGGCGGCGGTCACCTCGCATAGTGACGGCGACACTATCGAGTATATAGCCATGAAAAAGCTTCTCAAAATACCGTTCGGAATCGGTGTAAAAACTGTAGGTCCCAATCAGTGAGTGAAAAACTGTAAAGCGCACAGCTCAGTGATTGTGAGAAGCTCTCCCCTAACCCTTCATGGGATGTAATGGGAAACCATTTTTATTTTTTTTTTTTTTCATTATTCGTATTGCTTCAAGTTGCTAAATGCGTCGTATGGGTAATTTTAATTATTGAAAACTGTTAGAATGGATGTAATTGGATTGTCATTAAAACGACACAGGTTTGTAAGTGACGCTTTTTAGATTCCTAAATCGACTACGAACAGTATTCATAAGCATTTACCCTTTGTCCCTTCCAAGTTTCACATTAGTTTTTTCCCAACGCCCTACGCACATTTCCTAGTTCCTAATTGAAACGCCTGAGTTTATAAATCACATTAAAGTTTCAAATGAAGACAAACCGGCATTGTATATTGAACACAACCATGGTCAAAAGGACTATACACTAAATAAAAGAACCAGCAGGGCATTAAGGAATGACACGCTATACAAGGAAATTGTTGGGACTAAATGGTATCTTGACACTGTCTAGTAAAAGAAACTACAAAATAAAACCACGTTAATGGAAGTGTAGGAAACAGTAACGTTAACACAAATACTATAAAGTTACATTAAGTGAAAGCAACGAGAAGAGACAATGGTCATTTTAATTTGAACCAACAGCTAAAAGGAGGAGTTGCTTCCTTACTGGCAAACACTCTTTAATAATAGGTGGGTGGAAACGCTGGCCATGTCCACGACGGATTGTGGGATGAACACAATCACATAAGTATCGAACGATGATTAAATTTTTACACCAGAAAAATCAATTACAATAATATCTGTCTAAGGAGTATTTGGTAATTCCAATTGCTAGACGAAGTACAATAAAAAAGTAACAATGGCAAATAACGTTAAAGGCAGGACATTGAGAGTGAAATGAACTAACTGCTTTAAAAAAGGAGAATGTCCAAGGAACTAACTGCTTTAAAAAAGGAGAATGTCCAAGGGAATGTCGTAGTTGTTGAAAATAATGCCGGCAAATACTGAAAAACACTTACAAAACACATACCAATTTGATGGAAAAACAAAAAGAATGCAAAAACACACTGAAATGTCTAATAGAAATACACACACACATATATACTTATTGACTTAACGACATTCACCAGCTACAAATGTCCTTAACACACATACATGATATTACTTTTGATTTTCAGTACATTCAAACATTTGCCGATGCCATTCCACATTGCCAGCCAAAGACATTCGCAAACACTCAGACGGATTCACATTCATTCATTCATGCAATCTCATTAGATTTTAGGCATTCGGAAGTGACACTGGCTGCTGCTGTTGTGGACAGTCGTCGTCTTTACTCAATTGATTGCGTTGTAGTCTGACAAAAGGACCCAACAATGGATCTGTTGGCGATGGTCGATTGAGAAGGTTGGTGCTGCTGCCAACTGCCGGAGTAGATGAATGTATATAGTGAATGAGTAAATGAACGGTTGTGAAATTGTTGGTTGGTTTGCCGTGTATCCTGGGCAGCTAAAGGAGAAATTTATGTTCATTGGAGACAAAAGTGAAAAATGAACTTCAGACACACTATATACTCATAAGAAGTGAAGGAAGCAGTATAGTTAGATACAGAATTACCATGATTTTCATAGCGCTATCTCACAAATTAATTACTTTTCGAACTTAAAAATACTGGGCCGATTTTGCTATTGTCAGCTTAAAATTGTTGTATTGATCAATTCGAATATTTTTTGAATACAAATCTTAACAGTTCCAACCAGATCCCCTGTGGATATCGTGTACCAAAAAGTTGTAAGCTGAGAGGTGGTCATTATCCTTCCTCTACTCGATCAACAGATTTATAAGTATTGAATCTCATTTATCTTTTCTTCAAACCTTTTCGAAAGATAACTAACTGCAATAAGTTTTGCTATTTGCACCGCCTAATACAGAGTACCGCCACCACATACATTTATGTAGCAGACATGTGTAAATCTTGTCCTTGATGTGTAATATCCTCAATACTGTCTAGGGGGCACACTTTCTGTACTCTCAAGTTCTCTCCCTGCCCATCGTTCTTTTCACATACACTGTAATAACCGAGAGGATAAATGAATTGAATTGCAATGCAATGAAATGTGTAAAATATTTTTTGTACATCTAAATGCTGGTTCATATTGAAGAGCTTAGAGACTGTCCATCTGATATGAATGTCTGTTTGTTAGTTGGTATTGACCGTCAGTTTATTTGTATTAACTATTTTTTTAGAGTAAAGACCTTAAAGCACTTATGTCTGTGTTCACATTGACTACATATCAGACTGTCGTTACTGCTGTTTACTGGCATTAGCAACAACCAGGTTCCTGATAATGATGATGATGATGATGACGTTACTGATACAACTGCTGGTTCTCCTAGTATTGATGTTGATGACGGTACTGCTGGTGACCTCTTTAATGTTGATATCATTGCTTGAGCTGCAAAGGATAAAAGTAAGGATAATGCTCATCATCACTGTCATCGTTTTGCTAATGACGTTTGGCATATTTTTTGTGATTTTTCTGTCAGTTTAGAACATAAAGCTTTTAGATAAATTAATTTATATGGATTTCCTCTGTCCCAATGAATGAATTGAATACAAAATTGGATAAATTGTTTTAAAAGTAAGAGAGTTTAAGAAAACTCAAAATTGATGCACGTAAAGGAAAATTTCGTTACGACCAATCGAAATCTCAGATAAATGAACTTCGTTTGGGGAGTGTCATTGTAGCAAATTGACATGTGTTGGGTAAAGCATAACATTTTCTAGTGATAAGTAAATAAATTCCATTACGAGAGCTGAAATAGAATATACGATCTCTGGTAACTCTAAATTTATCCAAACATGTAGGAGAAACTGAGACGATTTCATGAACCATTCTTTCAGTTACCGAAACGAAAAGTATATGGGACAAACTGACTTGTTGCTTAACTCAAACAAGTAACATTTAACAAAATGTCGCTTGATTATTGTTTTGTCGTATACGCCATTTATTTTTTTTCTAGTTTATATTGTGTCTACAGGTTTTTGTGCGTTCTGTTTCCGAATCTGTTATATCTGTTATATACGGACACCACTACGTGATAAAAGACCAAAAAAAAAACTGTGCCTCCCAGTTTTGCCCAAAGTCATGCAAATTTTTTTATACGCCACCAAATATTTAGGGCCTGGGGGTCATTTGTGTGATCGTGTGTCAAAAGTGATCGTTTTATCAGGCTCATATCTTGAAAACCTTCATCTTCAAGCTAAAAATCGCTAAAAACTTTAAAAAATTCGATTTTTTACCATTTTTCGCCCGTTCAGGTCCATAGGTAGCAAACCGTTCAAAATTCAAGGAAACAATTAACTACAAAAATGTATCTTAGATCTCATTAAACAACTTTCTCGAACATATAAAAAACAGACGATAAAATCCCACAAAAAAGGGTGAATGCGCTTTTCTGCCAAAAATGCATTTTTCACCAAAAAAAAGATCCCAAATACACATTTAACCAGAGGAAATTTTCGTTTGCCTTTTTAGTCCAATATTTAAATCGATTACTGAGTATTTAAAAAACAAAATCCAATGAGTGTTCGAAGTCACGGGCGATGTGTTAACACCTTTTTGTTACACGGTACCTGTTCGATTTCTTGAACACATTAGCAAATGTTACATTGGAAAATAAAAAACAACGTTCAATCATATGATGACGTTATATTTAAATAATATTAATACTTAATAACAGTTACAGGCTGTTTCTCTCGAACCAATAGCTAAGCGAACGAAAATCAGTCACTCACATTCGACTCAAATTTGGTAGCTCTAAGTCGAAATTTTCGTTCACCTGATTTCATGTTTGTTCCCAAGGGACAGCACATTCGAAATAGAGTAACCAAAATTTGTACTGAAAAGTTTTATGTTTTTATGTTTTGATTTTATGTTTTCATTTTCATTTGAGATTTTGAAAGCCAAACCAACTTTCTTTCGTATCGAACACGAACAACCACTTTCTTTCGGGATAGAGAAACAGACTGTTAAAAATATTTAACGACAACTGTCATTATTTTCTTGGTTAATACTTTATGTTTTATTCCCATAAAAAAGAAAGAGAATGCAAAGCAACAGACATATGTACATACATACATTGTTATGTTCGTGCATACGCTAAACAAGTTCACACAATTTTCCTTTCTCTCTTGCTATCTCATTTATATCATATATACGTATAACCACGTCATTATTCTCTTTGCTCTGAGAGTGCTCCGCACCCACACAAGACAACTATTCCCCGCCGCTACATCATTGTGTGCTTTTTTTCGCAGTATGACAATCTGTGTTTCGCAGTCGCACAAATCTCTGTTCTATATAAGGGTGGATCACCCTTATCATTTAGGGGTATGAAAAATAGATGTTGGCTGCTTCTGAGACCTACCCGATATGCACACATACAATCATAAAAATCGGTCGGAGGAGTTTAACACCAAACAATCTGTGATCGCAGTTGGACAATGAGTGTGATCGCAGTCGGATAAAATGTGTTTGGATGTATTCACTTTGTGAATTTATTCCCTACCCGTGCCTATAGATGTTACCACATCAACAACTTATTTCGAAAAATACTGGAGCGCGAAATTCACTTTAGAACTGCGGTTTCTTCGGCAAACTTTCTTCAAATGACCCATAGAATAAGAATCGCGATGAGTCTAATTAATTTTTTTTTGGCGCCCTACAATTCGACCCGCCCTAATACTTGTAGTTGGACGACTCGTTGTATTTGCTGTATGAAACGGGCAATACCAAAAACTTTTTGTCCTTTACAACACTATCATTTATTTACAAATTATGTTAAAGGCTAAAATATTAATAGACCTATTTTAAAAACCTTTCATTTGTAGCACAGAAAATTTAATGAAATAACATATTGGCTTATTTCAGTGCAAGTCTTTCAGAGCTACAAATTCAAGACAGCTGTAGAACAGTACAATCTACAATTACTCAGTAGTCACTCATTAGATAGAAAATATTTTTTCTCTAAATCTTGTTATTAAATCATTTATGCAAATATTTTGTACCTAAACTGCGGATCCTTTTTCAAACAAAAGTATTTCAAAAAAAAATGGAAGAAGCAGTCAAACCAACGAAAGATAAAACAAGAAAAATGGTAAAGAATGTCACTTGGCCAGGGGAAAAGGAACATCTCACTGACTAATAACACTAGGTCACAAATAACAAAATTTTCTCTGTTATTTGTTTCTAGCATACTTTTTCTCATTGATTTTGACCCACTAAACACGAAAATGAGTTTTAAAAATTTTTCTGTTGATTGGTTTTCGAGATACAAATTTTTGAACTTTTTTTTTTAAATTTTTGGAGGTACACTTACAATTTTGAGCATATCTTTCACCTTCTTTGACGTATTTGATCCTACTACTACTCAAATTAAAGCAAATTGAGCCGTCTACAACTCATTCTCAGAAAATTTTCAAATCGGGTGAGTAGTTTTGATGTTGGCGGCTTAAAAATGTTAAAAAACTGCGTTTTTTTAGTAAAAATGTGGCAGAAAAATTCATATAAAAATTCATATAAAATATAAAACGCGATGCTAACAGCGATTAGAAGAAATAAGAAAATAAGCACTTACTTAACAAAATCTGACAACAAATGGCGGACTTATAATTTTTTTGGTAAAACACCGAAATTCCGCTATTTCACGATATTTTGATTTTCATTATTTGCACAGCTAACCTACTAGGAGGGATCGAAAAAGCAAGTTTTTTATAATCCTTTTGGAATAGAACGGAACAGTTGCTCCTATACATAAGTTACTTCTGTTCAAAATTTCACCACCCTGGGTTAATGTCTTCTGTTCTGGCAAGGGACGTGAAATTTCAAAAATTTAGTGAAATCAGCAATTTTTTTTTTTGGAAATTTTTTTCAAATGTCACAGCACTTAGCAGTTTTGATAAAATTTTTAAATTAATATTAATAACACAAATATTTCATAATTGTAAAAAACCTATTTACAATACCGTAGGGACGTTTCGTCGATGTTTTTAAGAAAATGGTATAATGAAAATGCAGAACATAGAAACACAGGTGCATTTTACGATACGAATTTTGGCAAACCCACTTTACATGTACAAAATTGTTTGGAAAAAACGTTTACGTAATTTTTATGATTCTCAGAATAAAAAAAATAAGTAATACACAAATAGTTATTTAATTTTTACGATTGTGGTTGCAGAGTAATATACGCTTCTGAATGTGCGTGGACGCTCTTCGTGTTCCTTTATGACTGCTACTCTGTTCACAGTCAATTAAAGGGAATTACACTTTTTTATTGATGTGTGTTTTCCCGATGGCTACCTGTATCGGATTTTTTTACAGAAATTCCCCCCCACATTTGTGAGTGGTCATTATTTGGAAACTTTTCCACAATTTGAAACGCACACTTGCTGAATCAGGTATATAGCCAGGTATAGTATTTATAGGTGTTCATTTATCGTTTTTTGTCATTCAACAAGTGTCTACGAACGCGAGTAGTACGAGTAAAAAGTGAAACAAATTGAATTTAAGTGCATATAATACCTACCCAACAAGTAAGACAATGAGTAAAAGACTACGTGTGTTCGAGTGTTTGAACAATCCAGACAATTTCTGCAATGTTTGTGGCGAGTTTATAAAGAATAATCACGCACACACGTTTACTCCAGCAGTGCAATTGCACTATTTGAATTATTTTGGTATTTCACCAAATATCACAGAATCATGGACACCTAAGTCGCTATGTGATCTTTGCTATATAATCCTAACCAACTGGGCAGCTGGCGGAAGGTAAGAATTTTTATTTAAACACATTAAGCAAAGCAAATATAGTAATTTATTTTAATTTTAGGCGCCATATGAAATTCGATACACCAATGATGTGGAAAAAGCCGCTATGCCATTCCACAGACTGTTATTTTTGCCTCACCACAAACAGTGGGGTAGGGAGATTTTTAAAATGGAACTACGCTCAAGTGGGATCGTTTGCACTTCCAGTACCACATTCGAATGAAAATAATATACTAAGACTAATTTGTTTATTTTAAATTAAGTTCAAATGTATTTATTCGTTTGCGTTAGGTAGGTAAGCTGTGCAAATAATGAAAATCAAAATATCGTGAAATAGCGGAATTTCGGTGTTTTACCAAAAAAATTATAAGTCCGCCATTTGTTGTCAGATTTTGTTAAGTAAGTGCTTATTTTCTTTGGAAAAATGCCAGCTATACGTAAAAAACCAAAATCGCTGTTAGCATCGCGTTTTATATTTTATATGAATTTTTCTGCCACATTTTTACTAAAAAAACGCAGTTTTTTAACCTTTTTAAGCCGCCAACATCAAAACTACTCACCCGATTTGAAAATTTTCTGAGAATGAGTTGTAGACGGCTCAATTTGCTTTAATTTGAGTAGTAGTAGGATCAAATACGTCAAAGAAGATGAATGATATGCTCAAAATTGTAAGTGTACCTCCAAAAATTTAAAAAAAAAAGTTCAAAAATTTGTATCTCGAGAACCAATCACCAGAAAAATTTTTAAAACTCATTTTCGTGTTTAGTAGGTCAAAATCAATGAGAAAAACTATGCTAGAACCAAATAACAAAACGACTGTTGGCTAGTGTAATCTTAAAATCCAACTAAAAATACTTCATGTCTAGTCATGTGCTTGTCTTTTCCCTGCCTTACTCAATATGAGATTTCACACAACTCTCACATACGCAGGATTATTTATAAATCTTTTACAAAAGGAAGGAAAACTGTATAAGCAAACAGAAAAACTTATATAGAAGAGAAATTTTTAGTCATGAATAGAATAATAGTGTGACAAAAAATTCCCAGACACCCCCTGCAGGATACCCGGAGAACATACACATGTGCATTGTATGAAATACAAATGAAAAGAAAACACAGAGAATAGAATCCTACTTTCCAAAAGGGAGACGGTGTTACTATAGAAAACCTAAGTATGGACTACAACACTAACACCAACCCAGAAACACACATAGATCCCTACAATAAGGATAATTTATAATCCTTTTAGAATCACGCATACAAAATTCATGTGGGTGTGATTTGTCGATGGTCGGAAATATTTCACGTTCCAAATATGAATACTGTTCGAGGTCCCTTCCTGTACCTGTCTTCTTTGTTAAATTCTTTACAAATTATATTATAAAATATTTTCACTATTCCCTTTACCTAATCTTTTTTTACAGTTCTTCGCGATGAATTTCGTATTGAACCCCAAAATACCCGGATCGCACAAGGTGACACCGCTCTATTGGAATGTGCCGCCCCTCGCGGTGTTCCTGAACCGGTGGTAATATGGAAAAAATCCGGCCAAATGCTCGATATGGAGGCAACGAAGCGTATACGCATTGTGGATGGTGGCAATTTAGCCATTCAGGATGCCCGTCAAAGTGATGAGGGTCAATATCAGTGTATAGCCAAGAATCCAGTGGGCACAAGGGAATCAGCAATAGCAACGTTAAAAGTTCACGGTATGTATTAGATACAACGGAGGAGTGACTTGGAATTGTTTTCCAAGAGACAGTAAAGAATAATCCTAAGCATCATAATCGATTATGGGGAAAAATTTTTATAATTTAGTCACAAATTTAAATGTGCAGTAGAACAGTATGGGATCACAGAATAAGAACGGTATAGAGTTTCAAATTTAGAATTCAAATTTAAAATTTAGTATCACAGTTGAAACTCCGCCACTTACATGGACTTTAAATTCTCGATGTTTATCATTTAAATATCATTTATTATAAAATTTTGCTGTGAGCTCTTAAATTGAGGTTTTAAACGACGAATATACACATTTTTTAATAGATCTCTTGGCCAATTTATAACTTAGGGTATGTTTGAAGCGGTTCACCCGACTAAAACTTTTGTCTCGGCTTAGAAGCCTTTGAGCTATGACCTAAGATTTGGTTCAAGAGAGTACAGATTATATATTTGGAGATAGTAGCAAAATATATCTTGTTTTTAAATAATTGGTGGGTTGACTGCAGGTTTAATTTTTCATGATTGGTTCTAGAGTTTTACGTTAATTTAATCGTGACACAGATTTATGTACATATGTCAAACGTCCATATATTGGAGTGAAAACATAAAAGGGTTTTTTGTTTTTGCGTATGTATTGTTGGTTTACACAGCACGAAAAGATATTACGAAAAATGCAAAAAGGTGACCCCTATTTTCGGGAACAAATTAAATGTTTTTTTTCGAAATTTCCTTCCAAAAATACGTCAAATTCGAAGTTTGACCGCGCGATTTTTTGTGGTACGGTCTATTGCTTATGTTTATTTGAAATTTTTGATGTGTTAACATCTATAGCGGCGTATAGGGACTAAACCTATCAAAGTCAGATTTTATGCTGCTGCTGAAACCAGATTTTATGCTGTTGCTAAAACCAGATTTTATGCTGCTGCTAAAACCAGATTTTCTGCGACTGCGAAAGAGAATAATGACGTGTTAAACAAAAATGAGCGAGCAAGAGAGAAATGACAGAGTGTTGCGGCAGGGGTGAGGCAAACGAAATTGTGTCTATAGCGTATGTATTAGCATAATAATGTATGTACAAGGTGGCGCAAAAGTAATCCTCCTATCAGAAAATGCTATAAGTTTGGCGATTTGCCCCTAATGTTAGTTCTGTTTTGACATTTGTGTAGTAAACACATGCGAAATACACGTTAATAAACAATGTTACGCTACACTGCTCCAGAACGCGGAATATTGCTGACTATTTATTTGACCAATAATCGGTCGGTGACTTTGGCACAACGTGAATTTCGTAGCAGATTTCCTGGCCGTCCAACGCCTACTGGTGAAACACTGCGACGTTTAGCCGCTCGCCTGGAAGAGACTGGCACAACACGAGATGCTGCCAGGCGTTGCAGACCCTGCAGTAGCCGTTCTGCAGAGAATATTGCTGCAGTAGCCGAGGATGTCATGGAAGCGCCGTCGATGTCATGGAAGCGCCGTGAGCGCTACAGAGCAGTGATAAACGAGTTCTTTTTCCCGCAACTTGATGAATTGGGATTGGGAAACATATGGTTCCAACAGGACGATGCAACGGCACACACTGTACGTGCCACAACCGATATGCTGACGGATGCATTTCCCGGGCGCCTAATCTCCCGTTTTGGCGATTTGCACTGGCCAGCAAGATCGCCTGATTTGACCGCTCCAGACTTCTTTTTGTGGGGATTTTTGAAGTCGCGGGTTTATGTCAACAAGCCTCAGACTCTTGCAGCTCTTAAAGACAATATCCGTCAAGAATGTGAGGACATATCGCCGGAAGTTTTGGCCAAAGTGATGGAAAATGCCATAAAAAGGGCTCAAATGACAATCAACTGTGGCGGCGGCCATTTACATGACATCATATTCTCGACTCGATGCAAAAAAAAAAATTAAAAGAGCAAATAAAAATAATCCACAAGAAGAATCAAAGTTTTTAATTTTTTTTTAAATTACACCCAAAACACATCGGAACCTTGTATCCACATGTGTCGGGTGCTGTTGTTGAACGGAGATATAAAGCATAGCCACGCAAAATTTCATTTGCATGGGCTTGCGCAGTCGACGTTATGGTGACACACTAATACGTCAGCTACTTCGTACAAAGTATGTGTGATGTTGTGTGTTTGGCTGTTTCGTTGCTGTTGATATGGCAAACATGTGGTAATGTGACACACGTATACGTCAGCTACTTCGGACAAAGTATGTGTGATGTTGTGTGTTTGGTTGTTTCGTTGTTGTTGCTATGGCCAAACAAAGCGAGTCATTTGATGTTCAGCATTGCCCGGTGTATACAAAAAAACTATTATTTTTTATTTAACATTTACTAATGTGTTCATAGAAATCGAACAGGTACCGTGTAACAAAAAGGTGTTAACACATCATCCGTGAGTCCCAACACCCATTGATTTTTTTTTTCATATAAAATTTTTGGTATCCCTACCATACTTTGCAGTTGAAAAGAATATCACAAATATTAATTGGTTCCCAAAATTGTATTCAACTCCATAATTGTTTTCAAATGCTACCTAATATTTATAAGTGTTTGGTAGTTGGAGATGCTAATGCACATTAGGGTGTCCAATCAATAGCAATTTGTGTTTGAAAAATTTGCGTTATTTGAAAGCTTATAGGGTAAGTAGTGTTGTGATTTTTTTTGTTAGATTTTTCGCAAACAGTTTAGAGGTCTCGCAAGTCGAATTTCACGCAAAACTCGAGTGTTCTGGACGTTTTTTGAATTTTGCTTACAACTCGGTCAATAACCACAATTTTGCTAGTTTAGAAGTCAACATTTCTGAAACTAAACGTCCAAACTTTTATCGTATATGCATAAGCTGCCAGTTTTGGCAAAGATTTTGCTCAATTAAAATATTAAATTTTTTCCCAAATTTTGGGTAAATGTTGCAACGTTTCAATAATGCTTTACAGCTTTTAAAATTTCTAAAATAAGTTCTAAAATAAGTGATGATTTATCCGACCTTTCGTATTATATTCAAAATTAAATGTTTTTCTATGAAAATGTAAAAAACTAATGATACAATTTCAAAGACTGATAAATTCCAAGAAATAAGGTATTTTGCATTTTGAATTTTGAATTTCCATTTTTGTATTTTGAATTTCCATTTTGCAAGCCATTTTAAAACTCTTTACCCATTGTATGAAACCAATAATATTAAAAATATTTGTCATGTTTGCGTCGGATTTACTTTAAACATTGCATTGTTAAAAAAATCTACATGCGCTAAATAGCGACAAAGAATTATACACAGCAAAAAACGGTACCGGCATACCTGTGGACTTTTGACAAAACAACCTCTTTTTAAAAAAAGCAATTTTAAAGGGTAACGAAAAAGCTTTTTAAATACCTCAAAACTATTTTTAAAAAATAATTGCTAAAAATTTAATATTAAAATGGAAATCTACACTATTTTTAATTTTAGCCAGTTATTTTTTAAAATAGCTGTGAAGTATTTACAAATCTTTTTCGCTCCACTTTAAAATTGCTGTTTTAGAAAGAGGTTGTTTTGTCAAAAGTCCACAGATATATATGATAGCAAATGTCGATTTGTTTGTCGAAAATTGCTGAAAACAAATCTGATAGCCAACAAAGGAACAAAAACGCAGCAGATTTTCAATTCATGAGAACAATGCTTGGAACATAGAAATGTATTGTTCCTGCAATATGTTGCTGGGCGGTTTTTTCTGCGTGTAACTCTTTGTCGTACTTAGCGCGTGCAGATTTTTTAATTAATATAATTTTTAAAGCAAAGCCGATGCAAAAATGACAAACAGTTTATAATATTATTAGTTTCATACAATGGGTAAAGAGTTTTATTATGTCATAACTCTGGAACAGTAACTGCAAATTCAAAAATATTTTCCACAAAATTGCTTGGAATTTTCCCGACTTTTAAAAGTTATAAAGCGTTATTTTCAAAATTTCTCCAAAATTTACGAACAAATTTAATACATGTTACGCGCAAAATCATTGCCAAAACTGATGGTTTATGCATATACAATAAAAGTTTGGACGTTTTTCTTTAAAAATGTTGACTTAAAAACTAAGAAATTCGAGTTCATTGACCGAGTTTGAAGTTAAATTCAAAAAACATCCGGAATACCCGATTTTTAGAGTGAATTGGACTTGCTTCCGAAAATCTGGAAAATATATTACCCTATAAGCTCTCCAAGTAAGCTTGGGCAACCATAAAAATCGAAAAACAAATTTTTTTGGGACACCCTACTGTATTTTCCGAAAATCTGGAAAATATCTCAAAAATATTTTACCCTATAAGCTCTCCAAGTAAGCTTGGGCAACCATAAAAATCGAAAAACAAATTTTTTTGGGACACCCTACTGTACATGTTCTACAAACATAAGTATGTGTGCAGATGTAAAATATATTTGAAAATTAAAACTTTGTGACTTGTACAAAATTCATAAAAATTTCATCGATTTTTTTTTAGCTCGTCTGATTTTTGTTATTTCGATTCATTGGTTTCGTGCTAGGGAAACCAAAATTGCATACGAAAAAGAAAAGTTTTTTTATTTTCACTGAAATGTATAAACGTTCGGCATAAAGATGTGCAAAACACATATTTTACGTAGTTTTAACGAACGTATTGAGTGATTCGAGATTTGGAAACCGGCTGTTAATAGGAAATTCTTAAATTGAAGTTGCAGAGAGTGAATTGTCCTGTATTCCTATCAGATTGAATGAGGTCTATTAAAAGCAGGTCTTAATATAATTCTGAAAATATCCCATTTGTAGAATCAGATTACTCTTTTAGTGTATCCAACAACATTATTAATTATCATTTGATACTCACTAAAAGGGTCGTTTTAGATGATAGCTACGTTTGGACAGCCTGTTTGCTTGGCTGTACTAATTACATCCTTACCGATTATTCAGAAATTATGACATGTGTTGTTAAAACTTTGCAAACATAGTCTATCTTAATGAAGTTCGGTACTAGAGAATATTTTGAAAATGTACGATTTGTCACACCTATGCTGACACCTTCGCTATAAATGTAGGGCGCACGTTGTGCACCCTTAAACCATAGCCAATGCTCACAAATTTGGACATAAACAATATTTTGCAAATACCACTCTGCTATGGAAAATTTACGAATATGCCCCATTGGGTAATTTTATATATATACATATAAAACATACACATCTCTTCATTCATGATCCTACAAATTTGAACACGCCTTTTGAATACTTCTCTTAATAAAAAACCGAAATTCTCCAATATGGTTAATAATGCACTGACATGATACTGTATAATCAAACGCGAAAAAAATATATATGTATGTATAGCATATATTTCCTTTTCGCGCTGTGTTACCATCCTCTTTGAACAACACATTTTTTCTATTACTATGAACCTGTTTTCTTCATTTACATACATTTCATTACATTTTCTATTTCTTGATCCACTTTCTTTCCTTCTTTCATTCGCAGTCAAACCATTTATAATACGTGGCCCTCATGATCAAACGGTTTTGGAAGGTTCATCAGTGACATTTCCATGTCGTGTTGGCGGTGATCCAATGCCTGATGTTTTATGGTTGCGCACAGCTTCTGGCGG
This sequence comes from Phaonia tiefii, assembly GCA_963931995.1. NCBI lineage: Eukaryota > Metazoa > Arthropoda > Insecta > Diptera > Muscidae > Phaonia > Phaonia tiefii. Next base: position 202,907,588 of record OZ008368.1, read on the forward strand.
CAATATGCCATTAGGTAAGTTTTACAACCTCAAATGATGACTTATAGATGGTGGACGAAAAGGAAGATAAACCTCCCCCACATAATATATACACTGAGGCAAATATGCTCGTAGCAGTTAATACTTCTGCTGCTTGGTGTACAGATGCTGATGTTGGTGTTGCTGCTTCATCTTCGGTTATTTAGGTTAAGTGCTGTGATGTATTACAATCGATTTGTTTCTGCAACACCGGCAACATCATGAGTGCTATCAGAGAACCAGCATCACGAGCCACAATATCATCAGGTATTAACCTGGGTGGTACGAGTGTTCGGGTGTGTGGGGGTGTGTGTATATGGCAACATATCTAACATGTCGAAGTGATGTGGTAGGTTCAGTGGCTAAGGTGTGCCAAAGCGTGTGTATGTGTGTGTGATACAGAGTTATTGGTGTGATATGGTGTGCAACGTGGCAGATAGAGTTAAATGTTGAGGAAACTACAAAATAATTTTGTATGTGATTTATGAGAAAGTGTGTGGCTGTGAGGTTACGTATGTGTTTGTGTATCCTATCTTGCCACCATCCTGGTTGCCGCAAACACTCACTCGCTTTTGTAGATAAATGACTTCAACATTTAAAAAAGGATTACAATTTTGTGAAATGTGGCAATAAAGTTTTTGCCCCTACAAAGATTCATTTTGAGAGAGAAATACAGAATGAAACAAAAACTGAACAGCGGTTGCTGAAAAAAATTATTGTACCTCATGCATAAAGTTGTTTAGTTGGTGATGATGTAGCTACTGCCGCAAGTTAAAGAAAAATTTATAGAGTTTGCAGAAAACGTTTGTATAACACGAATTGTATAATTAAATAAATACGCTTAGCAGAGTATGAAATATGACACAAATTACTATTCAAATACGCAAGGCAGACTGTAAATATTCTCACAGGTTATGGTGGAAGGAAATGTTGTCTAATCGTTTCGAGGTAATATATCTGCATCTAAGTTACTATCTATATGCTGGAAAAAACGGCATCTGTAACATATTCTCCCAAAAACATATTGTATATGTTTGGAACACACTTCAAACATTCATATGTTTGCAAGTCCCAACCTGTCTTGTACTTAAATGCAAACTGTAGCATGTTTACTGGCAAACATGTATGATTTTAAGTATAAACATATGCATTCTTCAAACCAAACATCCATATTCTTAGGTGGAAGCATTCGCTTTTCCCCCAAACCTCCATCTACTTACATGGAAACGTATGCGCGATTCCTCTCAAACATAATAATATTTAGAAACTAATTATTCGTTGATTTCATTATATATGTATAATTGACTAAATTGATTTTATTAATATAAATCCACATATATAAATAATTAATACAAACAATTAAAAGAATGTCATACAAGCACTCGAAACGATATAAAGTTAGTTAGTATCACAAACACGGTCATATTTGGGTCGGAAACACATATAAATGGGTTTTCAACAGAGACGCTACAAAAGTAAATCGATAGGGACAGCAAACGACGCCATATTTTTTTCCGCTCTTTTGACATTTCGCTTCAGTAAGGTTTGCCATTTCATCATGGAAAGATATACGAGCCAACAACGACTCGAAATTATTAAAATTTACTACAGAAATTTGGAGTCAGTGGCCTCAACTTTAAGAGCGCTACGTCCAATTTATGGTCGTCATAATCGTCCTACCAGATCAACAATTGAGCGTCTAGTGGAAAAATTTGAATCCACAGGCACAGTACAAAATGTTCCCGTGCCAGTGAGACAAAGAAGTGCCCGAAGTGTCGAGAATATTGCTGCCGCTGAGGCTTCAGTTCAAGAAAGCCCAAATATGTCTCTCACACGTCGTTCTCAAGCGTTGTGCATCTCTGTGACGTCGTTGTTGCGAATTTTGCGCAAAGATCTTGGCGTACATCCTTACAAGATCAAACTGACGCAAGAACTGAAGCCGCTTGACCACCATAAGCGTCGTATGTTCGTGAATTGGGCTGAGCAACAACTTTAAAATGATTCGGATTTTTATCGGAAAATCATCTTCAGCGATAAGGCTCATTTCTGGCTGAATGGCTTCGTCAATAAGCAAAATATGCGTTATTGGTCAGACAGCAATCCACACGTAATCCATGAGTCATCATTGCATCCCGAAAAAATTACGGTTTGGTGCGGTTTATGGGCCGGCGGTTTCATTGGGCCGTACTTCTTCCGCGATGATCAAGACCGAATATTTTTAGCCCCAATTGGATAATATTGACTTGGAGGACATGTGGTTCCAACAGGACGCCGCCACAAGCCACACAACGAATGCCATAATCAATTTATTGGAAACCAAGTTTGGTGAGCGTGTTATCTCACGAAATGGCCCAGTCGATTGGCCGCCTCGGTCGTGCTATTTGACGCCTTAAGATTATTTCCTATGGGGCTACGTCAAGTCTATGGTCTATGCCAACAAGACAGCGACGATTGATGAACTTCGTACGAATATCGAACGTGAAATTGCAGCAGTATCGGCCGATTTATGCTTGAAAACCGTCGAAAATTGGGTTCAGCGTCTGGACTTCTGTAAGCGTGCCCGTGGTGGCCATGCAAAAGAAATCGAGTTCCATACATAATGGCATCGAACATACTTTCACAGGAATAAAGAATTTCATTGGTATCTAACACCGGTTTTGTTTTGTTTAGCACTCTTATTGAAAAACCCTTTATTATAAATTATTAATCACTGCGTCACAGACCTTTAATATTTGATGGCAAACACAATGTATTTGGACACAAGTATATTATATCTGCGACAAGCTCCAAACACACGTTATGTTTGCATCCTAACAACAAAAACGAATGATTTTTCAGTGTGTAGTATTTTCATATTGCAGAACACAATATTCAACAGAATATTCTATTGTACTTCAGTTATACACATCGATCGTGTGGAGTATCCACCAACTGCGATTATTAACAGAGATTTTGCTAAACTCTTAACCTCTTCACGACCACTGGCAGGTACGTTTGGCACTTACGGTTTATGGCACCTATAACTAAAAAATAAATAAATGGTTTCCCGTTACATCCCATGAAGGGATTAGGGAGAGCTTCTCACAACGAGTGAGCTGTGCGCGTTCCAGTTTTATACTCACTGATTGATTGGGACCTACAGTTTTACACCGGTTCCGAACGGTATTTTGAGAAGCTTTTTCATGGCTAAATACTCGATTGTGTCGCCGTCACTAAGCGAAGTGACCGCCGTCGAAAGAAATTTTTAAGTGGTCAGAGTAGGGATCGAACCCACGTCCTCATGCACAAGAGCCGCGCACACTGCCATTGCACCACTGACGGCCACTGCACCTATAACTATCCAGGTAATATATTCCGAGACGTCCAATTCTTCTTGAGTAGCTACCTTGTAAAAAAAATTGTGGTCCATTTTTCGAGGCGTGGATATTTTTAGGTCATAGATCACGGAAATAATCGAAAAATATAAATAAATCGCTTCGGCCCAAAACACACACAGGAACTTCACTATCTCTGAGTTATTGTACCCAATTTCCTAGGTTTATACATCCACTGAACTAAATGTTTGAAAGGAAGTTGCAGCCATAAGTCAGCTGTTTACACTTGGATTATACTTTCCTCCTCCGAGTTGAGGTTGTCACACTGAATTAAGGCACCACAACTGAAACTCGGTTGAAGCAACCCCCAATATAAAGGCTCTGACAACCTATAATTCGGATGTATTTGACTATGATAACCTCAAAATTGGGTTACTTTTTTTGTGGATGAAGTTATATGTAGCTATTGCTCAGAATTATGTTTTACTTTTGTGATCGATTTCAGCATCCTAATCCACATACGCAATTTTCAAGCTACAGTGTTTGTTTTTCTTCCCTGATCTCTCTTTTGGCCACTATCTAGCAGACAGCATAGCAACATACTGCAACGTCGACACGCCCGCCACCATATGCCCCAGTAGTTTATATTACATATGTGATGTTTGTGACCCTTTATCATTCACATTATCCACTATTCGATTTAAATAGTTCCATAGTTTGCTTGATTAAATATATGAGTGCACTCGACGCAATATGATAAGTAGAGTTTGATGTGTTTGTGCTAAGAACCTCATGTCACCCCTAGAGCCACTTAATTTTCATCGCGCTACAGATTCAGTTTTTTCAACTGCAGACCATATAGTGTCTGTGAGATTTGACAATCTTGGTATTCGCCCCATACTTTGCGTTCATAGAAGCATTTCTTGTTGCAAATGTCGAACCACAAGCCCGACTCTCGAAGATTTGGTGGAATAACTAGCCTCATACATATACAACATCGTACTTATTTTTTACTTCGATCCATCCTATTAAACATCCACCTTATGAAAGAATTTCTCTTTCTTCCAGATCGCGTTAGTGTCTTGGAAGATCGCAGTTTGCGTTTGGAACGAGTAACTGTCGCGGATGAAGGTGAATACAGTTGTGAGGCTGACAATGTGGTAGGTGCCATCTCTGCAATGGGTACTTTAACAGTTTACGGTAAGTTAAGTCAAACTTTAGCTCAATTTTATTAACAATTAGCATACCATATCTTAAATGCTAGATTTTCCTTTATTTCCCATTTACCGCTTATCTTATCATGTAGCACCTCCCAAGTTCTTACAACGTCCCACTAGTAAATCTGTAGAATTAGGCGCTGACACCTCCTTCGAATGTCGCGCCACTGGCAATCCCCGTCCCACAATTTTTTGGACTATTAAAAACAATAGAACTGTTATATTCCCCGGCGCTCCTCCGCTAGATCGTTTCCAATCCATTAACACCGAAGAGGGTCATTCCATTTTAACGCTGACCAAATTCCAACGAAGTGACAAAGATTTGGTTGTTGTATGCAATGCAATGAATGAAGTGGCTACGATAACCACAAGAGCCCAATTAACTCTAGACTCACAGGAAGACAGACCTCCACCCATCATTATTATGGGGCCAGTTAATCAAACACTGCCCGTCAAAAGTCTGGCCACATTGCACTGCAAGGCAATTGGTTTGCCCAACCCCACTATCTCGTGGTATCGAGATGGCATACCCATCCATCCAACGGCAAAAGTTAATTTGACCACAGCAGGTGATTTAATAATTTCCGATTTAGATAGACAACAGGATCAGGGCCTGTACACATGTGTGGCCAGCAGTCGGACGGGCAAGAGTACGTGGAGTGGTTTTCTGCGCATCGAGGTGCCAACGAATCCCAACATAAAATTCTATAGAGCACCAGAGCAAAACAAGTGTCCTTCGGCGCCCGGCCAACCAAAAATATTAAATGCCAGTGCTGATGCCTTAACTATTGTATGGCCAACAAGTGATAAGCCTGGAGCATCACCTCTCCTCGGCTACTCAGTGGAAATGTATTCGACGAATAAGAGCAAAACATGGATACCCATTGCGGCTCGCTTGACTGAGCCCATTTTCACAGTTGACGGATTGACAAATGGAGCGGCATACATGTTTATTGTTCGAGCTGAAAATGCTCTGGGTTTCTCACCTCCCTCTCCAATCTCCGATCCCATTACAGCTGGTCAATTGGTTAGCAGAGGTGGTCATCGTGGTTCTGGTGGAGGAAATGAAGATCTGATGTTCGCTGAAGTGGAAACATTGCTACAAACAAATGATGTCGTCGAGTTACTCGAAGCCAATGCATCCGATTCGACCAGTGTACGTTTGGCCTGGGACATCGATAGTGGCCAGTACATTGAAGGTTTCTACATCTACGCTCGAGAGCTGCACTCAGCCGAATATAAAATGATGACGGTATTGAATGCCGGCAATGGGGCAAGTGCATGTACAGTGAACGGCTTGGCTAAGGCAAGCCAGTATGAGTTTTTTCTTGTGCCATTTTACAAAAGCGTCATAGGAAAACCATCAAACGCCAGACATAGCACAACATTGGAAGATGGTAAGTGGAGCGAAGCGAAGAGAAGTGTTTTAAGGATAACAGAAAATCATGCATGAAAACACACTTACAAAGATGGACGATTGATATGCGATGCGAATAGATAAATTATGTAGAGATGCTTTAGCAAACCCACCAAGTAGATTTGAGCACAGTAGTGAGAGACGAGTTTGTTGGCGATGTTGCTTAAAGGACAACAAGTATAGATTATGTTATTAAGTACTGTGTATTGTATGTTTTAGAATTTAAAGTAAATTTGCTAAACTTTAGAGTATCAAAATGGGCAACAATGCAGAATAAATAATATTAATAATACTTCATTCTGCTAAGATAAGTTTTCCCGCGAAACTTCAATATCTTGTATGATTGATAATTGTATTTCTAATGTGCCATATATAATTTGTTGAAATATGGGTTTAGTTTAATGGGTTAAACACTTACACCCAAGTAAAATTGTGCCAGTAAATATAAATCCTAATTTACTAAGAATTGATTTTTAAACAACTTTATAAGGGTGAATTTTGGTTTAATCTGATTAGTAATATTGATTACTCAGTGACATAAATAAGGATTAAGTAGAAAATACCCGGGAAGTGATGTATTTTTCTAGTAGGTTCTATCGTGTGAAATAAGAATCTGCTTGTGAAATTTCCCAAACAACCCCAAAATCTGGAAAAGCGGTAAAACCCCGGTTTCACGTACCTTTGCACACTTATAAGCCTGTAACCTAGATGATTATCAATCTATTTTCATTTTATCACCGGATTTAAAGAGGAGAAACTTAGGCCTTTCAAACGATTTATGCGTTATTTAAGAAAATATGAGAAGTATGTGTGTATTTTGCAAAAATTCCTGCACAATGTTTTTCATGTCTTTTTTCAAGAATAGGTACATTTTAAAGACGTGTTACTCTATTTGGGAAAATGTTATTTTATTAAGAAAATATACTTATTTTCAGAAAGGCTACTTATCTCAAGATAATAAAAGAGAAGGTATTAAATGATTTTAGTTTTTGTAAGAAAAGGTATTTCTTTAAGGGAATTAATTTTTTTTTTAGAAATGTTTTTTTTTTTTTAAATGGGATTTTATTTTTAAGACTTGGTCCTTTTTTTTAAGAGTAGGTTCATTTTTAAGAGTAGGTTCTTATCTCAAGAAATGTTATTTTGTTTCACAAAAAAGGTACTTTTTAAAGAAAAGGTAGTTTTATAAGAAAAGGCAACTTGTTGTAAGAAAATTTACTTTTTTAAAAAAGGGTTTTGCTTTAAAAAAATACTTTTTTTAAGAAAGGTACTTATAGTATGAAAATTTACTTTTGCGTCAGGGATGATTTTTATTTATTCGGTCTATTTATTGGTACTTCTTAATTTTATTGGGTCAAGCTCGAGGCCATTCTATATCTTTATTAATAGAGATATATTTTTGTTTAAAAAAGGTGTCTTGCAAATGTATTCCAATGATTCCTGGCAATCCGTATAGCCATTTCAGATCTAGCCACAGATCTTTATCAGATGTTGTTTGGAAAGATGCTGTTGAAAAATTCATCAAACTAAATGCAAACGAAATCTCATTTGAATTGAGAATTCACTATAATGCAAGTGTTCGAAAAATATCGCAAGCAAAATACACAAGAAAACATATGCACAAAACTTTTTTCCATCTCCAGAGAACCATCGGTCCCCATTAGCCAGGTTGTTTGTTGTTGCCTAAAAGACAACACCATTGTTTACGTTCAATAAAATTGCATGCAGTTTCGTCGTGCTCCACGTTATTCAAATTTATCAGGGATCATTTTTATTTATTCGGCCTATTTATTGGTACTTTTTAATTTTGTTGGTCAAGCTCAAGGCCATTCCATATCTTTATAAATAGAGATTTAGTTTTTTTTTCAAAGGAGTGTTGCAAATGTATTCCTATGATTCCTGGCAAACCGTATAGCTATTTCAGATCTAGCCATAGATCTTCATCAGCGGTTGTGTGGAATGATGCTATTGAAAAATTCATCAAACTAAATACAAACGAAATCTCATTGGAATTGAGAATTCACTATTCTTTTTTCACTATAACTTTATAAGCAAAGGTACTTCTTTAATATAAGGTATGTTTTTTAAGAAAATGTACTTTTTTAAGAATATGAATAGGTACTTTTTGGAGAAAATTTACTTTTTTAAGAAAAGGCACTTATTTAGGAAAATGTTTTTTTAAACTTCTTTCTTTATAAATTTAAATTTTATTGGGTTCAAAACTACAATATATAATAAATATTGACTACAGGCTCCACCTAGAAAACTTCCCATTAAACAAGAAATTTTCCAACATATGTTAGCCTAGACAAAACCCAAAGCCAAATAACCCAATATATAAGTAGCTGATAATACTGGGTTGGTTGTATCATAATAGTGTTAAACGAAGTTGTTTATTTTGTTTTCCATTTAGACACCATCCCGAAACGTGCGATATGGAACTTCGTTCCAAAAATTAAATCACTTTGGCGGAAAATGTATGGTTGGCAAAGGGTTAAACCGAGAATCAACAGGCAGTCAGGTGCTCAATATAAAAATAAAAATACAACGATGTTTAATTTTTGTCAGCAAAGATAGGGCATTGATTAGTTGATGGTACACGCCAAACTATTTGGAGATATTTTCGCATCTTTAAGTGTAATTCATGAAACGTTAACTCAAGTTTTTTCAAATGTGTGTGAAATAATCCGTAGTTGAAGAATGAATAGAGAAAATGAATCTCAGGGGGAAATGAGTTCAAGTATGCCTGCGAAAACACCACGGTAATGACGTATAGACACGCCAACTCTCTCAGTAAATTGATGACATTTGGTGTGTTGCAGATGGGCGGTAGGATGTTGGAAAAATTGTGTTAATAATACCAGATAGAGGCAATGGCTCAATCATCCAACAATAAAGCAGCAATGGCATTTCGGTTTGTGCTTTAAAATTTTTGTGTAAATACACCACAAATATATACTAACAATAAAATATATCAAAAAAAGTCAAAAATTCGTTTTCACAGTTTATCATCAAACGACATAAAAAATTTACGTCAACAGTTTTTGTAATTCCACCTGTTTTAAGTCAATTTTCGTCACATAACTCTCTACCGCACCGATCGCACCAAGAACAGAAAATGTCAGATGAGAATAATGGCAGCTCCATACGTCTTTACTCTATGCTCCAGTGTGCACAAATTTATTTAACTTATTATCTTATAGGCACTTTGTAGGAAAGGTTTAATTTGTGTTAGGTGTTTTACTTAACTAAACAGTGAATTTCTGGGAAAAATTTCATTAAGTTAAAGTAGATAGTCTTTTGTCAGGTTTAGCTGAAATGTATTTTGACGATTAAATCTTCGTTCGTTTAAAAGCATATGTCTCTATAGTTAGAATGTTTAACTTGGTTGTGCGTTTAAATCTCGTACTATTCTCTCATCAATAATTCCATTTTATATTTCATTTCAGTACCCGAAACACCTCCCCATGGTATGGAGGCTATACAGTTTAATCGCACTTCTGTCTTTTTGAAATGGCAGCCACCGTATCCCAACAGGACACGTAATGGTAAGAATTGTAGATACTAAGACCAAACTTCCAATGCTCTGTACTGAGTGACTGACGGACGTGACAACGCCGTTTCATGGCGAAATCTTCCCTAGTTAATCATCATCATCGTATCCATCATTCACTTATTCCCCATGATTTCCGCTCTTTCCAGGTATTTTGACCAATTACAATGTTATAGTGAAAGGACTCGATGGCCACAATGCCACACGCATCTACAAAAATATGACAATTGATGCAAGTTCACCGACGCTCTTGTTAGCGAATCTCACCACAGGTGTCACTTACTACATTGCCGTGGCGGCAGCCACCAGAGTGGGTGTAGGACCCTTTAGCAAACCGGCAGTGTTGCGTATGGATCCCCGGACGCAATCATTGGATACAGGTTATACAAGGTGAGCAGCACATTTCTGTGGTACTGTACTAGTGTGAATTGCGTTTTCTTTCTGTCGCTGCGGTTTACGGAGCAGATGAGAGACAGTGAGAAATAAGCATTTGCAATTCCCTGCAGATGGTTTGTATAAATAGATTAATTTTTCACCTGTCTTTCTCTCGTCCTCTTTGTGCATTTAGATATCCCATCAATCGTGATATAGCCGATGATTTTTTAACGCAGACGTGGTTTATCGTTTTACTGGGCTCCATAATCGCTATTATAGTTTTTCTATTTGGTGCATTGGTGTTATTTAAACGATATCAGTTCATCAAGCAGACATCATTGGGTAGTTTACATGGTAAGTGAAGTTTAAATATGAGTACTAAAATAATTACGGAAGTGGGGTGACAGTTGAAAAATCCTCAACTATTTAGCTACATCGATATATTATGCTCTAGGAACACAATTGAATCAAATATCAAATCAAAACTAAAAACGAAACTAAAATTAAATTAAAAGTCAAAATCAAAACATTTATTACCCCAATATGCCCCAACTGTGACCGATACCCCTTAGACCGACTCACAAAAAACGTATACCTGAAAAAGGGAAGGGCCAGGACATATTTTATATACCTTTTGACGCGCCATAAAAACCCCGTTAATACGAAACTAATATCCTGTACATTTTCTTTAAATAAAGTACAAATTTCTTTGAAACACTAAAAAAATATAATTTAAAAACGGTCCAGCTCAGGGGATCTTCATGATAGACACGAAAACTTTTCGAATCATTAAAAAAGAAACCAAGGTACATTTTGAGTGGTTAACAAAAAAACAACTTTTTCCCCTTATACAATATGAGTCGGTCTAATACCCATGCTAAAGGGATCCACACATCCTTTATAAGGACGCAGGCTGACCATTTTGGTTAACGAAAATAAAAAAGTATATATATTCTTTACATTTTTTCTGATTGCAGAAATCTCTGATCTATTATCTCAAAGGAACTTACAAGTACTCTTCGAAGAAATAATTTCAGATTGAAACATATATTATAAAAATCATGTGCTAGGGACAACCAAAAAAATATAGAACGCTAACAAAGTCATAAACATGTAGTCATAATCCACTTATATAAGTACTCTAGAAACATCAGCCCAAGTGCTTGTCAGTAAGAAAGTACAACCTCTTTATAACGGGAAAATTCACAGGAGAGAGAAAAAATTCCAACGAAAGACTGCAATTAGAGGCAATGTCAACTAGACGGTCACTGTCTTAGAACCTTAAGGCGTTGATGCGAAGAGTCACAAACTTCGAAACCATAGTCCGCCAATATGAGTGCAAATCCTTGTTCCGATTATTTACATATTTGAACTTGTAGAAAACCCCATGATCTGTAAGCTCAAAGGAAATTAAAAATATTCTTCTTCGGAGTATATAATTAGGCCACAGAATTTAGAGATTTTAGACATTTAGAGAGATTTTAGACATATTAAGTTATGCTGTTAGCTGAAACTGAAAGGTAGACCAGGGAACCTTATATAGGGTTTTTCAATAAGAGCGCTGCAAAGGTTTTTTTTAAATAAAACAAATCCGGTTTTAGATACCAATGAAATTCGTTATTCCTGTGGAAGTACGTTCGATGCCATTACGTATGGAACTCGATTTCTTTTGCATGGCCACCACGGGCACGCTTGCTGAAGTCCAGACGCTGAACCCAATTTTCGACGGTTTTCAGGCATAAATCGACCGATACTGCTGCAATTTCATGTTCGATATTCGTACGAAGTTCATCAATCGTCGCTGGCTTGACCATAGACTTGACGTAGACCCACAGGAAATAACCTAACGGCGTCAAATCGCCCGACCGAGGCGGCCAATCGACTGGGTCATTTCGTGAGATAACACGTTCACCAAACTTGGTTTCCAATAAATTGATTGTGGCATTCGCTGTGTGGCTTGCGGCGACGTCCTGTTGGAACCACATGTCCTCCAAGTCCATATTATCCAATTGGGGCCAAAAATATTCGGTTATCATTGAACGGTAGCGATTCGCATTCACAGTAATGTGCCGGTCTTGATCATCACGGAAGAAGTACGGTCCAATGACGCCGCCGGCCCATAAACCTCACCAAACCGTAATGTATTACGTGTGGATTGCTGTCTCACCAATAACGCATATTTTGCTTATTAACGAAATGAGCCTCATCGCTGAAGATGATTTTCCGATGAAAATCCGAATCATTTTCAAGTTGTTGCTCAGCCCAATTCACGAGCATACGACGCTTATGGTGGTCAAGCGGCTTCAGTTCTTACGTCAATTTGATCTTGCAAGGATATAGGCCAAGATCTTTTCGCAAAATTCGCCACAACGACGTCACAGAGATGCCCACCGCTTGAGAACGACGTGTGAGAGACACATTTGGGCTTTCTTGAACTGAAGCCTCAGCAGCAGCAATATTGTCGACACTAAGGGCACTTCTTTGTCTCACTGGCACGGGAACATTTTGTGCTGTGCCTGTGGATTCAAATTTTTCCACTACACGCTCAATTGTTGATCTGGTAGGACGATTATGATGACCATAACTTGGACGCAGCGCTCTTAAAGTTGAGGCCACTGACTCCAAATTTCGGTAGTTTCGACACGTTTTTGGCTCGTATGTCTTTCCATGATGAAATGGCAAACCTTACTGAAGAGAAATGTCAAAAGAGCGGGAAAAAATATGGCGTCGTTTGCTGTCCCTATCGATTTACTTTGTAGCGTCTCTGTTGAAAAACCTTTTATCTAGTATAGTTGGTCCTAAAAAGACTATCCATTTTATATTCCTTCCACGTTGTAATGAATCACATGGGTAATGCTAGCTGACAATTCCTTAATAGCAGCCGGCTTCTCCGTATAGACTTTAAATTTTGAGCCCACAAAAACATAAAGTCTATAGGTGTGATATCGTATTATCCAGATGACCAATACACCACATCGGTTCGAAACGTGAAAATAACGGTTCACGGAATTATTCTCGCAGTAATGCCAGCAAGTAGGCTATGCGGTCAATTCACCGGACCTAAATGTAAATATCTCCTTCAAGCTGCCTGATCACTGTATTGTATTTCAGGCGGAAATTACCGCCATACTGGAGGTTGCTGAACTACTGAAAAGTAGTGTCACAAACCGCCGTAGAATATGTATCTACACAGACAGACAGGCTGCCATAAAATCCCTTGAAACCATGTTTGCTACGTCCCTAACGGTGAAAGAATGTCACTCATCACTTAGGGTGACGGCAGAGTATTTTGACATAAGGCTCATCTGGGTACCGGGACACAGCGACAATGCAGGCAATTGCGTAGCGGATGCGTTAGCTAGACTAGTACCCTGGTTAGCTAGACTAGTACTCTGGTTCTTCCAGCAAAAGAAGGTGTTAGTATGCCAATCTCTACCTGCCGTTTGCAGGTCGATAATATGTTCAAGGACAAGTGGAGACTTACTTCAACTTACAGACAAGCCAGCGTCCTCTGGCTACAGGTGCACAGGAAGAGAAGTAGGCAACTACTTAACTTGCCGAGAGGCAGGTTATCCACAATGATAGGACGACTTACGCGACATTGTCTTGTAGGAAAACACGCCCTAAGATTGGGACATAGAAACTCCACTCTCTGTAGATGCTGCATGGAAGAGGACGAGGAAATGACGGAACACCTTCTCTTGGATTGCCCTGCTCTGGTAGGACTGAGAAGTAGGATATTCGGATCACATTTACTTAGCACCGTAGCCCTACAGGATATTCCTGTAGGTCTTATAGACAAATTCATTGAAAGGGCAAATTGGCTAGACGACTAGTCAATGGTTGCTATAGAGGAAACTGCAGGTACCACAATGGTCTTCTTTAGCCTAAGTGTGCTAGACAGCATACTGTCCTGCAGCCTTTTCAACCAACCAACCAATGCCAGGGTTTCACGAAATGCGTGGTATGAACGCCGTCATGTTTGAACCAAATATCGTCGAGATCACAGGGATCAATTTGTGGCAGAACGGAAGAGTAACGGGTGCAATTTATAGTGAAATTCCGAACGGACTCATCGTTCAAGGGTTATGAACCAATGATTCCACCACAGCATATAACACTTTAAATCGATATTTTTCTGCATATAATGACAGATATTGAACCATTTCGGGTTCATCATCAACGCAAATAATGTTATTGACGAAGGCATTAAACCAGAAATGGACCCAAGGAAAAAAAATATGGGTGAAAAACAGTGGATCTTCTTCTGCCTTTCAAGAACCCAAAAACAGAAACGGGCACAAGTCAGGAAATCGGTCGGCTGCATTTTATGCATGATTTGAAATTGTTATACTTTTAAACGAAGACCCTTAACTAAAATACGCCACGTTGTTTCATGCGATACTCCAAGTTGTTGAGAAGGGCGGTGAATCTTTTCCTTAAGCTTCTCGCGAACACTTTCAATCACCGCTCGTATATTTTCGTCATGTCGTGTACTTTGTGTGTTATTTGGTGGCGTGTTGGCCAGTAAGGAAAACTGGGTTTAATGGAGGTTAAACTGTGGTCTAAGAATTTAAATTTAAATTACCTGTAGATATGAATATTATTTTCAACTAATAATAGCACCAAATCAATGACAATAAAAAAAAAACAATTAATTACATTGACAATTGTAATAATTTTAGAGGAACTTGGGATAGAAGTAATAGTTAAGGATATAGTGAGCTTATTCCTAACGAAAGCTAAAATGTCCCTATATACATATTTAGGAAGACTCATGTCAACTACAAAAACAACCGTTTCCCATTACATCTCATGAAGGGATAGGGGAGAGCTTCTTACAACCAGGGAGCTGTGCGCTTTTTAATTTTATATATAAAATTTGAAGCAAACGTTTTTTGAAACAATATTTGTGGGTTTGATTTCTTCGGTACTATTATACTATGTACTATTAAGCCCATAATTAGTCTGGTGGCAAGGCACATTAAAAATGTCATTATATCTAAGACTACTAGGAGGAACATTAAATGGAATTAAAGAAATCAGATCTGGGCAGTCAATACCACCATTAATAATATCAAAAACAAGCATAACAGATTGGAATTCCCTCCGAAATTCTAAGGAAGCCAACCCCAACCATGAACATTTTATTTCATAAATATGTAATGGATTTACCGTCCGTACTCAAGAAACAACAAACTACATAAATTTTTTCTGAACGTTTTCCACACGAGCAACATGAGTGTCACTATGTGGATACCAAATAACAGAAGCATATTCTAACTTCGATCTGACAAATGAGGCATAAATCAATTTGAGTGTGTTAGGATCGGAAAATTCAGAACAAATACTTTTAATGGATTCCAGCACTTTATATGCTTTAGGAATAATATAATCTATATGCTGAATGAAAGATACGGATGAGTCAAAAGCACTAAGAACAAGGGTATAGTTTACTGATTTCAAAATATAGTTACCTATTGGATAATCAGACCTAAACTAAGAAACATGTACACATTTAGAGAGATTTAAAGGAAGGTCATTTAGTCTCACAGTGCTATTTCGTGTGCTGGCGATATGACCCAGCATTCTACGCCATAAACCAAGACAAGATGTGTGAGAGTCTGAAATAGCTACATCTTTACTACTAGACAGAGCGCTTTATCTGTAAAGTATTTGATTAGCTTGAAATAATTCCAATTACAAATCTCAGGGCTGATATCAAGGCTGATATTAGTATTTTTTGTTTGTGATAGATCCGAGGTAAATGAATTGGCCAACACCTCGAAGTTGTTACGATTATCAAAGTTAACGCACTGACCGAAATCAATGGATGCCATGTTCGTTGAAGCCACTAACTCTAAATCAACCTCATTGACTTCCACATGCTCTCATTGACTGAACAATACGCATGTTATCAAAATATGTGGATTTTGCTTCTTATGATTTTGTTCCTGATAGCTGTAGATTTTATAATTATGATCTCCAATAAAATGCATAAGGGACGCACGTAACGGAGCAGGACCTCGCAGAATATCAAATGGTTTGGTAAGGTAGTTAGCAAACTACACTAAGTATTTTGGGCCACTTTAGTGTCATTCGTCCGAGCCATATCAGATTCGATGGGATACTAAATTTAGACATCGATTTTAAAACATTTGTCCTTGTCTAACTTTTGCAGGCAGCCTCATAATCAACAAACATATTTCTAAGAGTTTTCGTAACGTAAATATCTCTTCAGTTGTGAATTTCACAGGCCTAAACCAGACAGATTTTATCTGATCAGGTTTGCAATAATTGGATTTAATCTTGAAAGACCTTGCATGTAATGGGTAAAGATGAACGGTTGCTGGCATATGTTCTCCTGTCACTGATTTAAACAGAGCTCTGAAACCCTTCTCCGGGGACATGTATATTCGTCTAACAAAATGCGACTTACTGAAGCAATGCTATTCGCGCATCGTTCTGTTCATCAGTTGATTTTTGTAGTTTATAGATCCGGAAATGTATATCCACTGCGATTCAGAATCATCGGAGCGGGTGCGTTCTGCGCTAGTAATTGAGTGAGTGTATTTATGTAGGTTCTGACAGCATCTGGTGGTTGCAGCTCTCGACTTCCAGCTTTCTCGCAGCTTTGCTCTAACCAGATAATGATCAGAATCGACATTAGCACCTCGAATCCCACGCAGATTTTTAAAAGTGTGTGTCACCATAAGAAATTTTATAGTTCTTTACATTTTGCATAAAAATGCACTGTTTGTTATTAGTCAATGGCTCCAAATTAAGAATGCTTCATTAATTATTTTAGTTTGGAGCTGTTTCAGAAAATGGAGCTTTTTCAAAAGGGTAGCTGTTTCAAAAGGGTAGCTGTTTGAAACCTAAAACAGAGGCAGTCTTCTTGTCTCAGTTCCCGGAAAGAGTGCAACTATAACAAACGCACCCTGTTTGCCAGTAGTCTCGCGTCAATCTAGTTCTATTAGACTTTTGACAATACAATTTTAAAAGTGCATGGTGTTGGAAGTTACCAGTCGCAACATTATGCACAACCGTTCACCAAACTGTTTGAAAGTGACAACTAATAAACGTAATCATCACTTGTTTGTAAAATGTAAAACATCAATGACAACAAGGCGCAGTCAGTTTCATCCCAACATTACCAAGTGCTAGCGAGATATCTAGTTCTTCTGTTCTTATCACAAAATGTGATGATGCTTTCATAGTTTTGGTAATGTTTTTTTTTCGAATGAATTTTTATCTTATTATAGAAGTATAAAATTTGAAAAATAACACATTTCCATACCCTCACCCAAAGGCTAACAATTTCCGTTGATTTGGAACAGAGTCCTGTTATTCTGGAACCATTTTTCGGTTCTTTCAAACCGGCTTTCAGTCTTTCTATAATCGTTACTCGGCGTTATTGGAACCGTTTTTGGTTCTTTTGAACCCGTGTTGCGGTTGTTTCAGAACCGCTTTCAGTTTTTATAGAACCGCATTCAAATATATGGGTCTGATGGTTTCGGTTTTTTTGGAATCGTTCTTGTAATCACCGGTCCAGTCGGTTCTTGTAAAGATTCCGAATCGTCCACAATATTACCAAGTTTACGAGCATTGTAGTCATATTTCTACTAAAAATACTAAACTATTCTAAGATTTCACTTCACAATTCTTTTCCAGATCATATTTCTATTAAAAAAAAAAGATAATTGTTATGAATTGAAATTAATTAATTAATAATTAATAGATTAAAAAATATATGAGCAAAATAAATCTGCTTATATATACGTTTTCCTTCACTAATGCTTTGCCAAATTATAGAAGTTTCATTATCACCTCCGGGAAACTTCTTAATCTTAACAGTCAAATACTCCACACCAACAACGCAGTCCTGCTAAAAAGATCATAAATTTAATGACACACAATAGGTCAAACCCTGTATTAAACACTTAAGTTTACATCCAAACAAGTGAATTAATTTCAACTTCCTGTATTCTGTTATCAAAATATATCCAGCTTTTGTAATCAAAACATATCCAGCCAAAAACGGGCTAATAAATATGCCATCATTAAGATAAGCCCCCACGAATGCTATAAATAAAGACATAGCCAAACAAAAGAGAATAGAATACACAAAAATGGAATACAAAGCCCTCCAATTCAGCAACTTTTGCAAATTATTTAACGACACGTGAAAATCACATCAATTACAAGAAAAAAAGGAAGCAAAATGAAAAACAACAACCCAAGCGATTTTGATAGGTATCTAAATAACAAGGGCCGCAACATCAACAAATTAGGGACATAAACGAAAGGACCTCCCTTTTGAAGAAAAGTAGAACAGAATAGATACAGATATTTTGCTAATGAAATAATTAAGAAAACAACATAGAACTCCACACAGCAAACGAATAAACACTCATTTCCGTTAAGATATATATGAAAAATGGAAATACGTTTTCAAACCCAGTTGGAGAGAAAGCAATAAACAAAAACGATTTGCTTTATGAAGCCCCTCACCCCTACTAATTCCCACTTATAATCGAACAACAAATGATTTTTCTTTTCATTATAAATGAAATTCTGATTACATACATTTTTGTTTCATTTTTATTTCAGGTAATCACGCAATCGGTGCCGTTCGCAAATTCCCCACGTTGCCATTGAATGCGAACGGTGTTTGGATCGACCCCACTGGGGGTGTTTGGCGTCAGGCCAACTCTGCGTCATGCACCAACAAAGAACAATTGCCAGATTACGCACAAGTCACGGCACAGACATCATCCTCACAACATCACCACAATCAAGGTACAACCAATAATATGCCGCTGCCGGATTATGAAAGGTAAGCTAAATATATTAATATTTTTTCCTATTTATAAGGCTATAGAAGGGTTAAGTTCCAAGTCCTTGAAGTCCCAATAATGTAGATAGTTACGTGATGAACAAAAACATTATAAAAGGCAACGTCGAAATTCATTATAATATCCTCTTCAAAGAGAATGGATAGATAAAGGTTTCAGCAAATGGTTTATTTATAACTACAAATGTTTAGCAAGGGTAACACAAATTCGAGTTGCCTTTTATCAAAAAAAAAATTCAAATTATCCTTCGTGTTTTCTAAGGAATAAATCGAAATATAATTACACATCAACATAGTTAAATATTAATGTTCATTAGGAATCCGGCATAGAATAAAAACCAATTCGAAATCATAATGGGGTGACATTAGAAACGTGACAAAGAAAGAAATTGAGAACGATTATATGAGACGAAGTAAAATATTCAAAGCCTTTTTCCTACAGAAGCTTTGTGCTTCTCAACAGAGTCGCATTTTAGCAACACACATATTCCCACATGCTTTCAAAAAAAACTGTATTTTTTTCTTCTCACTTCTGTCATCCCGATTTGCAAGGTGTATACATCCGTTTAAAAAAATCCAATGACTGTTCGCACTCACGGGCGATGTGTTAACACCTTTCTTTTACACGGTACCTGTTCGATTTCTATGAACACATTAGTGAATGTTAAATTGGTAATATAAAAAACAGCGTTCAATCATATGATGATTAATACTTAAAATTATTTAAAGACCAGTACAAGTACGTGTGTCATTATTTCTCAACAGGAGCAGAAATAATGGATTTTTAATTTGTACGGAAGGTACCACACCCCTTTGTCCAATCCCGCCCATAGTTTTGATAGTTCATTTTTGACGTCGCCATTAGTTTGCCTGCGAAGCTTGAGCTGGATTCGATCACGAGAAAGGTTAAAAATCAATCCAAAGTTGTTTCG
Source organism: Phaonia tiefii (assembly GCA_963931995.1). Taxonomy (NCBI): domain Eukaryota; kingdom Metazoa; phylum Arthropoda; class Insecta; order Diptera; family Muscidae; genus Phaonia; species Phaonia tiefii. Next base: position 202,927,268 of record OZ008368.1, read on the forward strand.
GTATGCACACATGCATGCAGACAGGTGAAGTTAATATAAAGAATTTAAAAAGGCGGTCAATCTTACGATGACGTTTCATTTAAATAATATTAATACTTAATAACACTTAAAAATATTTAAAGACAAGAGTCATTATTTTCTTGATTAATACTTTTTGTTTTATACCCACAAAAAACAAAGAGAATGCACATCAGCAGACAAATGTACATACATACACTGTAATGTTCGTACATATGCTACCCAATTTCACACAATTTTCGTTGCACTCTTGCTATCTCATTTTTATATACGTATAACAACTATGTCATTATTCTCCTTGCTCTGAGATTCGCTGCCGCTACTTCAGTGCGTGTTTTTTAGCAGTTTGACAATCTGTGTTTCGCAGTCGGACAAATCTGTGATCTATATAGGGGGGGTCATCCTTATCATTTAGGGGTATGAAAAATAGATGTTGGCCGATTCTGAGACCTACCCGATATGAACACAACATTTCATACCAATCGGTCCTGCCGTTTCGGAGGAGTTTAACACCCAACAATCTGTGTTCGCAGTCGGACAATCTGTGTGATCGCAGTCTGACAATCTGTGTGACCGCAGTCGGACAAAATATGTTTGGATGTATTCACTTTGTGAATTTAGTCCCTACCCGCGCCTATAGATGTTAACACATCAAAAAATAGACTTTATGTACAAAACTACCGATACAAGATTATAAGCTGTTGACATAACAAATGGAAAACTTTCGCAAATTTCAAGGAACTGCAAGACTTACGTTCAAACCTCCTTTCTAATGTCTACAAATATCTATTTCTAACCGATTATCCTCCGAACTTTAACTAGAATAATGATTAAAGTAGTTATTGCCACTCGCACTTACTTCGACTCAATCATAATTTCAATGCCCTGCACCAAAGTTTGACTTTATTAGAAGTTCTGATCAGATAATTTAGGAGCCTAACGTCAAGCTACATTACTAGTCTTATGCATAATGCGCATAATTTGATTCAGCAATTCCGTGAAAGTTGAGACCCATTGGAATCCGTTTCAACAAAACAACCGCATTATTTTCCTTCTTTTGCCAATTTCTCTATTTGTTTACTGATTTATTGGAGAAGATCTTGCAGAGCCCAAAATAGCATCTGTGTGGAAGCACATTTCTCCTATTTATCTCCAGGCTCAAGTTGTTGTCCTTTTTCACGGTGAATCAAAGGTAGACAAATTCATCTACCACTTCAAAATTAAATCGGTTGTCGACGTTCAAGTACGCACCAAGTCGAGAGGTTTTTCTAGTCGTTGACACCATCAATTTTGTCTTGCCCTCATTAACAGCAAGGTCCACCTTCGCTGATTCTTTTTCGATTCTTGAAAATATTGCAGTAACCTCCCGCAAATTTCGAACGATGTTGTCTATGTCGTCGGCATACGCCGGCAACATGTGGTTAATCGACAAAAAGATGGTATGTATCGATTTGCTTTTCGTGGGTTATTTCCAGGATTTGGCGTAACGTGAATGTTCGGTCGTTCGGTCAGTCGTGGACTTCCATGTTCTAAACCAAGGTTTTCAACAATTGGCTTTAGTCTTTCACATAATACGCTCCACAATGTCTTATACGCGATGGATAAAAGACTGATACCGCGATAGTTGGAACAGACACACGGATTACCCTTTTTGAATACGGCACATAATACACTGAGAATCCAATCGTCAGGGATAGATTCCCCCAACAATATATAGCATATAAGTTGATGAATTTGGGCTAGCAGTATTTCGCCACCTGCATTAAAAACTTCAGCGGGTAGCCCATCCGCAGCACCGACATTATTATTCTTAAGTCGGGTGATGATTCTTGCTTTTGTTAGGGTCAGGGGTACACCGTCTTCCACAATCATTAGCTCCTGATCTTCAGTGGAAGAATCTCTTTTCAATGCTACTTACCTCAAAACAAATAGAATCTGTCCACTGTTTTTAAGTCCGCAGAACTACTTTTGTTTCCTTTTTTACGAAAATAGCAGGTGTGTAAAAATATATGAAAATCGTAACTTCTTTGGTACGAACCAACAAATTTGGAATAAAAAATCCAATTTCTCACCCATTACCTACTATAGTTAGAAAATATTTAGCATGGAACGTGCTTATTCATGACATACGACTAGATTTAGTGGAAAAAGTGCTCGAATATTGGGTTTATCGTATTCATTCCTGCAAAAGAAGACCTGTAAGCCATTTGAAAGACGTTTTATTCAGATCTTAATTGTGCCGGGTTCGAACCCAGGATCTCATGTACAAGAGCCGCGCACACTAACCATTGCACCACCGACGGCCATAAGGAGATACTTTTATACAAATGAGATATTAAGTGACCAACGAAAATTGTGTGAACTTGTGTGGCGTATGTACGAAAATAACTGTGTATGTATTTACATGTTTCTGATGCTTTGCATTCTCTTTGTTTTTTTTAAAGAAATCATATTACTCAAATTGAAAACCCCTTTACTTACCTTATTTTAATCTTTGTGTATGTATTGGGTCGCTTGACCGATAATTCAATAAAATTGGAAAGAAAACTTGTTACTTTCATAAACTCTGGGCATACATATGAATCCCTGAAGGCCAGTGTACTTCCGGCCAGTGTATTTCCCAGCAATTGTAACATACAAAGATTCAAGGCAAATGTCAAAAGACACTAGTCCCTCCTTCCACCCTCCACTACCTCGATTTTCCTTCGCCAACACAATGCCCTGCATTTATAGGAGCATCCCCTGAGTGTTGGTTTGATAAAAAAAAAAATATTTTTCAAATAAATTCTAAAAATGTATGACATTCCATAACTTCAATTAAATATAAATTTTTCAGTTTGAAATTTTCTGAAATACTTGATATCTTCACAAATGACTTGCAATTGAGAAATGATAAATACTTCATCTATAAACATTCAGCATTGGCTTTAGTGACAGTCAGCCATGATTTAATGCTGATAAACCAACATAACGGTCTTACATAGTTTGCCCCTTCACAATTTTTGGTCACCAGAGTCAAACTGGTGACATGACATAAAGATGTCTTATATAATTTGTCATTACCTGCTGATGTTGTACTACTGAAAATGTCTTTAAGATAAAATTTTCAATTGAGACAGGAAAGCACACCCACAACAGTGTTTTGTATTTCCTTGAAAATGGAAAATATGAAAATTAGTAACTTCAGGTGTAATTCCCAAAAAAATACCTGGATGTCTGATTTTCAGTGATAATGAATGTTAATTACTAAATTAATAATTGACTCTTTACATTCAATTGGGTTTTAGAGAACTCAAAAATCTTTGCCTGTCCCTGATATATTGTGCAAATATTTCATAAAAAATTCCTCTTCGCACTCCATTCTATTTTTACGCTTGTGGTGTTACTGTTGGTTTTCAAAATAATCGAAAATCAACATTTCGCATGCAAACGCTTATCAAATACATAGTTGGTTTCGTACGAAATGGCTTTGCGTAACACCACTGTAATTGCTTTTGCCTAGAAAATTTTTCAAAAAGCTGAGTAACACATGCTGAAAACTAATGGCCCAGCAACATATTTCAGGAAACAAGTACATTTTTGGAAGCATTGTTTTCAGGAATTGAAGATCTGCTGCCCTTTTATTTGTATCCTTATTTCCCATCTATGGACTATTAAATTCCTTACAGAGTACTGCTTAATAAGAAATTAACTCTAATACATTTTTGAATTCATTAATATTGTAAGATAAATTAATTTCAAAAATTGGTTTTATATTGTTAAACTCCCTAACGGATCAACCAATAGGTTCGTTCATACCATAATTATCATACTATCATTATCATACCATAATTCATACCATCATTGTTGTCTGTCTCGTTTTTGTTTTTACCGGTATTCACCAAACAAACCTACATTTGAGTCTCAAAAACATATATTATCGCCCATTAATCACTGTTTCTCAAACATGTTATTGATGTGTTAATATCTATAGCGGCGTATAGGGACTAAATCTATCAAAGTCAACACATGCAAACAACACACTGACAGATTTTATGCTGCTGCTAAAACCAGATTTTATGCTGCTTTTAAAACCAGATTTTCTGCGACTGCGAAAGAGAATAATGACGTGTTAAACAAAAATGAGCGAGCAAGAGAGCAATGAAAGAGTGGTGTGGCAAGGGTGATGCAAACGAAATTGTGTCTATAGCGTATGTATTAACATAATAATGTATGTATGTACATGTGTCTGTTGCTGTTGTTGAACGGAGATATAAAGCATAGCCACGGAAAATTTCATTTGCAAGTTGACGTTATGGTGACACACTAATACGTCAGCTACTTCGTACAAAGTATGTGTGATGTTGTGTGTTTGGCTGTTTCGTTGCTGTTGATATGGCAAACATGTGGTTATGTAACACACGTATACGTCAGCTACTTCGGACAAAGTATGTCTGATGTTGTGTGTTTGGTTGTTTCGTTGTTGTTGGTATGGCCAATCAAAGCGAGTCATTTGATGCTCAGCATTGCCCGGTGTATACAAAAACAAGTAGAAACGGTGTTAATTTCGGCCGGGCCGAAGCTTATATACTTTGCATTCTCTTAACAGTGTTTCTTTTAGGTACACCCCGACCCCTCACACAAGTACTTATCGACTCCATAAGCAATGGAGTATATTTTAATATGTGTGGTTGTGATTTATTTTTCCAATGTAACATTTGCTAATGTGTTCATAGAAGTCGAACAGGTACCGTGTAGCAAAAAGGTGTTAACACATCAGCCGTGAGTTCGAACACTCATTGATTTTTATTGAATAGCAAACACAATGTGTTTGGGTACAAGTATAGTATATTTGCGACAAGCTACAAACGCGTTATACTAGCATCCAAACAAGAAAAAAGGACAGATTTTTCAGCGTGTAAGCAAATGCAAATTGAGCGAAATTCTCGGTTCACAAAATTTTCGATAGTTTTTATACACGTTCTTTTATCAAAACGAACATTGCATACGAACTATATAGGGTCTTAACCCCCCAAAATCCTTGTACTTAAGAAATCACAAAAGATTCTCGTACAAAGTTGAAGTTGGAATTTGAAGTTACTACAATTTCAAGACATACGAAACTTTTGAGAGTTTGCATGAAACCCCATATTATTTTAGCGAAATACACGAACCTTAAAATAAATAAAGTTTTTAAGCGAATTTTACAAACCAATCGAATTAGAGATATTTTTCTATAAGAATTCCATTATCTTTAAAACTTACATATGTACGTACGTAACAATACAAATAATATACTCGTACAAATTTTAGAAATAATGTTTGCATTATTTGCTTTTCATTACATCCCACATTGACTCCAAAAATTTAATTTTACACTAGAGGATGAAAGTGTAGCTACGGGTAAGGGCAAAAAGTGTCATTGCAAAAAAAAATATGTATAAGGTTTTCACCTATTGCACAAGTACTACGGACCTCAAACGATATGTATACATGATGTGCAATTATATATCAAAAAAACATGTATACATGACACTCTCGTAATCACCTTCTCAATACACTTCATTTGGGGTCCCCTTTGATTTTAAATTCCGAAAAATATAATTTTTCACATATTGCACAAATACTACGGACCTCAAAAATAATTCATGATAATTCAAATATAATGCTTTATGATTATTCCAAATTCCATTTTCAGTCTCTGTCAAACACAAACAAAGTAACCAAGCGACTGACAATTTATAGGAACATTTTGACAAATGAATTCGAAGCGAGAATACTGAAAATTGAAAAAGTCTCTGTCTTGTTGATCTGATGTTATAGATTAAAGACAAAGTAAATATCAGGTCTGTACTAAACAGTTAAAATCAGAACACTTCATCACAACACCGCTGACATCAAGCTGCCTCACACCAGACAAACCAAATTTTCACAATGATAAGAATCTCCCCTAAATTTAAAAAATAATTATTGCCTGCCAGTATTCAAACATCATTGGCATATCAATTATGACACATTTACATTTTAATGATATGTTATACCACTTCAATGTCCTTGAATAATAAATTTCATATTCCATGTTTTGACTTACTTTCATAACATCTTTTACCACCTATTTCTTAATTAAGTATTTTTTCTGACCTTAACACCCACAATTCTGGCTAGAAGAAAATAAATTAAGTTACCTGGGATGTATTTTTACCTGCTGTATTATTTTGTCGAGTACTTTTTGAGTTATTTCTTAAGTGGTTCTTAATTACTTCTGTTTGTGGAACACAATTTTGCTTTGTACAAGGGAGTGAGTTATGTGATTCTGGAGTTTCATAATTTACATTATGATTCTCTACTCTGCTTCTGGCTGTACAACAAACAAATTGAGATGAAAAAATATGTTGGGTTTCTTGGACAGGAATGTTGAAGTATTTTACACTTAGTAGAATGTCTTAAGAAGTAATATTGAATAAGTGATAATTTGTAAAGCTAAAGGCTTAAATAATAACGCATCTTAATAGACTGTATTGAATGAGAACTTTGTTTCTAATCTACAACCGGTTTTGTAAAATTGAAGGATACTACGGTTAACGAAACGAAATATTGTTTCAATGTAAATATTACAGCAGAAACCTTCTGTGCATTTTCTATAATGAATGCAGTGACTGAGAATTTCCGATTTCTATAAATCCTGGTATATTAATGGATCCATGTCATTGTTCTTAAATTTGCAGGTCGTCTTTCCATTTTCGTTTGCATTTAACCAAAGAATATTTTCATATCTAGTACTGATTAATGCTGATTAATCAAGTTAACCGGCAAAAATCAAATCTTGTAAGAGCTTAATGATACACGTGTGGTAGCATTTAAAATACATCCCACGTGTATCTGTGATTAACATATTTACTCAAACTATTGAGCGTAAAATAAATATTCTTCATATTTATATATTTTATTCACAATATTGAGCGTAAAATAAATATTCTTACCTTTGGCGCTCATCTTCTGATTAAACATTCGCATCCTATCCCATAACCAAATTGTACCGTTTGTTCTCAATGGGAAGCAAGATTCCTGCAGTGAACAATCAGCTTTAATTGAAAACCAGAATCCAAATCTATCGCTGTTGAAACCGCATTCCGAATTTCGTGCAGCGGCATTTCAAATGGAACTTTAAAACACGCAAAGAAACCCCAGCCACTGTTGGCAAGGTTCACGCAAAATTTGTTGTCATTGTTAACAACCCTTTTTATTTTGAAATTAACAAAAGTTGTAGCTTGGATAGATCCATCACCAGTATGTAAAATTTCCTATGGTTTCAGTCAATCGATATTCATCGTTTGTCTTATTTCGCCTCTACACTCACAGAAAAATTCGGTTGAGACAGCCGAGTTAGACGTAACCGAATTAGGAGTTTGTCTCAACCGAATTAGAGGTTGTCAGAACCTCATTAGAGGTTGACAAAACCCGCATTATAGATCAGCACAATCTCATTAGAGGTTGACAAAACCCGCATTATAGATGAGCACAGCCTCATTAGAGGTTAGCAAAAGTTCATTAGAGGTTGACACAACCTCATTAGAGTTTTCAAGAACCTCATTAGAGGTTTACACAACCTCCTTAGAGGTTAGCACAACCTCATCACAGGTTTGCACAACCTCATTAGATGTTGACACAACCTCATTAGAGGTTGACACAACCTCATTAGAGGTTGACAAAACTGCATTAGAGGTTGACACAACCTCGTTAGAGGTTGACACAACCTCATTAGATGTTGAAACAACCTCGTTAGAGGTTGGCACAACCTCATTAGAAGTTGTTGCAACCGAATTTAAATAGTGTCACAAATGAATTATAATTTTTTTTTCGTACTAAATGATGATTTATTTTCATGTATAAAAATTAAAAAGCAAGACAACAAAGTCATATATATGGGGTATTCTGCAGGGTAAAAACTTTGTTTACATGCCTCTTCCGACCTTTTTTCAAGTTCCGGCCGTCATGGGATACCACACTAATTCTGACATGTTGCATCGGTTGCTTTAGGTCATAAACTGTTTTGTATATAGACGATTGCCGGATAACTCACATGTCAGACCTTTAAAAACTTGAAAACTGTTGATAAAAAACTGTTGAAAAAACTTGAAAACTGTCGATATCTCCTTGAATTATTTCTGCAAAATAAGACGTTTTAATACAAAACTTAATTTACTTACCTTTCTTAATAACCACAAAAAAATCTGAACATTCTTTAAATCTTTGTAAAATGATGTTTCGTTGTAGAATTTTAAACGTCAGATTTTAAATACATAGAATTATGTTGTGGTAACCGATTTGAATATTAATTCGGTTGTACCCACAGAATTCATGAGAAATTCGGTTACAACTACAGAGTTGACGCCAAATTCGGTCTATGTAACTTTGTAATTGATAGCAAATTCGAGAGGTACAACCGAATTGATGCCAAATTCGGTTACTACAACAGAATTAATGCCAGATTCGGTTAGTCCAACCGAATTTGGCACCAATTTCGGTTCTTGCATCCGAATTATTTTTCGAAATTATCTATCGAAAATATCTATTATACTATTTCACAAAATTTAGTTGACTGATCGAATATAATTGAAGATTCATTTGTCAAAACCGAATCAATTTCGGTTGTGGGGACTAAATTTGGTCTTAACAACGGCAATTCGGTTGTGGCAACCTCAATTTGGTTGTGGTAACCTCAATTTGCTGGTAACAGTCGGAATTACTGTTGCTACAATCGCTTTTCAAACAATTAATTCTCTGGGTGTATCGTTTTGTTACGTGAACAACTTTGATTGCGTTTAAAAAATAACAGTATATGGTTTCGTGAATTGCAAACCCGCAAGAATACGCTAAAGAGTTATGAAAGATTTGGAGCGTATTCAAGCCAAGGCAAATTGATTCTGTAGGTTAGAAGAAATTGAAGGCTACCTTTTGTGGACGTATGCGTATTTGGAATGATCCACCATAATTAAAACGTGTAAATGTGTCACCAATGAAGCAGTCCTTATAAATTTGTGATAACATTTATGATAAAATAGATAACACTCGTATGCAACTCAAAATTTCATCACCGATTAACAATCTCTTTCTACTGTTCTCGTCTTCGTATTCCCACCATATTTATAGATTGTTCTAACTTTTTTTACCCATTTTATGCAGCCATTTTTGAGCAGTGAAGATGCGAGCTTCATCTCATATATAAAATATCTGTCGCAATGTATTTGATTTACTTGAAACTATTTTGTAATAAATACACGCAGAAAAGTTTGTATTTTTAGATTGTTTAGATGGAAGTGTAACGTGCATATATAGTATACTTGTGTCCAAACACATTGTAATTGCTATTCAATATAACATGTTTGCGACACAATGATTAATAGGTTATAATATATGTGTTTTTAACCAAAATGTGGCTTTGCTTGTTGAAATCTGCTGAAAACAAAAATGTGACAGATAATAAAGAAAAAAAGTATCAGTTCTTCAACTCATGAAAAAATGCTTGCAAACATGCTGATAGTTTCTGAAATTTGTTGCTGGAGCCTTTACTTTTCAGCGTATAAGTCGACAAACCCCCAATTTGAATCCCCTATAAAATGACGAAAAACTGATTAATTTGTTTCCTTAAATGTTCAAAATCTACTACTCTCCATTATATATCCACATGCAATACCCATTATTTCCGTTGACAAAATTGTTAATTCGACAACATTTACAATAAGAAAGCAACTTTATTATTAGCTAGGCCTAAACTACTAGACCTGACTAATCAAAACTATGTAATCAGTCACAACACGAACCTCCTGATAAGCCATGTATGGTATTTGTACAAAAGATATATGAATGTTGAATGTCTTTATCAAGATTTTTACAGAAACATAAGGGAAAACATATGTTGCTCGAAATGTATTATATGTTAAATTGCCTGGAAATTCAAACACGCAATTTAACATTTATAAAGTTTATAGGGACTCACAGGATATAACATGTTACAAATGCCATAGCTCATATATGTTTCTTTGTATTCTTTTGTTTCCTTTCAGACTTACACCACTTAATATGCCCGATTATGCTGAAGTTGCATGTTCGACATTCAAAAATCCAAGCGGAAATGCATTGCTGCAACAACAACAAACCGCAAACAATGGAGGACATCAGCAACAGCAAAAGCAGCAACAACAGCAGTCACTCTATGATAGCTGTGGCGCGTACGCAACAACGAATCTTGTGGCAAACGCGAAATTGTATCAAAGTCGTGGGGGTATCGTAGGCGGCGCAGGAGGCAATGCTAACAATTCAACAGCCTCATCATCGATTAAAACTCAACAACAAGGTGGCACTGATATTTTAGATGGCTTCCGCATCGGAAATGAACAAAAGTTATCATCCTCAGCAACGGGAACACGCAGTAACAACAATGATGATTATCGCTCGACAATGAGCAGCCTTTCATCGGGTTTGTATTCAGCGCCACCAAGCAACCACTATTCCATGGGTCTGGGTATGGACAACAATGCCTTTGGCAGTAATATGTTAGCACTCCCCGACAAAATGACGGCTAGCACAGCGTCAACGGTCATACTAACAGCATCACCGGCAAAATCAAATTATGGGCAGAAGAAGGCCTCCTCATCCGCAGCTAACTCGGCACCACATGGAGTCGGTAGTGGAGGCAATGCAGGAAATAAAATTAACATTACCGAGAATCGTTTTGATTTGATGATGGGCAATGAGCCATTGCAGCCGACACGCTTAAATCCTTTCAATTCGAATAGTATGCAATCACAAAGTCAACGGCAACAACAGCAGCAGGAACAGCAACACCAGCAGCAACAACTGATTGTCGCTAGCAATGCCTTGAAACAAGGATTGGGTGCTTATGCCAATACTACCCTGGCCACCCAGATGATCAATGGCGGCGGTGCTGGCACTTTACGTAGACCTCGTAATACAAAAATATTTAAAAGCGAGAACAACATAAACTTTGGCAGCCTCTACAACAATAAGTCATTGCAACCAGCCAATGCATCAGCGACCAATGCTTCGCACAATGCAGCTAATTCCCATTTGGATTTCCTAGCCAATACGCAGACAGATCACTTTAATGACTCTGACTTTACAGCCATAAGTAATTCGACCAATCAGTTGCTTAATGATTGGGCCTCGAATTCATCGATAGCGGCTAGCGATTATCATTTTGGTAGCAAACAGCCGAGTAAGCAACATTTGTATATTAAATCAAAAGATGGTACCTGGTCGGCGGTGTCATCGGATGCATATCAAGCATTCAGGCAGCAACAGCAGCTGCACCAGCAGCAACAGCCGCCTCCTTCATATGCCCATGCAGCAGGTGATAAATTGTTACAACCCTCACCCAGTCATAATAATAGCAACTCCTTATCCAGTACTGCGAATATCAACCTCTCCTCCTCCTCCTCGTCGTCTAACTCCCATCATTCGAACAGTAGCACACAAAATACCACCACCACCAATACCACTACCAGCACCACCAATAACGCCAACACATCCAATGCGATTAGCAACAGCCTCGGCAGCAGTAGTAGCTCAAATTTAAATTCCACCGGTAGCGATAATTTATTGAATAGTAATCATAATAATAAGTATTTTAGTAGTTTTGGTCCCTCAGCCAATGTGTAAGTTAAGCAGCCAGTAATCCCTTAATATATAAAAAAAACATAGGTCCTTAGACCTATAACGGAATATAAAATACCCTAATCCCCTTCCTCGAAAAAGTTAAAGAGAATATTCTAGCAACTTAAAAAAAAACTGACAAGAAACGAAACCCGATAACTGAAGCCGATATAAAACACTATGTACAGTATAATTGTGATCTTTTGAAGTTTGACAGCAAGAAAACACGACGATTTTTCTTTTGTTTAAAGTAAATGCTCATCCGTTAAAACGATTTGTAGTTTATAAAAAAAAAGACGACTCTTTACGAAGGGATATGCATAGAAAATGATGTAATGATATGTAGCACGAGAATCTTTAAGACTTTGTATAGTATTGGTTATGATTTGAAGTAAAATAAATAAAAATGAAAAAAAAACCATAATTATTTAAAATATATTTTTATTTACTACCTTTAGAAAAATATGTATGGACAAAACTACAATAACAGACAACAACAACACACTTTTCGGTAATGAATAAACGTACTTAATCTAAAATGCTAAAAATGATTAGACAACTAATAGGGTTGTTTTTTCTTATACGACGACAATGTAGAAACTATTTACATATGTTTACCACTAAGAGATACTGACTTTTTGAAATACTAACTTGTCACTAACAAATATACAGCTTTGGAATGATTTATTTTTATCATCATCATCAAAGCGACAAAAATCTTTCCCCAATTTCCATGCTACGAGTGAGTATTGTCAAAACTTGACTTAATAATCTCTCATTTCAAAATTCTGCACTTTAAATATGGCAACACAGTACTAAATGCGTTGCCAACAATAATTCTGAAAATAATTTGGTTTTTGAGTTCCCAACTATAATTCAAAGAATACATAACTTTCGGTTTGACAACTACTTCAGAGCTGACATTTAAAATTAATGACAAGTTACAACAATTCAAGAACATGTCTTTGCAAGTAAGCAACAATAATATTTTAATTAACGTGGTAGAGGGTTTCTATTTACATTTCGAGAATATCAAATAATGAAAATGACTGATGTTTTTCAAAACATTCTCTTGGATGATCAACAAACTTTTGCATTCCTTTAAACCGTAGCAGTTTTTCCAGAGTCACCTCCAAAACATAGTTTTGAAATTGTTAACCACGCAGTTTACCTTTAATATTCGGGAACAAGAAGAAGCTATTGGGTGCCAAATCAGGACTGTACAGAGGATTAGTTATCAATTTGAAGCTTGGACTGCTTAAAAATGCACCTGTGTAACGAGATGTGTGAGAGCTCGCATTGTCATGATGGAGAATGATTCGGCTTTGGCGATTGGGTTTACGAATTTCTTCGAAGACTTCCGGCAAACAAATGATCGTGTACCACCCATAATTGACCATCCTACGTTTCTCAATTAGAACACTGGCCACATGGCCCATTTGGCCGAAGAAACAGGCGACTATTTGCTTCGCTCTGTACTTCTTCCACGAACAAATTTTGTTGGATTTAGCTCGTCTTGAAAGACCCACACTGTCGATTGCTGTTTTATTTCCATCACTCGTCATCTTTCACGACTTTATACAGGTCTGTAGAAGTACCACGGTCGAACTTTTGAATCATTTCCTTACACCAATTGACACGAGTCATTGTTTCAGCGATTATCAAATTATGTGGGATCCAATGCGAACAAATCTTTTTTACTGCCAACTGTTCATGCAAAATCATATGTATTGAAGTGTAACTAATGTGCAAGGTTGCCTCCGGCTCACTATGTGTCACATAACGATCTTGCATTATCACTGCACGCACTGCATCGATGTTTTGTGGCTGAACAACCGATTTTGGACGACCTTCACGAAATTCATCCTGGAGCGAACGGCGTCCGAGACTTACTCTTGGTACCAACAATTTAAAGTGGTTTTTGAGGGTGTTTTATCACGAAAGGTCAAAACAACTTGATTGAGACACTCTTGTCTCGATAATACATGCCAAAAATCGTAAACAAATTATCGCTCAAAAATTTTCACGTGTTAATTCCATTTTTTGACCAAGATGAATTTTTCAACACACTGTATATACAACAAATAGTGCTCGTAAGTGAAGACGTTCTATGTATGTTTCTGCTAAAAAAATTTCAGACTTTCTAATGGAAGCTCCAGTTTGCATCTGGGAATACCAGTATTGCCAGTTCCCGAAATATAAATTGCAACTTCGTATCAACTTAAATTCTGACGATACTTCACTTTATGCATTCTGAAGTATATAGTGGTAACGCCCCACCAAAAAAAGGCTACAGCACTTTCATAACCGTTGTATCGATTCTCAGACTAAATCATTTCTCGCACTATATCGTTCCTCGCATCCAATTCAATTCCAATTCAGCAGCATATAAATGTGAGACGTCTCTAGCACAACATTTTAGCTCAAATTCCTCATGTTGTAAAATATTAACTGATAAATATTTTAACAACACTTTCCAAATTCATGATATACAGGTCTGAAATCGTATCGAACATGTTATTTCTTACAGGTATGTGCTCCTAATCGGTTACATCTAGGGTACGTATCCTATCGATAAAATTTTGTTCGATTAAGCGAATAATTTGCGTCAAAAATGTACTTGAGTACTTTAAAATTCCTGATTTCGAGTAATAAATTAATCGAGTAATTTATACCGGTTAACCGAATAAATCGAGAATGGGAATGTATGTACTATTCTCATTTAATATAATGTTACATAATGGGTGTTCTTAAATTTATAAAATAACAGGTTACACACGATCTCTTCTTTTTTCTACTCAGGTCATTAAAGAGAATGTCTTACAGACCACACACATAACTCTACCAGATATTGGAATGTCCTTTGAGGTAATTTCAGTATTCAATATATTAATATGTCACCCAGTACATGTGTCAAAGTATAATGATAACGTGTGAAAATATAAAGCAGGAGTACAATTTAAACTCGAACGTTATTACGGCAGTCCATTAAATTCAACCCATTTCGATCAAAACTTGGGAGACTCCTGTCTGTAAGGAATGTCCATAAACTTAATAAAAATTAATTGAAGAAGTGCTAAAGTGGAGCGAGAATATAGCAAGGGATTGCATGATGGTCAGCAGATAGATTGTATGGGATAGATGTAATGGAGAAATATATATTTTTTTATATGGTACGAGTACCGGATGCCTTGCACTTACCGTTGATGGACATATACCTCATAAACCATATAAGAGTAATTTTAAAGTTGGTCATTTGATTTCATACTATTGACCAATTATTGGGCACAATTTAAAGGTATATCTCCTTTAATTTCAGATTCGTTATGTATAGGTGGCCACTAATGAATATTCGTGAATCTTTGCAAATTATCTTCATCCAGGCCCAATCTTTAATATTTTTGAAGTAAGTTGATATCTTTTAATGTCCTTATATTATTTTTTAACGTGGTTTATGTTTTTTATGTTTTTTTCTGTTAATGACATGTTATTATACCTGCTTTAAATTCGAATTTTACAATAAAATTTATTACTTTCAAAATAGTAAAACTACTCGAATAAATGGAGTAATAACAAAAATTTTCTCTGTTGTTCGAGTAAGTCAAAACCCCTATTATCGAGTTACTTGGTTACTCCAACAAAGCAAAAACCTGAATAATTGGATACTCTAGTTACATCCGTACAAAATTCATGCAATCACTAAGCACATATTATGGTAGAAAATAGTTTTCTGGCATAGAAACCTGCTGAATTGTTTGCAAATGTCTATGTTGATAACTTGAAACTAGTGAGCCAAAAGTGAAAGTCGCTAAAGGAGCAACAAAATGAAATTTGGTCATGCTCTCATAGACGTTTATAATAAATTATTTCACATAAAAAGGGGTCAATAATTTCAAGATAGGTAGGTTAAAATCGCGTGATATTTGTTAGTTCTTGGGCCAATAGTTCCAAACCTTGTAGGTACATTTTAAGGGGAGCCACGTCGAAACATATATCAATATAGCCCATTTGAAAAGCAAACATAAACTTTGTGTATACAATTTTTTTCAAATTCAGAATGTTCTGAAGTCGACAGACCGAACTTGGGTGGGCGAAATTTTATGAGTGTTATATCATAATGAAGGTCAATATATTTTATCTGTTGATTTTTTCGACGTGTTCTTTTATAACAAGCATATATGCAGAGAAAGACAGACATATGGATATATATAAATCGTCCCTGAAGAAGTATTCTGAGTCCGTTTGTATACTTCTGGTAATCTAAAAAAAAGAGACTTCGCGTTACAGTTCTGGTTCATAATATTTATATTCTGATTCCAGAAACAAGCTTCATTCCGGTGATGAAATCTGCATTTCAACATCCCTGGCAAGTACTTTCGTACTCACCTATGGAGGGATTGACTATACCTTATCTCAAATAGTCAGCTGTTAGCTTTCTGTTTTAGGCTCAGTGATATGGACGTAATATTTTAATCATTTTACGTTTAGAAGTATTTTAGTAGGTAGACAGTGCGGGTTCCACACTGAACCACAATAGGGTTCTTATTCACAAAAATTAAATCGAAATTAACACTGTCCACTATGTTTATTTGAGACCCTTGTACCCAATCCTAGAGCAGTCATTACCATTTATCAGCAATACTTTTTTAATTATATTAATTGTTTGCCACATGATTCGATTGCGTATAACAAAAAATGCTCCTATACTTTCTGATAAATGCTATCCCGTCTTTTAGAGTGTCCAAATAACGACTTTATAAATACAATGCATTGCATGGGTCAAGGGGAGATGCGATGGTATTCAACAATGCAAGTAGAAGCTTGATATATTACAAAAGCGGATATTTCAACCGAATTTCCGTAAAGTGTAATGTTTGATATCCTGACCAATGGTATTGAAAAAAGTGAGGTTCGGTCAAATACTTTCAATTCTAGTGCTATGTCAGGAACCAGAATTCCTTACAGGCTAAAGACAACACACACTTATATATAATGTTAATAAATACATACTCGTATAGCACTTCAAGAAGGATAATGCGACTAAATACACTTTGTTCATCTACGATCATTCCTGGTCTGTTACAAAGTCAGCACAGATGATCTAAGTCAGACTTATTTCGGATTCAATTTTCGGATTTTAAGGTTTTACCATTATATATGAGAAATCGGGTTATTGTCCCTCTGTGGCATATTTAGATTCAATAACACAAATCGCACGACCGAAGCGGCCAATCGACTGGGCCATTTCGTGAGATAACACGTTCACCAAACTTGGTTTCCAATAAATTGATTGTGGCATTCGCTGTGTGGCTGTGTGGCCGTCCTGTTGGAACTACATGTCCTCCAAGTCCATATTATCCAATTGGGGCCAAAAATATTCGGTTATCATTGAACGGTAGCGATTCGCATTCACAGTAATGTGCCGGTATTGATCATCACGGAAGAAGTACGGCCCAATGACGGCGCCGGCCCATAAACCGCACCAAACCGTAAATTTTTCGGGATGCAATGATGACTCTTGGATTACGTGTAGATTGCTGTCTGACCAATAACGCATATTTTGCTTATTGACGAATCCATTCAGCCAGAAATGAGCCTCATCGCTGATTGTTGAGGCCTCTTAAAGTTGAGGCCATTGACTCCAAATTTCGCTAGTAAATTTTAATAATTTCGACTCGTTGTTGGCTCGTATATCTTTCCATGATGAAATGGCAAACCTTACTGAAGAGAAATGTCAAAAGAGCGGGAAAAAATATGGCGTCGTTTGCTGTCCGAATCGATTTAATTTTGTAGCGTCTCTGTTGAAAAACCCTTTACTTAGTTGTACCATGTTAAATTTTGAAAGATTATCGGAAAGTGCACTCACAGAAAAATTTGGTTGAGACAACCGAATTAGCCGCAACTGAATTAGAGGCTGTCAACACGTCAGTTGATGTTATTGCAACCTCTTAAACGTTGACACAACCTCATATAAGGTTGACAAAGCCTCGGTAGAGGTTTACATAACCTCATTAGAGGTTGTCCAGCAGAATTAGATTGTGTCACAAACTAATTTTGATTTTTTTTATTATTAAGTGATGATTTCCTGTATTCTTATAAAAAAAATATACATTGAGAAAATAAAGTCATTTATATAGGGTAATATAAAGAGTGACAAATTGTATTTATATGCCACTTCCGTCCCTTTTTGAAGCCCTGGCCGTTATGGAAAAACTTAAGAAAACTTAAAATCTGTTGATATCTGCTTGGAAAGTTTCTGCAAAATAGGACGTTTTAATACAAAAACCATAATTACAACATTTTTAATTACCGTTCTTAATCACCACATAATAATCTTGATATCGTGGCGACAGAAACAATTATATACTTTTTAGCTTTTTTTTATATATTTGCTTTTAGAATTTTAAACGTCGGGTTTGATTATATGTGTTTCAAACCCGACGTTTAAAATTCTAATAACAAGTATTATTTTAAAAAAAGCTAAAAAATATATAATTGTTTCTGTCGCAACGGTATCAAGATTATCATGTGGTGATTAGGAACTGTAAGTAAAAATATTGTAAGTATGCGTCTTATTTTGCAGAAACTGTCCAAGCGGATATCAACAGATTTTAAGTTTTCATAACTTTTCCATGACGGCCGGGACTTCAAAAAGTCGAATCGAGTCGAAAATAAATTCGGTTGTGCCTACAGAATTCATGAGAGATTCGGTTACTGCAACCAAATTAGCTAAATTCGAATTAAGGCTAAATTCGAATTGATGTCAAATTCTGTCGTTGCACCTGAATTGATGTCACATGCGGTTACTCCAACTGAATTTTGCAACAATTTCGGTTGGTTGTTGCATCCGAATTAAATCCAAATTCGGTTGTTCCAATAGAAATTTTAAAAAATGTTGTTGACATAACCAATATAATTGAAGAGTCAGTTGCCACAACCGAATCAATTATGAAACGAGGTTGGTTCAATCGAATTTCAGTTTTTTTGATATTTAATTTTTCGCGTAAAGTTTTTGACAGTTCGGGCGTGGTTCATTGCATGTCTCAGAGTCAAAATATTCCGGTTGCCTTTCCATTTCATTATGAATAGATAGACTTATTATCACAATTTGTGCTCAGTAAAAATGTGTGTTCACAAGTTAAGTCCATTTTATGGGCGTTATAATTGACCCAGCGAGCAAACTATTCATGCCCTTTTGACCAATTTTCGCGCCAGTTTCCCTCTATTCGATATTAGTTCATCAACCCGTATCCATAGAGTGGGAACCGGGGAGAATATTGCTGCTGTATCCGTCAGTCATAATGAAGACTGCTATATATCTTTCCGTCGTCGATAGCAGTAATTGGGTGTGTGTTATTCGACAACCTGATAGTGTTTACGTAAGGACCTCGGTCTAAGGCCATACACAATACAACTGGTGCAGCAGGTGAGGCAGTACAATCTACCATAACGTCGTCGTTCCTTAGAGAAGCGAATGGGCCTTAGAGAAGCTGGAAGACGATCGCCTTTTTTTATTGAAAATTTGTCTTCGGCGACGAGGCTCATTTTTGGCTTATGGGTACATCAATAAACATAATTGTCGAATTTGGTCCGAGGAACAGCCAGAGGCTGTTCAAATTGCACCCTGAAATAAATATGCACTGTTTGGTGCGGTTTTTTGGCTGGCGGCATCATTGGGCCAAACTTCTTCAAAGACGATGATGATCGAAACGTTACGGTCAATTTTGTAAGGTATCGTTTGGTGATCACAGACTTGTTTTTGCCCAATATGGAAATATTTGACTTTGTTGACATGTAGATTTAACAGGACGGTGGCACATGCCACACAGCACACGATACCATGAACCAATTGAGAGACGAGTTTGGTGGGCAATTAATCTCACATTGAGGCGCTGTCAATTGACCTTTCGTTCGTTTTGACTCCAGTAGACTATTTTTCACGGGCAATCCTGCCTTGCAAGACAACATTACACGTGTTATTGGTTAGATACCACGGGTATGTTGGCAAAAATTTGTGATGGACTTTTAAAATGGACCACGTGAAGCGTAGCCGTGGGCAACATTTGCATGAAATAATTTTTTAAAAAGTAAATGACTAGTGGATTTATCGATCCAAATAAAAATTTCGATCACTTGTACACATTTCTGTATTTTCTCTAATTCTTGCATTGTTGTATTTTGGCATTGTTTGACCTGCAGGTTAGTAGACAAGAAAATTTCCGTAAAACAAACAATCTCCACTAGAAACTAGAAAAATGGGTGAATTGTTCGGCTGTCCGGTTGATTGACATGATATCTCCCGTAAACCAGAACCGATCTTAATGACATTTCCGTTTTGTAAGAAGCTACATTGCTATTAAAAATGGACAAGTTAACCATGTCCATTTTCGTACTTCCCGTACAAAAGATGGGTGGCTTCCCTCTCGATTTCCACGTCATCTGTCGCAACCCAGGCAATGCTTTTTCAAAACTTACTTTGTAGTTTGTAGAATATGGCCGATTTTGTCACACCTATTCGAGTAAGTGAAGTTTGGTTGGCTGCAAATAAAATATAAACCTTTATAATAAAAATAAAGGTCTCTCTAATAACGATTTAAGAATAGGGTATGTTTAGTTCGGTTCATCCAACTGAAATTTCTGTACTGGTTGCAAGGCAAAGTTTTTTACATTATTTTAAAAAATATAAAATGCAAATTGAAGATACAGGGTTTTCTCCTTCGACGATACCTACTGCAAATCAAAGCGCAATAGATCCACGGAATATTTTGAACCACTAACTCTTTCGTAGTAACGTTTTTTAGAACTTAAATACATCATTCAAATTTTCCATGGAATGAATCTTTGTTAAAATTCACTGAAGACTCGTGATCATATTAATTAGATGACTACATTATTTACAAGTGATTTTTGATTTATTCCCCGACAATATCTGCTGGGGAATGTAAAACCGCCTGCAGAAAACAGTATTGCTGCACCGCGGTATCATTACCGACATAGTGTAATCATTTGGTGAAAGAATTATCAACCCCAAAACAGAAACCTTAATGTTGTTGAATAGTGTAATCTGTAAAACGTTCTCTGTATTTCCTTGTTTGAAGCAGCGACATCTGTGATCTACTATGAATGAATCCGTGAATCTGTAATCTACTAAGCAACGTGTCACCTATATTATTTTGTTATAACGACATGATCTCCTTTACTCTTGCACTATATTATAAATTTCAGTTACAAATATCGTGACAACCGGATGCAGCTGTATTATATACGGTGATGATTTTATTTTATTCGGCCTTTTTAGTGGTACTTTTTACTTTAAAATTCAAGCTCAAGACCATTCTATATCTCTATCAATACATATATAGATTTTCAAAAAAAGTTCTCTAAATACATCCTCATGATTCCCGGCAAACTGTATAGCTATTTTTTGAATTTGGTAGCTTTGTAAAGGGTGCTTTTCCAAATTGTAAAAAAATAACACAAAAAATTAAATTTTAATAAAGTTTATTTTTAATCGAAAGATCAAGACGTGGCATAACATTTGAAAATGATTTCGGGCATATGGGCACCGCGGCTGTTCTTGACGAAGCGCATTCTGGACGTCCAATTTTTGGCAACTTTTTCGAACACTGCTGGCCGTATGTCACGAAGAACACGAACAATGTTGGCCTCCAGGGCGTCAATTGTTGCTGGTTTATCAGCATAAACCAGTGCCTTAACGTAGCTCCACAGGAAATAATCGAGAGGTGTCAAATCGCACGACCTTGGAGGCCAATTCACAGGTCCATTTCTCGAAATCAACTTATCGCCAAATTTTGATTTCAATAACTCGATGGTTGCGATCGCCGTATGGCACGTAGCGCCATCCTGTTGAAACCACATCTCGTCTGGATCAATGTCATCCATATTTTCAAACAGAAAATCATTGATCATGGTGCGTTAACGATCTCCATTGGCCGTAACGCGACCTCCGGCCTCATTTTTAAAGAAATAAGGTCCGATGATGCCACCAGCGTGTAAGCCGCACCAAACGGTGCATTTTTCTGGATGCAATGGAGTCTGGAGGGTCTCTTGTGGATTGGTCTTTCTACATATACGGCAATTTTGCTTATTAACAAACCCGTTAAGCCAAAAATGAGCCTCATCGCTGAACACAATTTGGCGATAAATCAACGGGTCAGTTTCCAACTTAGTTTCAAAGTAAATTTGGGTAATTTGGCAGCGTTGTTCAAGCGTAAGTCTACTTATGATGATTTGCCAGAGTATACTGAAACAAATAAGAGACATTTTTTTATTAAAATTTAATTTTTTGTGTTATTTTTTACAATTTGAAGTTCTATCGGCCTTGAAAAAACACCCTTTATAACTATTAAAAAAATCACCAAACTAAATGCGGCCGAAAATTCATTCCAATTGAGATTTATGTTCTCTTTTACGCAACAACCAAAGTCCGGATAGTAGTTTTTCAAATGTTTTCTTTTGTGTTTGCTTGCGTTCTTTATCGAACACTTGCGTAATGGGAAATTCTGAATTAAAATGTTTGCATTTAGTTTGATCAATTTTTCAATAGCAGCATTCCAAAGACCCGCTGATGAAGATCTTTGGATAGATCTGAAATAGCTATATGATTTGCCAGGAATCATGAAGATGCATGTTGCAAAACCTCGTTTTTAAAAATCTATATCTTTACTAATAGAGATATAAAATGGTCTTGATCTTTATTAATAATCTAAAAATGTTAATACGCAACGACAGACTTCATACTTTGACATTTATTTGAGTACTTCCAGAACACTTGCGATATTGCTACCGTAAATGACAATTTAACTTACTGGTTCTTGGTAGTTTAAGTGGTTCAGTTCATGCCGTTGAATGGAATCGCATTACATCCCAAGAAACGATTGGGAGAGATTCTTCGGTTTTCAATTTTACACTCAAAGACGGGAACAAACTGTTTTACCCCGATTCTGAACGGTATATTGAGAAGATTTTTCATGGCTAAGTGCTCGGTAAGGTCACCATCAGTAAGCGAGGTGCCTGTAGTCGAAAGAAATGTAAGGTGGTCTGAACAGGAATCAAACCCACGTTCTCATGTACAGGAGCCACGAACACTAATCACTGCACCACCGGGGGCTGATTAATATCAATTTGAAATAATTACATTAATAAACAGGAAAAATTATAAAATTTAAAAATTGAAAGAACCCAATTTTACCCTACTACCCTCCGACCATCAACCCGGAAATTTTCAAATCGTTGCCATTTCGCACACTTGCATTTTCGGGGATGGTCGTAGTGGACATATTTTGATGAAACGAGCCAAGGAATACGCTGGTGAAATTCTGCGGGTCGTGATTGACTCACCCTGTAGTATCTAAATAATTTATTAATTCATGGGTGATAATTAAAACAAATAAATTTGTTTATCCAACTAAACATATAGTTAACTTAATTGTGCGGAAATACACATTATTTAAGTGGTTCAATTAAAATGTTGATCAAACATTGCACTTCAGTTTGACAAATAATTTAAAGCAAACAATTACGAAATTAATTGAATTTTAGGAAAAAAAAGTATTTATTTATTCAGCCTTGTAAATTGTAATCAACTTTCAGAAGAATTTTGTCATTGATTATAGATGAATTGATGATTGATTGTAAATGAATTATAGGAGAGCATTTGCCGTTTTCCTAAAGAGTAGTACTCCTAATCGTATATGTAAATATGAACTATATATTTTACACAATTATACATCTTTTGATTACTTAGAATTTGGTCAGTCGAACGACTATCGCGTATGATGTCGAACAGTAAATGATGGCAAAACTTTACAAAACACAACACACATACACATTTGTAGATCAACTGGGCTCATTTTCTTGTCTCTCGGCTTACATTTTGCAGTGTTACAAAACATCACTTTTGCGTGAGCGAAAGCGAAAATTTATTAGCGTTGGCAATCATGAATATATATATAATAATGCATTTTAATTCTCATACTACTAGTCGGCATAAGTATTTTGACGAAAAAAAAAATTGTGTATTTGTGAGATTATCTTTTGAATGACTTTATAAAGAATTCTCTTTTATTTTTTCATTTTATATATAACTAATACAATCTTAAAAATAAGCAAATAACTAATTTTTCATAGAAACTTAAAATGATATAAATTAATTAGTAAATTCATGCGTTGGCATAAGTATTGTGACGGAATGTTTGTGTAAATATTTTTCCACTTTTAATCTCTTGAAAACCAAGCACCCTTTGGATTTAACTTCACTTGATATTAAACGTTGATAAAAAAATAAAAATTGCTGTAAAGTTATTGTTTACCAACGTTTAAAACGGCTGAGTTGAGTTTGGTCATCAGATCTTCAATGGTAGCAAAGTTCAACGCTGGAACGGCAGTAAAAGACATTGCAAATGAGTTTCATGTGTCACGTCAAACTGTGCACTATCAAATTAATAAGTTTAAAAAGTATAATGACTTGATAAACTTAAGGAGATCAGGTGCTAAGCGGAAAACAACGCCGACTGAAGACAGACAGCTTCTACGGGAATTTAAAAAAAATATATTTCTGAAGCCTCAATCTGCTGCAAATAACTGGAATTTGACAGCCAAGAATACAATCAGTGAGCGCACTGTCCGCCGACGTCTAAAAGAAGAAGGTGTTAAAACATATAAAGTTAAGGACGTGCCGTACATATCAAAAGCAAACAAGCTTAAAAGGCTGGCCTTCGCAAAGGAACATCTGCACAAGCCAAAGGAGTTCTGGAGAAGCGTTTTATGGACAGATGAAAGTTCCTTCGAGTATAACTCATCAAAAAACAAATTTTTTGTAAGATTGCCAACGGTAGTAAGGCAGAAAAAACGACCCGTTTGTGAAAAAGTGAGTCACGGTGGAGGCTCTGTCATGTTCTGGGGATGTGTTGCGTCTAATGGGCTGGGTGACTTGGTTCCTATCACCGGCTCGATGAACCAACATCAATATTTGAGTACCCTAAACGATACTGCCTTTCCTAATGGAGATAGGCTTATTGGTGAATCATTTATACTGCAACAGGATAATGCCCCCTGCCACAAAAGCCGGATGATAACTAATTTTTTGAAGAATGTTGGTGTTGGCACTTTGGACTGGCCACCTCAAAGTCAAGACTTAAATATTATAGAAAACGTCTGGTCTCTTTTGAAACGTAAAAGAACAGCTTCCTTAAATAAAACCAGAGAGGAGACAATTTCTGAGGTCACTTCCCTTTGGAAAGAGATATCTCCAGAGGTTCTTCAAAATTTAGTGGATTCAGTACCGAGACGTCTTCGAAAAATTATTGAAGCCAAAAGTGGTTATACATTTTACTAAATTCTTCTTCATTTCTTTACTCTTGTTAAATTTTAACTTTGTTTTATTAGTATTAGCTAGTTGTCAAAATACTTATGCCAACGCATGAATTTACTAATTAATTTATATCATTTTAAGTTCCTATGAAAAACTATTTGTTTGCTTATTTTTAAGATTGTATTAGTTATATATAAAAAGGAAAAAATAAAAGAGAATTCTTTATAAAGTCATTCAAAAGATAATCTCACAAATACACAATTTTTTTTTCGTCAAAATACTTATGCCGACTAGTGTAAGTGTTTTGATAAAATATTGGTTTTTGCGAGGAAATAATAAATTTATGAAAAATAAATCAGAGTTATTACAGAAGTTACAAACAGAAGTTAATTATCACTCGGATTTTTTATGATCAAACAGAACAGTTGTGAATCTACTTCGGCTGCTAGCTCTATAATCCGAATGCCGACATACCAAACTTATCGCTCAAGGAATTTTATTTTTGCCGAATATTAAAATTATATCATTTACAGTTGAATATAAAATTATATTATATCTACGTGGTAGCACTGGTGTTGAAGGTTCGGACCGTGTTCCATTTTGACAGCAGAAGACCCATATGATCTACGATTTACGTCTGTTAATTCATCGTTAGTATTATTTAATCCATATCACGTTTTCAATAATCATTTTCAAAATAGCTACCACTACATTTGTCTAACAACCGGAGTTCTGGAGTTCATTTGCAAGGTTTGCTCACTGATTTTAGCTGAATGTGGAAGCAGAGCCAATAAGCTTGTTTAATTTGTATTATCAGTAAGATTTTCAAGATATACTCGTATCATGAAAGACCGTCATCTATTGTGTGACATAGATTAACGTCATTGGTCATCGACAACATAGAACTTCAGTAAGTAACCATAACTCTTTCTTAAGACGCAATTTCTCCATTTTACTCATTATCGTATAATATCTAGTACATAACCCTTTTCGAAGGGTTATGTACTTATGCTCTTTCGTGCTTATATCATTATATCATTCTATTGACGGTGTGTATGTATTTAAATAAATTGTGTATAATGAACAATGTAAATATTAATAATAAATATGAAAGGAATCCAATCCAAGTATTATAATTAACTAAATAACGAAAATATTACAAAACGAAACTCACAAAAAAGCGACAGTTAATTAAAACATAAATAGAGACTAAATTAGCAGCGAATTAGTAAATAAAGCGAAACATTTCAATGAAAACCCCCACGCACATTTACACTCGCAGTGAAATATAAACGTAACTACAACTCAAAATAATTAAAAATGATGTGAGATATAAAAGGATTTATTGGCATACTCACACACATGTGCAAACAAAGTAGAATGCAATAAAACAGAGAGCAAATATAATTTGTAAATTATGACAATGACATATAAAAATAAAAGGCGCACAGTGGGTTGTAAATGTGATTCATTGTGAACATAATAAATACAAATAATATTCACTTTGGTATTTAAAATTTGTAAATTATAAGGCTAAGGAGTTTGTGTTTTTACATAACAGAAATAAATGTCCTTTTGCCACTAACTCCTTCATACTACGTTCTTATATACTGTCAAACGAAACTGACAGGATAGTCGTATTAAAAGCAAACCAATTTTCATACTCTCCTTTCTATCCACTGTATGCCATGCTGCTAAATGAAAAGAACTACAACCATTAACTTTTTTTTTCTGTAGTATAACAAAAAATAAATTAAAACGTATACATATAAAATATAAATATACATATATTAAAAAATAAGGCTGTTATTTGTAAAAATTAATCTTTATATAAAAACTACTGTAAAGCGAACCCCTGGAAAACTAAATCTATAAAAAATGAGCCGGCATTTTAGTAACTAGATTTGCTAATATCTAAAACTCCAAGCCCCCAGAAAGAGAACAAAATATACAAAAATTCCACTTGTAAATGTAGATATAAAATCGAACGAACACATTCAACAGTCTACACACACAACCGAAACTAAAAAATATACACTGTTATACAAATAGGTTTGGGGCAGAAGATTGCGCTAAATAATTCTTGTAATATTTATTGTCATCGATTACACCGAGCAGCAATGAATTGCCCTAGTAATACCACTATACTTTCCGATTTTGTATTGGGCTAAAATGCCCAAAAAAAATTGTAAATAGCTGTCAAGAAATAAATACCTATTTTGTAACGTGCTTTATTTTTTCGTCCATATCTAATGATGGATACAATATCAAAATCAATAAAATTCTGTACTATCTTCCAAATAGGAAGATCTATCTTCGGAAACTAGAGTTAATCCAGAAATTTTAAATTCAGACCCCTGATCAGGGACATCGAATTTTATTCGGAACACTAACTTTTGCATTTAAATAATCATAAGTCCAAAATCGTAGTTTCCAGTAAAACGACTTTGAAAGTTTCAAGTTGTATAGGGTATGCAAAATGGTAGTTTAAAAATACTCTCACGACGAACTTATATATAATATTTATTTGAATTTTAATTTTTATGACCGATTTTTGTTAGTTTTAGGTTAATGTATGAGAAATTCGTACTATAAGCTTACAAGTCATGAACATTTTTCTAATTGAAAAATGTTTAGTTTTCATTGGAAATAATAGACAATTCAGTTCAACACACACTCATTGGTATGACTAGTTTCGACCTCCGTGACTAGTTCATCATCAGATGCCTAACTACCGTGCCTGAATTGATACCATCGGTTGATAATTAATCATATATAAAAAAAATAATAAATGGTTTCCCATTACATCCCATGAAGGGACTGGCGAGAACTTCTCACAATCACTGAGCTGTGCGCTTTCCAGTTTTCACTCACTGATTGGGACCTACAGTTTTACACCGATTCCGAACGGTAATTTGAGAAGCTTTTTCATGGCTAGATACTCGATAGTGTCGCCGTCACTATGCGAGGTGACCGCCGCCGAAAGAAAATTTGAAGGTGGTCAGAGCCGGGTTCGAACCCAGGATCTCATGTACAAGAGCCGCGCATACTACCATTGCACCACCGACGGCCACAAAATCGTATATATACAATATAATATTTATATTCGAATCCGTGTATCTGTTATTTTGTATTATTCAGTTCACAAAAAATAAATTTTGAATTATGACGGTCTAGTCGCAAATGACCGATATGGAAGTCAGTTATTTTCAAATTGAAGAATATGTTTCGTCCCGAGGAAAACTAGTTGAAGCCCGTAAAACTGGTTCCGGCTGTAAGTGCAAGTCCAACTGTTTTACTAAAGTTGGTAATGAACAAAAATAACGTTTGTTATCCCATTTCAATCATTTGAAATAAAACAGACCAGGATCTTTACATGGCCGGATTGATTTCAATAGAAAAATTTGAAAGAAGGATACCTTCAAATGGTTTGAGAGCCAGCAGAACCTTCTCTGCCAAGTATTCACTCCGAGAAGGCAGCAATAACACTAAGGTTTGCAGAAAAGCTTTTGCTGCTCTACATGGAGTCTCTCAAAAACGGATTGAGCTTATTTCGAAGGAAATTTCGAAAGAAAGAGCTGTCACACCAAAACCAGATGGTCGCGGGAAGCACAATAATCGTCCCAACAAAATTCCAGATGAGACAATCATCAAAGTTCATTATCATATTCTGAGCTTTCCAGCCAGTCAATCACATTACAGCCAAAATGAGAATCATCAGAGGAAATACTTGTCCCCTGAACTGAATATCAAAATCATGCACGAGATGTATTTCGAAAAACATTCTGAAGCTAAGGTATCATATGTTTTTTTCAACCGATATTTCAATGCAAATTTTAATCTTCACGTCGGCTGTCCTCGATCTGACACGTGTCAAACTTATGATACATTTCAAAAGAAGCTTTCTTTTAGTACGCTTTCTGATATTGAAAGAAAAAACCTTGAATCAGAGAAGAAGATACACATAACAAAGGCACAGACATTCTTCAAGGATATGAAAGAAACGCATAAGTTGGTTGCAGAGCATCAGGACGCAGAAGCACTATGCATGGACTACCAACAGAACATGCCTCTCCCTAGGGTACCATCCAGGGATGTATTTTACAAACGCCAATGCTGGGTGTACAACTTTGCTATATCCTCTGGGAAATCGGGACATCATCACTTCGACATGTACGATGAGACAGTCAATAAGTTTCCTTTACCATTACGCATACAGTGTGATGGATCCCGCAGTTAAATTCTTTATCTTTTTTCGGACAACAGTGTAGCTCAGAACAAAAATCATGCATTAACACAGTTCTTGTACTATTTAGTTGACAGTGGAAAACTCACTAAAATAATGCACAGGTTTCCTGAACCAGGTCATTCATTCATGCCATGCGATCGAGCGTTTGGGATTATAGAAAAAAGATTGAGAAAAACTGAATGGGTTTTTCTCCCTTCCGAATATGTGAGAATAGTCCAAAATACGTGCACAAAGTATTCAGTTGTACATGTGGACAGGTCAATGATCTTCGACTTTGTTGGAATTTAAAACCTAATGGTATGGAAGATAAGTACGCCATAACTAAATACAGAGTTTTCATTTATGATGTGGTGGCCGTTAAACAAGGAACCATCAGTTGCAACTTTACTGTAGGCATACAGGTAGCCCATAGCGTAAAAAACCGCGAGACCAGAAATGAGACATCGCTGACTCTTGAAAGTCTACAACAGGCATACAGTGGTCCTCTAACGTTGAAACCTGCTAAACTAAAAGACGTGAAGGAACTCGCTGAGAAGGATGCTGGTCACAACGAGATGTGGTTCTTCGATGGTCTATATTCGAATAATGATGTCGACTATACAGAAGAAATCACCGATGCCGAATGCTATGATCATTAGTAGTTTTGATAGTTTTGCATTACAACAATACATCCAAACACAATTTGTCCGACTGCGCTCACACAGATAGTCCGACAACTATCACACATTGTTTGCCGTTAAACTCCTCCGAAACGACTGGACCGATTTGTATGAAATTTTGTGTGCATATCGGGTAGGTCTCAGAATCAGCCAACATCTATTTTTCATACCCCTAAATAATAATGGTGACCCACCCCTATAGACAACACAAATTTATCCGACTGCGAAACACAGCTTGTCAGACTGCGAAAAAAAAACACACACTGATGTAGCGGCAGCGAATAGTTGTATTATGTGGGTGCGGATCACTCTCAGAGCAAAGAGAATAATGACGTGATTATACTCGTACGTATATAAAAATGAGATAGAAAGAGACCAACGAATATTGTGAACTTGTGTAGCATATGTACGAACATAACAATGTATGTATTGACATGTGGCTTTGTGGGTATAAAATAAAAGGTATTAGCAAGAAAATAATGACACTTGTCTTTAAATATTTTTAAGTGTTATTAAGTATTAATATTAATATTATTTAAATGTAACGTCATTATATGATTGAACGCCATTTTAAATATTAACTTCACCTGTCTGTATGCACGTATGTACATTAGGGATATAACTTTTTTTGAGTGCAAAATACCACTCCAGTACCATGTGGGGAATGTTGTTCTGATAATAAAAAACAGTTTTTAAGGTTGATACGGTGAAAAAAACTTCCGCACCGAAAGCGTTTTCTAAAGCGCTTTATCATTACCTACTTAGATAAGAAAAAAAATTAAACAAGTTAAAAAATATACTTTTTCTGCTTAAAACATCGCGTTTTGACCAAATATTCGCATTAGACTTATGAAAAATTGTTTGGTATTGCAGACTATATAAGAACTTAATCAAAAAATACCTTTTTTAAGACAAGAGTAACTGTTGTAATAAAAAAAATCAAAAAATCCTGAAAACTAAACTTCAACGAGAGCGGTGCAGGAACTTTTTTAACGATCGCGAAAAAGTAATTTATCAATTCTTAATATTTGTTCATGCCCCATACGGCTATGCGGTGGTATTTTTGATATTTGCAAAAAGTTATATCCCTAACCCTATCGGGATGGAACAAAAGGGGCGTGGTACCTCCCATACAAATCATAAATAAAAAATCCATTATTTCTGCTCCTGTTAACGGTATTTGAACAAAATTGGGTACGTTGGTTAGGTGTACATATTCTAAGATCTGCTGCTAATATGGACGGGATTTGAGAAAGGGGCGTGGTCATATATAAAGAATTTATAGTCAAAAACTATGTTTTTTACGGGTTGGTTTTTTATTAGATTTGGTTCTTTATTTTACCGCGGAATACCGCGGGAACCCAAACTTACCCAAACGCGCTTCTTTACTCACAAATTGCGCAAATGAGAGCGATGTTTTGTTTCTCTTAAAGTCAAAATGCGTTTCCCTTTTTACCGAACTTACCCAGACATTTTCTTCGGGTAAGTTTGTGCAATCTGTCAAACAATCAGCTGTTCGAAACGTCAAATTAAAACATATCATTGGCTTAATATAAAAAGATCCTAACTCGATTTTTTGTTACTTGACAGGAGAAGGAAAAAACTTAAAAAAATCTGTAAAATTTCGGATACAACAAAAGTTTTAATGCAATTTCCAAAAATGTGTTGCCTCTTTTTATTAAAAATTGCATTAAAACTTTTTTGTATCTAACATTTTACGGATGTTTCCTTCTCCTGTCAAGTAACAAAAAATCGAGTTAGGCCCTTTTTATATTAAGCCATCGATATGTATTATTTGTGAAAACAATAAAACTAGTGGAAAAATTTATTGAATTTACAATTTTAGTAATTTGAAAAGTGATTGCTTTGAGAGTGCGTATTTAAAGAAGATGGAAAGTGTGCAAATGACCAGAAAAAATGAACATGATATGCAAGATTTGTTGTCAAGCATATGTTTTGACATTTGTTTTCGGGCTAGAAAAGTGTTTTTTTGCGTTTCTTTACTTTTGGGTAATATTGAGTATTTGAGAGAGAATATTTCGTTTACTCTCTTTAACCCGAACTTTATCCAAAAAGAAAAGAAACACCGCTATTATTGTGAAAGCTAAGTCGTTTAAAATGTGGGTTCGGAGCACTCTCAGAGCAAAGTGAATAATGACGTATTATACGTATACAAAAATGAAATAGTATGTGCGAACATAACAATGTGTGTATGTACATTTGCCTGTTGCAATGCATTCTCTTTGTTTTTTTGTGGGAATAAAATAAAAAGTATTAAGCAAGAAAATAATGACACATGTTCTTGCACTTGTCATTAAATAATTGAAAGTATTAATATTATTTAAATGTAACGTCACCATATGATTGAACGCTGTTTTTTATTTTCCAATGTAACATTTACAAATGTGTTCAAAGAAATCGAAGAGGTACCGTGTAGCAAAAAGGTGTTAACACATCGCCCGTGAGTTCGAACACTCATTGAATTTTTTTGATGTGTTAACATCTATAGCGGCGTATAGGGACTAAATCTATCAAAGTCAGATTTTATGCTGCTGCTAAAACCAGATTTTCTGCGACTGCGAAAGAGAATAATGACGTGTTAAACAAAAATGAGCGAGCAAGAGAGCAATGAAAGAGTGGCAACATAATAATGTATGTATGTACATGTGTCTGTTGCTGTTGTTGAACGGAGATATAAAGCATAGCCACGCAAAATTTCATTTTCAAGCCCATGGGCTTGCGCAGTCGACGTTATGGTGACACACTAATACGTCAGCTACTTCGGACAAAGTATGTGTGATGTTGTGTGTTTGGCTGTTTCGTTGCTGTTGATATGGCAAACATGTGGTTATGTGACAAGATATACGTCAGCTACTTCGGACAAAGTATGTGTGATGTTGTGTGTTTGGTTGTTTCGTTGTTGTTGCTATAGCCAAACAAAGCGAGTCATTTGATGTTCAGCATTGCCCGGTGTATACAAAAAAACTATTATTTTTTATTTTCCAATGTAAGATTTACTAATGTGTTTATAGAAATCGAACAGGTACCGTGTAGCAAAAAGGTGTTAACACATCATCCGTGCGTTCGAACACTCATTGATTTTTTTCTTTGGGGCTTAATTTTTCATGTAAATACTATGAACTACAAAGAGTGTTTTTACGCATAGATTTTAGTTAGTACTGTTCTTTTCCTGAAATAAACTAATTTTCTATAAGATTGCCCATATTCAATGCTTCCTTACTTTAAAAAGAAAACAATTTTCAATTATTTGGGCCTAAATGGAGTTAACTCCAGAATAAAATTGACGTTAGAATTGCGAATTTTACGAAGATCTTAATGGAATTTGGCCAAAGAATGTAGTGGTACGTGACAAATAATAAGGCAAAGTCACAGACGATTTAAATGCATTCTCTATTTTTGAACAGTTTTTTTTATTTTCCAAGCAATTATAGAAATTGGAGTTAACTCGTTGTTGCTGCCATTTTACCTAGATTATGTTATATAGATCTTCGACAATGATGTGCGTGGTCCAGAAAAAATTATAAAAACACAATCGCTGATTTCAGAAGCCACACGAGTCAATTTTTTCAAAATAACTTTTATGCTGTTTTCACATTCTAAAGGGTTACTTACATAATGGGTACAGGAATAACATAGGTCTGGTTGTTAAAAATCTCAAAGTCCAGCGTGCAAGAACTGAAATAAGTGCATACACCGCATGAATCAGTTTCTCTGATTAATTACACAGTGATACAAAAATTAATGGATTGGAAATACATAGGAAGTGATACTACCCTTCTTGTAACTTTTGTCGAGCAAATCAAGAATCAAATTGTGAAATTTCCCAAATACCCTCAAAATCTTGGCTCACGGGTAAAAACTTGGTTCTTCATACCGTTTGCTGTGATAAGGTTGTACCTTAGGTAATTGTCTACCGATTTTCAGTTTCTCAAAGGAATTGGAAAGAAGGAACATAGACAGTATACACTCTATTTAAGAACACTTCAGAAATCTGTATGTATTGGGCGATAATTGTACACATTAATTTATAGGGAATTTGTTAATTTGTTGTGAATTTATCAAAAAACACATTTAATAGGGAATAAAACGCAACATAATAGTTAAAACTCCTTTGGTAAATAAATGAGTTATTGTAATTTTCGTTAAAACAACATTTTTGTTACAATGACAAAATGCCAAAAAGTGCTTAACTCATGTAAAAATCTTGATTTTTACGTTTTGTTAAGACTTTTTTATCACTTATAATTTTCTAAATTTATTCAAGCTTAAAACCTGTTAATTTAAAGCTTATTTGTAATTTGGACAAAGTTTAAAGACCGATAACAATGAGAGGGTTCTCGTGTGGTACGTGGCTGTAGCCAAACTATTTTCGGTATTGAATCACAAATATTCATCGATGGGATTCTATTGATAGTTCCTGTAGAAGTATGTATTCATCATGGAAGTGTTTTGTTGGGCCATGCGACAATTTTGAACGGAAATTACGGCTATATCACGGTTGTTAGTGAAACTTTAAGTGCGTATAGTAGAATGGCCTGCAATATGTCCATAAAAACTAATTTTATGCATTCGCATTTGCAATTCTTCCCAGATAACCTCGGCCAGTTCAGCGGTGAACAAGGAATGGCAATAATTGAAAATCGCTTTGAAGGAAAAACTGAAATAAAGTTAAGTTCTGAACATTTGTGGTCACTTCAAAGACAAACCAGTGATGTTGATATAATACCTCATTCGCACTGCAAAATATTTTCCTGATTTCGCATGAAATTTCCTAACAAAATCTGAAGTGTTCGCATTGGGGTTTTTCCTGATTTGATTGAAAGTCAAGGCGCACTGACCACAACTACGACAACAAACACACCAAGCCTACAACAATCGGCATTTTGCTTTGCACAAATGTATTCCAGGAATAAAAGTAAACAAAAAAGTATAAAAAAAATCCAATGAGTGTTCGAACTCACGGGCGATGTGTTAACACATTAGTAAAAGATTAGTAAATGTTACATTGGAAAATAAAAAAACAGTGTTCAATCATATATTTAAATAATATTAATACTTAAAATTATTCAAAGACGACCAGTGCAAGCACATGTGTCATTATTTTCTTGCTTAATACTTTTTGTTTTATTCCTACAAAAAAACAAAGAGAATGCAGACATATGTACATACATACATTGTTATGTTCGTACATACGCTACAC
Source organism: Phaonia tiefii (assembly GCA_963931995.1). Taxonomy (NCBI): domain Eukaryota; kingdom Metazoa; phylum Arthropoda; class Insecta; order Diptera; family Muscidae; genus Phaonia; species Phaonia tiefii. The sequence continues at coordinate 202,962,400 of OZ008368.1, forward strand.
TAGTTCACACAATTTTCTTTGCTCTCTTGCTATCTCATTTGTAATACGTAGAACCACATCATTATTCTCTTTGCTCTGAGAGTGCTCCGCCCCCACACAAGACAACTATTCGCTGCCGCTATATCAGTGTGTGTTTTTTCGCAGTTTGACAATCTGTGTTTCGCAGTTGGACAAATCTGATGGGTCACCCTTATCATTTAAGGGTATGAAAAATAGATGTTGGCCGATACTGAGACCTACCCGATATGCACACAAAATTTCATACAAATCGGTCCAGCCGTTTCGGAGGTGTTTAACGCCAAACAATCTGTGATCGCAGTCGGGCAAACTGTGTTTGAATGTGGTCACTGTATGAATACGTCTCAAAAATTTGTTTGAGAAGCATCAAATACCTAAAAAACTACAAAAATAAATAAGTCGGTTATTCTACTGGTACTATCACATCAAGGCGCCGCGATTGAAATGGTTGTAGTGTGAGATAAAACAGCGTTGCTTAAAGCACATCAATCATTTTTTTCCTGATTCCTAGGCAAATAAGAAGAAACATCCGATTTGGCGTCTGTCAAAACGTATGGGAAATCAAGCAAATTTTCTTGATTTCTGCTTAAAATAAACAAAAGTGGGAAAATCAAGAAAAGCGATGTCAGTGCGAATGCTGTATAAGAAAAAAAACGCTTAAGCAAACATTTTTAAGTTCAATAACCAACATTTTTCTTTTGAATCTAAATCTGGAGTTTTTTTTTGCGATTACTATTTATTATATATTTTTTTACCAATTTAAAGCGCGATTTTTGCTTAAAAAATTAAAATTTTAAATGTCTATACTAAAAAAACTATACAACGGATTTTAAACCCTTGTATACAAAAGTTTTGGGGAAGCTCATTTCTTTAATTTGAGACTTTGATACCACTCTTGTTCAAATCAATTTACGAGTTATGCTCCAATAAGCTGAGGCATCTCATAAAAAATTCGAAATTTCAAATCTTGAAAACTAATCAGGGGAAAAATTTGTAAAACTCACTTTCATATTTAGGAGGCCATAATCTATAAAAAACAATTCTTTAGAACTCTTTAGCAAAATGACTATAAACTGGTGTTATCAGTTCAATTATTTTGCGTGTTGCTTCAATGGTGTCTACGGGATTTCATTCAATTCCGATGACGAGTGCCACTGCTGATGCCTAAACAACGGAGCTTGGTAGTTATTTTTGTATGGGATCAGAAAAACACGGACCGAACCTCAACCATGAAAATGGGCGTTTTCCTTGTATTTTTCCAAAATATTGTTTGATCACATTGTAGGCCCACAACTTCATATCAGTCACTACATGGGCATTGCTGAATCTATTTAGAAATTGGTTATAAACTGATCCATATATGAGGTCTATTCCAGAATATTTCTGTAGTGCAAACATCACGATTCTATTGAAGCCTAAAAAGCTGTTTTTGTAATATTTTCAATAAGTACAACGATATCTCCTTTGTGATTTTTCCCATTTTTGCAAAATTTTTAATTTAAAATCTATAATATTTTATTTCAATAATTTTTTTTTGTTTGGTAAAAAATCAGTTTTTCACGGAATAAAATCCCAATAAAATATTACATATTTTAACCATTTTCGATATAAAATCTTTATCTTTTTAAATAATAATTATTTTAACCTTCGTTTATGGTGTGAGTTTAAACATATTCCAAAGGATGTAATTTGTTATGACTACACGTGTCGTTAATGTGTGAGATAGTTAATGACAAAAGGGAAATATTTTCAATTGCAGTTTCGTAATCTATGACATGCAATCAGATCAGTATGACAAACGAATCTTCTGTGCCCTAAAGACAGAATTTACATACATATTTTGAGTAACAGTATAATACAAACTTTAAAATACAAAAAAAAAATATTTAAATTAAATAAAAGTGACAAAAATAATAACAACCAATATACTTTCAACCAAAATCCCAACTGTAGTTTTACTTTTCGCTGAGAATTAAACGCTATCTAAGTATGAGTTAATCGTCTGATTGCCTCGCTTGCCCAGAGTTCTTTCTCGTTTTTTCTCATTTTAATTATATTTTACAGCGGCAATTTGGTCGGTATAGTTCTTATATTGTAATGGATAATAATATTAAATAAGCAAGTGGACATTTACAAAGTTTGAAAGTTTTGAATTTCGTTGAGTTTAATTTCCTGTCCCACACGTGAAACCAAGTGACCCTGTCAGTAAAATTTTTGTGATTTTCATTACAATTGACAGGACTGTATTTCATAAAATTTCGATGAAGAAACTCCTGAGAGGCAGCTATCAGTTCAAAAAGGGAATGCTTTCAACTGCAGTTTCATAATCTATGACATACAAATACATCAGTATCATTAACGAATCTTCTTTGCCCCAAATACAAAATTTATATACCTTGTATAACAGTATAATACAAACTTAAAAATACAAAACAATACTATTTAAAATTAAATAAAAGTGACAAAAAATAACAACAACCTATATAATTTCAACCAAAATCCCCAACTGTAGTTTTACTTTTCGCTGAGAATTAAACGCTTTTTATGAGTTAATCGCCTGATTTTTTTTGGTTTCCTGTAGTTCTTTTTCGTTTTTTCTCATTTTAATTATATTTTACAGCTACCATTTGGCCATTGAAACGTCGACATAGTGCTTATATTGTAATGGATAATAGTATGGATTACATAGTCTGAAATATGAGAGAGAAAATGTATTAATAATTCTGCTGCCATCGCCCGAGCTACTGCAGCAGGATTTACTGTTGGTGCCACACACATACTTAATGCCGCAGGATTGTTCAATATACACGCAAACGTATAAAACGCTTACGGCAATGGTGTAACACATGTGTGTATATGCGATTGTAACTACGGCGATCAGGATATAATCCAAACAAAAAAAAAATAACATTAATTAATTTCATTTTTATTTTTTATTCATTTTGTATTGGAAATTGTGTTTAAAGTTGCCTATAATCCTAAAATAAATATTAAAACAATTTAAACTGAAAAAATTGAACTCATTTAAGGGAGCAAGACTTTTTATGCATTTATACTTACAGCTATAAAGAATTTATGATATCGATTTGCACATGTATGTATTTAGTATTAGGTAGGGCTTTTCTACAGCTAAACTAATGTTTGGCCTATTTTGTATGGAGAGCCATTTCAAAACGCTTAGTTGTGCATACAAAGCGTTCAAAAATCAATTTAACGCCGAAACATTATACCCATTATCTAAAATTCTAGTTAAAAAGGGACAAGTGCTTTCAACTCGTACACACGTAAGTATTGTGATGCCTAATTATATATATTGCTGGTACCTTCTAGACTCTCTTATTGTTGACGTCATTGGAAAATAAGAAAGGGTACCGCTTTTAGTGTACCCTGTCATGGTTAATTGATAACTAGCGATTCCACAAAAATCCTTGTGTACGATCTCATCAACATATTGGAGAATATTGACCATTTACAAGTTGCTATTAGCTATACGATACTCATTACTGACGATCTATAACACTGTACAAAATAAATAGAGTCGCGAGAGAGAACAACGGGAGAAGAAAGTAAGCTGCGACAAAAAAAATTGTTCTTTAGGTGTGATATTAAAAATAAAATTAAATAAAAAATTTCCTTCAAAATTAAAATGTTCGAGCGTTTGGTCGTTTTCTTTAAAAATTGTATTCTTCACTATTTTCCCACAAGTAGGAGTTTAGACAATTCGCGCTTACTTGAGATTTGTTTATCCTTATAGTGTGTGATGATATACCTAAATACTTGTGGAGAAGGGAGCTGATGATAAGCCTTGGTGGGCATTGAAATAGCTATGTATATTCCCAACCATCCACCATAATAATCAATTTCACACTATTTTCTTAATAATATATTATATGAAAATTTAATTGTTGTTATAAAAGTACTTTTTCATAGAAATTGAACTTGAACCGGAAAAATTATTAAGGAAAATAAACAAAAAATTTTTCCTTATGTCTTTTGAAAAAACAACAATATCAAAAATATATGATACTAATAATTTCAAAATGGACCATAAAACAATACACACTATGTAGATTGTTTAGTAAAACCAAAGATAGAATAGATAAATTTGATATATATAATACAGTATGCAAAATACCTTGTGGAGCAAAATGATAGTGAAAGCTGCAATATGGCATATGTAGGTACAACTAAAAATTAACTTAACACAAAAGACAGCATTATCATCACACTGTGCAAACTTAAATCAATTTCCAAACTTCCGAGATACATCTGTTTCAAATAGGGAACAGTATTATAAACGTCCATTTATGTTAGAAATGTTACAGATAATAAGGACTCCAATAGCGAAGAGAATAAACTTTACAGCAGATACGAATAATGTAGCACAGAATTAAAGACATTTAATTAGTAAACTCTAGAAGATTTCACCGAGAATTGTTTGATATCTCATTCCATTTTTCATTACGTAAAATTTTAAATATATCAGGATTTAACTTCTTGAATTTACCATTATGTATATAATTTTTCGACCAATGTTTCATATTACAAGTAAATTTCTTCAATTGTTTAATTCAAGATGTATCTATTACAGGTGGTAGCGTTAGAACAGCGGATTTCAATTTTTTTTGTCGTTGTGGTCCGACCTTGTCAAATGTTGTTTATACTAATTCAAAGATGTATCTAGTACAGGTGGTAGCGTAAAAATATCAGACGAAATTTTTTCTTGTCCTTGTGGTTGTAGAAAGGCAGCACAGCATGAAATTTATTGGCGATAAACGTGGCACCAAGGACATCATGTCTAGTGGGATAGAATAGCCGGCATGGTCCCTTAAGGTGATCGGAACTCGCCGCAACTGCTATACATATGCCAGTATCTTAAGAGGAGGAAACGGACTAAGTGTAAAACAGGCCAATACGTAGCAGGTCGGGTGTGCCAAAATCCTGGGGTTTGCTTTGGGCAGCAGTCTGAATTTTAGACTCAAAATAGAAGAAACTACAAAAAAGGGTAATAGGTTTCCAATGGAGACATTCTCCGGGGATTGTGCTTAAGATCAATAAAGCGGTGATGAAACGGGCTAGGCTATCGTGTGATGGCAATTGCTTGAGTAACCCATCTAATTTGCACCATTCTGAATGTATTGAATCTAATGTTATATTTGATGCTGGTGGACATTATGGGCAGATATCGTCGGAGTCCGCCTTGGAAGGGTGCTGTCAGCTTATGCCAACGTTGACTACTCAAAAGCGAAACTACTATTCTATCGAAATTGTTACATTCTACCGGAATGCAATTACTAGAAAGTCTTTATAATATAGAGAGGTACGTGAATTTCTTTAAGTAAATGGATGGGATATAAATGAATGATCAGGTAGAGCATAGGATCTACTCTTGGGAACTAGGGTTGCTCCTTTCTCCTAGACTACCTGATCATTATCGCATGTATCGGGCGGAAATTTTACCTATTAGGGAAATGGTTGGCTGGCTTAGGGATAGTACTACAGCAGTTACTGGCAATGTCTTCTCGGAAAGTCAGGCGGACGGTCCCTGAAATCACTATTGTTTAAATCAATATCTGCCCAAGATTGCAACAGATTTTCACCACATATAGGTCTTTAAAATCTAAAAGGGATATTATCTCTTTAATATTTCTTCATCGTATTTTGAATAATTCTATGGATTGTGCTGATATGCTATCTTTTACACAGTCTAGTGTTCCCTCTCGTTCACTTTGTTATTACTGTCCTTTTTATATTGGTATTCATACTTCTAATTATGCTTAAAATGATCCATTGTTTAGGGTGATGATATTCATATGAATTAACTTATTTACTCAGTTATCCGGTCACGGACAACCCCGGGGGGTCAGGGACCTTACAAAACGAAGATAACATATTTCGCCAACCAGTTCGATCTTTGCTTTATCTCTCCAGTTGGCAATACCAAGTGTACGCAGGGATTCGTCAACCTGATCCCTCCAGCGGAGTCTTCCTATTTTTCGTCTTCCTTCGAGTTCGGTTTCGAAAACCCTTCGCGCTGGGGCTTTATCTCTAAAGTGCTTGCTCAGCCCAAAATAACATCTATTCGCAAGCTGACGTTGTTGTGTTTCGCAGGCTGACGTTGTTGTGTTTGTTCACGCAGATCCGAGGTATATAAATTCGTCCACTACCTCGAAGTTATAACGGTTATCAACTTTAACGCTTTGGTCTAATCGCGTGGAGGCCCTGTTCGTTGAAACCATTAATTTTGTCTTGTCCTCATTTACCGTCAGACCCACTTTTGCTGACTCCTTCTCAATTCTCGAAAAAAACGCAGTAACTTCTCTAATTGTGCGCCCAATGATATCTATATCATCAGCATACGCGAGCAGCATGTGACTTTTGATGCTGATGGTTTATTCATGTTGACTGCAGCTTTTCTCATAATGATCTCCAATAAGATGTTAAAAAGATGGCACGATAGGGTGTCGCCTTGCATGAGGCCTCGCTTAGTTTCGAAAGGTTCGGTAAGATCCTTACCAACTTTCACTGCGGATTTGGTGTTCGTCAAGGTCATCCTGCAAAGGCGTATGAGTTTTGCAGGAATACCAAGCTCAGACATTGCTTCATAGAGTTTCTCCCGTATCGGACTATCGAAGGCTGCTTTATAATCGATAAATAGATGATAGGTGTCGATCTGGTTTTCGTGTGTCTTCTCCAGGATTTGGCGTAGCGTGAAAATCTGGTCAGTTGTCGATTTTCCAGGCCGAAAGCCACACTGGTATGGTCCAATCAGGTCAGCGATAATTGGTTTTAGTCTTTCGCACATTATACTGGATAGAACCTTATGTGCTATGGATAAAAGGCTTATTCCACGGTAGTTGGCACAGATGCCCGAGTCACCTTTTTTAAATATGGGACATAGTACACTGAGACTCCAATCGCCGCTCATGCATTCATCTAACCAAATTTTGCTAATGAGCTGAAACAGCTCCACCAGTCATCCATCGGCTCCTGCGGCTTTGTTGTTCTTAAGCCGGGCAATAGCTGTCCTGACCTCGTCTTGGTTAGGAGGGGGACAATCGACGTCGTCGTCCATATTGTGATCGATTGTCCCATCGTCATCGGATATCTCAGGTACTAGTAGCGCGGAGAAATGCTCCCTCCATATTCCCAACATGCTCTGCACATCTGCGACGAGATTTCCGTCCTTGTCTTTACAGAAGGGGGCCCTGAACCATGTCCATTAGTTCCGTTTTTAACTTTTTGGTAGAATTTTCGGGCTTTGTTCTTCCTTCTGTATGTCTCAATTTTCTCACTCTTGCGCTTTCTCCACTGCCGTTTCTTACGCCTAAAGAGACGGTTTACCTCCTTTCTCTTCTCCCTATACCGCTCAGTTGCAGCTCGCGTTGCAATTGACTAAAGCATTACCATACGTGCAGCGTTATTTTCGTCATTTGCTATGCGGCACTCTTCATCGTACCACGGTTTATTGCGAAGCGGTTTTTCGAAACCAAGTACGGTTGTTGCAGCAGTTTTTATAGAGTCGGAAATGGGTTTCCACTGCGCATCAGGATCGTCATCGGGAGGGGGTGGGTTCTGTGCCAAAATTTGCGAGAGCTTCCTTGAGTAGGCTGTGGCTACCTCTGGTAATTGCAGCTTTCCGATGTCCAGCTTCCTCTGCGTCTAGTTTCGTACGATTTCCGCTCTACTTAATCTTGTGCGAACCTTTGCTGCTACCAGGTAGTGATCAGAATCGATGTTAGCTTCTCTGATCACTCGTACGTCCATTACACTGGATGAGTGCCTTCCATCAATTACCACGTGATCAATTTCGTTCTTAGTTCGTTGATCAGGGGATACCCAAGTAGCCTTGTGGATGTCTTTATGCTGGAATCTTGTACCACTAATGACCATGTTTTCTGCCGCGGCAAAGTCAATCAGTCTCATACCGTTGTCGGAACTGTCAGCATGTCGACTGAAATTGCCAATAGTTGGATTAAACCCATTCTCCCTTCCTACTTTGGCATTAAAATCTCCTAGTACAATTTTAATGTCATCGCCAGGGCAGCGGTCATACGTTTCCTCTAGGAGCTCATAGAATATGTCTTTGGCATCATCATCTTTCTCTTCTGTCGGGGCATGCACACAAATTAGGGAAATATAAAAATATTTCGCTTTTAGGCGGATTGTGGCTATTCTTTCACTCACAGGATTGAACCTAGAGACTAGATGTCGCAGTCTTTTGCCAACTACAAATACAAAAATTCATGTTTTTTTCATGGCAACTGTAGTATATGTCGCAGTTTCTTTTTCGTGTGCAGCCATGTCCTGTCGTGGATTGCGGTAATGTCAGCCTTATAACTTTCGAGGACATCTGCCAGTTGGATACTTGCACCGGATCTATATAGAGTTCTTACATTCCAAAGTGCATATCCGTAAATCGAGGACCTTATAACGTTTGCGGGGGGCGTCAACAAATAGGGGTTGGTTATGTTTTCTGTATCGTTTTTGTATTTTCACTGCCATTATGAACGATGGCGGGAGGCAAACCCAGTCCACCGGGTTTTTGCATTTTACCTACTGGCAGGATATTTGATTGCAGCCGCCCATTATGGATCAGACGCTGACCAGGATGCGATATGTTGGAGCTGGATTTTCTTCTTTTAGTTTCTATCCGCCGTTGGCCCGTATGTTTGGCTCATTCGCCTTCTAAGGACAAAAGAATATGCCCGATTGTTTGATAAGTTTCAGTGACATCAGTCACCTACTAAACCTGATTTGATGCTCATTCGTTTCGCCTTCTCACTTTAGCTAGCTAACGGAGGTTTCCGAAAAGCCGTTGCCCAGGACATACTGCGTGGAAGTAGTGAGCTGCTTGGACTGCCCAGAAACTTTCCACCTCCACGGACAGTCCCATGTCAGTCCCATGAGTTAACTAACTATGTATATATAAGTATATACTTGAAGCTGCTAGTCTGTGAAGATTTATTGTCCATAGACTGAATAAATGAAATGAAATATGGATGTCAGGGCACAGGGACATTCCGTATAACTTCAGAGCCGTTGAGCCGGTAAGACCAGGGACTATATTATAGGTTCGCCAGGAATATAATACGTCCGCTAGGCTCAAGGCATCAACGTTTGTTTCCATCCTGATGGGGCAATGTGTAACCGGTAAGTATGCAGTGAGACTATAGATCAGAAGAAATGATTTCTACAGAAATTGTAAGGAGGTGGGAATATGACTACAATAGTATCCTACCTATTTAGAGACCACAGAGTTACGTTAGATAGGTGTAGACAATATCTTGAGCATCTTGTAGAAAAATCTTCGCTTATTTTGTATGAAGCACTTAGTGAAGTCTTACCGAGAACTTAGCGACGCGATTCGTTTTCGCTAAGTTTTAAAAAATGTTGACATCTTTTACTGTTTTTAACAAATTTTCATATTTTTGAATAAAATGACTTCTCCCTAAAAAACCGGGTTCTTTGCAACTTAGCTAACGATAATCGCTTGCTTGTAACCAAAACACTACTAACATGTCGTTTGTATTTCTTGTCCCAAGACGGTGCATGATTCCAAGCAGTCTACAAATTGCCGTGCGTGACAATTTTGTTGTGCTCATGAGTGTGCGTTTTCGTTATAGAAAACTCACACACGCACTCACCTCGAAATAATTGGCCAAAAAACGTAATGGATTTTATTTCACTGTTGTAGTCGAAAAATGTATCAACGTTCTAGTAAATTGTATCGGTTTAAGGCAAGTCTACTGAGTTGATCGGTACCTATGAAATGCCTGTAGAAAATTAGTGATGCATTTTTTTTTTCATGTACTTAACAGACGCACTCTACACAGTAGGACCCATTCCTAACTACTTTTAAGGAAAAATTGCTGCTAATATGGGCGCTACTATTAAGTGTCGTCTGTTAAGTATACGGTTTTCCAATAAGGACGTGACAATTTTTTTTAAATAAAACGCAAACCATTTCAGATATTTCCAAAACTTTATGATCGACTTGAAATATAATCAAAATATTTATAAATGGAACTCGACTTTGATCATATGGCCACCGCGGGCACGACGGCAGCGGTCGATTCGTTGGACACAATTTCTGATGACTCGGTCACACATTTCGGCCGTTACTGCCGCTATTTCGCGTTCAATGTTGGATTTGAGTTCTTCCAACGTCGTCGGCTTGTTCGCATGGACCTATGATTTAACGTAGCCCCAAAGAAAAAAGTCTAGAGGCGTTAAATCGCACACACGAGGCGGCCAATTGACTGGTCCATTTCTAGAGATAACACTCTCACCAAACTTACTCTTCAATAAATCGATTGTAACGTATGCTGTGTGGCTTGTGGCACCGTTCTGTTGAAGGCACATGTCGTCCAAGTCCATGTTTTCCAATTCGGGCCAAAAAAAATGGGTAATCATGACCATCGCCATTCACAGTAACGTGACGATCGTTATTGTCGACGAAAAACTATGGCCCCATGACGCCGACGGCATGCAAACTGTATCAAACAGTATTTTTTTGTGGATGAAGTGGTAATTCATGAAGGACATGTGGATTTTCACCAAAAAAATTACGCATATTTTGCTTATTGATGAACCCATTGAGCCAAAATGATCTTCGTCACTGAAGATGATTTTGCGATGACATTCATCATCTTGACGCATCTTTTCCAGAGCCCAATCGGAGAACGTACATCGCGTCCAATGGTCCATCGGCTTCAATTCTTGAGTCAGCTTGATTTTGTATTGGTGTTAACCAAGTTTTTTTATGCAAAATTCGCCAAAAAGTTGTCTCGTTGGATTTTTTATTCCATAAAATATAAATTTATATTCCTATTTACATTTAATTCTGAAATTTTAACTTTAATTGTCAGCAAAATAAAAAAACGTGTAAACTGGCCTTCTTGACACCAGAGAAATAAAAACAATTCTAATTTTTGTAGTCTACGCTAGAAGCGAATACGTGTAAAATTATTCGACGCCTACGTTATCGCTCCGATTATGTTCGTACACTAAACCAGGAGGATTCTATGGCACAGCTGATCGAAAAGGTACTAGGGAAATGATAAAGAATGAGAGACCCAAGAAGACGGGAATTAATTTTAAATAGTGTTTATTGATACTAGTGACAGCTAAATTATGTTTTATGTTGTTTGCATTGAACGAAAATAAGCATTCGCTTTGATTTCTGTCCGTTTTATGTCCAACGAAAGTATAACATTGGTAAAATACAGCAGCAAATAAAACTCTACGAAATGGCCTACTACCTCGTCATCATGAAGAGGCAACGAAGAGAGTAATGGAAACTGTTAAGTATACATATTGCTCTATGACTAAACGCTAGTTTTTTCCATTAATTCAGGTTTTTTAAACCAAGTAGTTTTTGGAAACAATTAATTTTGTAATCTAACAAAGTAAGCTGAGGATACTTTGTGTAAAAAAGTAAACTTTTGAATTGAAATCGATATGAATAAATCATAGACTACTTTTTTAAATAGAATTTTTTTTAAAATAGTGAAAATAGGTTTACTATATCCTAGAAGATGTTGTAGTATGTATAAGGAACGGCGAAGTGACGGTAAGTAAGGTTAAGCAGTTACGATTAGACAGCAAGAATGAAATTGTGTCTCAATCCATTTTCTGGAAGAAGCAAATGAAGTACGGGGTATGTGTTTGACAAACTTATAAAATACCAAACTCTTTTTAAGGCAAATGTGCGATAGAGGATTTCATTATTTCTTGAAACTGCTTGCTAAATACACTATGGAACATTTTTGGCATTATTGTCTGGGGGGTGAGAAATTCCAAGTCAGGGTGATGGTACTAGGTCAGTATAGTAAAACCCTCAAAGGGTTTGGCGTTCGTATGTGTCAGTTGTTTTTTATGACCTTTTACATTTTTTCCTTATCTTGATGTTTTTTCGCTTAGTTGTAACATTTTGGCAAAAACGTAGTTTAACATAACTCGAGAACCACTTGTCCGATTTTGCTAAAACAAACTCAAACAAACTCCTTAATCCGTTCATATGACGTTTTTCTTTATAATCAACAGTTTTGCCGGTAAAAATAAATTTGTGGAGAAAAAAATATATTTTTTTTGCCTAAAAATTAAAATTTTTTTTTTAAATTCATAAAAAATCCAAAACGGAAAAAAGGATCAAGTGTTATTAGTTTCATGTAAAGTCACATAACCTATAAACAAAATGCGGCATAGATCATAGAAATCGATTAACGCGTTCTGCTTCCAAGTCATTGGGATACCAAATGGCATACTTTCACGTCTTCTATTTTTCCAATCCATTAGACGGTTCTAGCAGCTTTTACACACTATATTTGGTACCCAATTTTCGTTCACTATAACATTTTGGTTGAAGTACATCTCGTATGTTTGAACAAAATCAGTACTGAAATTTCCCCTTTTTTAATGTGTTGAGACATATTGACCACAGCAGTAGCAAAAGCTATTTATATCTGGCTTGCACAGTTCCATATTCTGTTCAGTTTTGTTCACTTTTAAAAAACTGGAGAAAAATCACTTTTACTGTTCGCGTTCGTCGGCACTTGTTGAATGACAAAAATCACAGAACCAGTGTGAGAAAGAGAAGAAGTATAATGACAATGCATGTTTTATGTGAACATTACAGAACCAGTGTTGCCACATCAATATTTCTCTTTTAGTACAGTAGAAAAATATCAGAGAGTTCGGCTTGTGAGTGTCAATGTTTTCTCCAAATAATGTTGTGCATATCTGGAGGAAATTTTTGAAATTCATACATTTACCTAATTGTGAATAAATGAGAAACGCGTGCATCGATTTTCATGATCTATGCCTTTTTTTGCTCATGAGTTATGTGACTTTACGCGAAAGTAATTATTTTTGGCACTTTTTTCCATTTTGGATTTTTTATGAATTTTAAAAAAAAAAATATTTAAATTTTTAGGCAAAAAATACTTTTTTCCCTTCATACATTTATTTTTAACTTCGAAAGTGTTGCACATATAGGAAAACGGTATAGAAACAGATTAGAGAAATTGTAAAATTTTGAAATTGTAATTGTCTAAATTTGTTTCATCAAAATCGGACAAGTGGTTCTCGAGTTATGTTAAACTACGTTTTTGCCAAAATGTTACAACTAAGCGAAAAAACATCAAGATAAGGAAAAAATTTAAAAGGTCATAAAAAAAAACTGACACATACGAACGCCAAACCCCTTGAGGGTTTTACTACCTGACCTAGTACCATCACCCTGACTTGGAATTTCTCACCCCCCAGATTGGCTGTTGTACTTTGATATTAGTTAAACTATACAAAAGCAATTCTGTTTCAGTAGTAGGTTTTGGAGACTATATTGAAGCATATTGGAGCATAAGTCTTAAAAGCATCCAAAGCTAATTTTTGCATAAATTTTCGAGGAAATATATATCTGAAACAACAAATTTAAATTCTCCTGCGCTATGGGTGCAGTTGAGTACACATATATCACTATTAAAAAACCTACAGAACATGTCGATGAATATGGTAACAGTCGAAATCCAAGATCATTTAATGTACAAGCGACATGTAATACATAACTCACTCAGGAGCTCACAAATATAAAACATCATGCATGATATTTTATTTTAGCTTTTTAGAACTTTAGCTTTTTAGAAGAATATAAACTAAATATAAGTATATAAATACGATACGAAAAACTAAATAACCTGGAGCAAAATGTCCAAAAACCTTTCCCACCTATATTTCTCATGACCTCAATAGTGGCTTTATTTTTGTGGTGCAATATCCATGGGACAAGAAACCCTCAATTAACCATATTAAAGGGGGCCTTGGGAATCGAAAACCACCAAACATTTAGTGTGGGTGAATGATGAACATTCTTCATTACCAGCAATTTTGCAGACTTTAAAGAAAAATAAAATGTTACCTTGCGCGCTATAGGGTTGATAGCTTTAATATGTATAAAAATCAGTTACGAAGCAGCGAATTCGGTGTCGGACCAACCCTAAAGGAGATAATCCGTGAGGACAGCTACACCAGAAGCGTTATAATACAAAAAAAACTGATCTCTCCCAAGAGAAGAAAATCTCTAAAAATACCCGCCCATAGATCATCCATACAAAAAGCTAGATTGTAACAGGACATACTTTATTTAATATTTTACCAAACGAATGATTTATACATATTATATTTTTAATTGCCGGTTAATTTTTTACCTACACGGTAATTGATTTGTATTTGACTCAATTGTTTATCACTCCTAACTGTCAAGCTCTATTCGGTATTCTCATTTATTATCACTCTGCTGTAACTCTGCATCTATGATGTTATTGTTTATGTCTCTCTCATCATTCGGATATACATCTCTCATCACTTGTTCAAATTATCAACAACTGAGTAATATTTGTTTGATCTTTTGTCGATCACCGTTAGCTATGAAGATTAAATTATTCATTCCTGTTTTGGCACTCGTCTAATAAAGACAAAATTTGGATCGCTAGTCTTCTTTGTGGAATGGAAGCATAGAATTTTTTAAAAATAATTATAAAATAAATAAATTATAATTACGTTGACAAATTGGGAATTTGTTTGTTCCTGCCTCGTAATAGTAATCATTAAATAGTAGTGGACGAATTAGACGAAATACGCCTGTTCATATCCCATATAATACCTACATATATTGTCTGTCTTTCTTCACTGGCACTACTGATACATTCATTAGTCCCTCCCTTTACAAGATATAAAAAAAACTGCAGTAGCTATTCCGACATGGGACTGTCCGTGAAGGTGGAAAGTTTCTAATAGCCTTTCGCTTGGGAGTGGCCAGAAATGATTCCTTCAGTGGGCAGTCCAAGCAGTTCACCACATCCACGCAGTACGTCCTGGGCAATGGCTGTATCGGAAATCTCCGTTAGCTAGCTAGAGTGAGAAGGCGAAAAAAATCCAATGAGTGTTCGAACTCACGGGCGATGTGTCAACACCTTTTTGTTACACGGTACCTGTTCGATTTCTATGAACACATTAGTAAATGTTACATTGGAAAATAAATCACAGCGTTCAATCATATGATGACGTTACATTTAAATAATATTAATACTTACAATTATTATGCTTGCACTTGTGTCATTATTTTCTTGCTTAATACTTTTTGTTTTATTCCCACAAAAAACAAAGAGAATGCAAAGCAACAGACACATGTCCATATATACATTGGTATGTTTGTAGATACGCTACACAAGTTCACACAATTTTCGTTGCTCTCTTGATATCTTACTATGAGAGTGCCCCGTACCCACATTTTACTTGACTTACCTTTCACGCACCTATAGATGTTAACACGTCAAAAATGAGCAGGCTGATTGATTATGCAATCACTGATGTGTCTCAGACTGAGCAGGTGACTGATGCCACTGAAGCTCATCAACATATCAGGCATATTATTTTTCCTTTAGAAGGCGGGTGAGCCAAACATATAGGCCAACGGCGGATAGAAACCATAAACCGTCTGAGCCATAATGGACGGCTGCAATCACATACACTGGCAGTAGGTAAAATGCAAACACCCGGTGAACTGGGTTTGCCTCCCGCCACCGTTCATAATGGCAGTGAAAATACAAAAACGAAAGATAAAATATAAACAACCACTATCTGTTGTAGACCCCCGCAAACGTTATAAGAACCGCGATTTACGGATATGCACTTGGAATGTAAGAACTCTATATAGATCCGGTGCAAGTATCCAATTGACAGATGTCCTCGAAAGTTATAAGGCTGACATTACCGCAATCCAGGACAGGAGAAAAAACATGAATTTGGTTGCGGATTTGTAGTTTTGTAGTTGGCAAAAGATCTAGTCTCTAGGTTCAAGCCTGTGAGTGAACGTATAGCCACAATACGCATAAAAGCAAACTATTTCTATATTTCCCTAATTTGTGTGCATGCCCCGACAGAAGAGACAGATGATGATGCCAAAGACATATTCTATGAGTTCCTAGAGGAAACAAATGAACGCTGCCCTGGCCATGACATGAATATTGTACTAGGAGATTGTAATGCTAAAGTAGACAGGGAGAATGTGTTTCATCCAACTATTGGCAACTTCAGTCTACATGCTGACAATTCCGAAAAGTGGATTAACTTTGCCGCGGCAAAAATCATGGTCATTAGTGGTACAATATTCCACCATTAAGATATCCACAAGGCTACTTGGGTATCTCCTGATCAAAGAACGAAGAACCAAATTGATCACGTGGTAATTGATGGAATGCACTCATCTTGTGTAATGGCCGTACGAGTGATCAGAGGAGCTAACATCGATTCTGATCATTACCTGGAAGGAGCAAAGAAAGCTAGACATCGAAAAGCTGCAATTACCAGAGGTAGACAAAGCGCACTCAAGGAAGCTCTCGCAACTTTTGGCACAGAACCCTACCGATCACGATCCTGAAGCGCAGTGGAAACCCATTTCCAAGTCTACAAAAACTGCGGCAACAACCGTACTTGGGTTTGAAAAACCGCTTTGCAGCAAACCATGGTACGATGAAGAGTGTGGCATTGCAAATGCTGAAAGGAACGCTTAACGCATGGCAATGTTTCACTTAATTGCAACGCGAGTTACGACTGAGCGGTATAGGGAGAAAATTAAGACGGTAAACCGTCTCTTTAGGCGTAACAAACGGCAGTGAAGAAAGCGCGAGAGTGAGAAACTTGAGACATACAAAAGGAAGAACGAAGCCCGAAAATTCTATCAAAAAGTCAAAAACGAAACTAATGAAAATGGTCCAGGGCCCCTTTTGGAAAGATGTGGACGGAAATATCATGGCAGATGTGCAGAGCATGTCGGCAATATGGAGAAATCATTTCTCCGCGCTACTGTTAACTGAGATATACAATGACGATGAGTAAATCGATCACAATTTGAACGACGACGTCGAGTGCCCACCGGCTAAGGTTAGAAAAGCTATTGTTCGGCTTAAGAACAACAAATCCGCAGGATTCGATGTATTGGCGGCGGAGCTATTTAAGGCTGGAGGCGATGAACTAATAAGGTGCATGCATCAGCTCATTAGCAAAATTTGGTTAGATGAATGCATGCCGATTTTTGGTTAGATGAATGCATGCCGAATGCATGCATGGCGATTTGAACCTCAGTGTACTATGCCCCATATTTATAACAAGGTGCCCCGAGTCTCTCTGACAACTACCTTGGAATCAGCTTTTTATCCCTATAATATCAAGTACAACGTGCAATAGACTAAAACCAATTATCGCTGATCCTGAAGAAGACAAACAAAAAACAAATCGACGCCTATTATCTATTTGTCGACTATAAGTCCGGGAAAGATCATACGCCTTTGCAAGATGACCTTGACGAACACCAAATATGCAGTGAAAGTTGGTAGGGATCTTATCGAACCTTTCCAAACTAAGCGAGGCCTCAGGCAAGGCGACACGCTATCGTGCGACCTCTTTAACATGTTAATAGAGATTATTCTAAGAAACGCTGCAGTCAACATGAATAAAACCATCAGCAGAAAAGTCACATGCTGCTCGTGTATGCTGATGATATAGTTTTCATTGGGCGCACAGCTAGATAAGTTTCTGCGGTGTTTTCGAAAATTGAGAAGGAGTCATCAAAAGTGGGTCTGACAGTAAATGAGGACCACACAAAATTAATGGTTTCAACGAGCGGCCCCCCAGGCGATTAGACCAAAGCGTGAACGTTGATAACCGTTATAATTTCGAGACGGTGGACGAAATTATATACCTCGGATCTGCCGTAAACAGAAACAACTACATCAGCCTTGAAATCAAGCGGAGAATTGTGCTTGCGAATAGATGTTATTTTGGGCTAAGCAAGCACTTTAGAGATAAGAAATGTCCAACTATACCCGACTCTCATACAACCTGTCTTGCTTTATGGAGCAGAATCCTGGGTCTTACCGCAAGCAGACGAAACATCTGTAGGAGTCTTCGAGAGTAAAATAGTCCGAAAAATGTATGGCCCTTGTTGGGGTCAAACACCAACCTTCTTTCCCAATGAGCCAATGTTGGAATACTCAACTTGCCACGGTAATTGGTTCCACTGCCAACGATGTTGGATGCACTGCTGTAGTCCACTTGCACAGGAGCACCAGCAGCAAGAAAGAGGGGACAAAAATTACACCACCACTTCTGTTTCGTATCGAACCACAAAAAAAAAGCACGGCTAAGAATAAAAAAAGACACTATTTGTTGGTTCACAGGTTTTCTTTATTTCAAGTTAAAAATCTATTCGAGGTTGCGCGCTTTTACAAGACTTGATGAAGACTGACTAATAAGAAGAAGCAACGTCAGATCGAGTAGTGACGCAATAGGGAAGAACCGAGTAGTCGGTAATGGGTACGTTTACCTATGTATGTCAGGGTCAGGGTGGATACCATCAGGGTTGGTACATAGTAGCGTATAATTGTACCAATTACCATACATACGTAAACATACCGCCGCCCTTGCGCGGATAGCGCAATTTTTCATGTCCCATGAGCCAAATAAATTCACTAGTTCGGAGTTAAAATTTGGAGCCAATTTTATAAAAATTCAGTTCAGGCTGACATATATGTACATAGTGAAATAAACAAATGAAATGATAAATTTTGAGAAAGATGACATCGGAAAGTCGGCTTGTATTCGGAGCCAATACGTGACGAAAAGTTGCTTTCAGTTTTTGCCTTCGGACGTATCGAAGCTTGAGCCGTAAAATGCCTTGACGGTGCTGGGCGCTGATGTCTGATCGACCGATGATGATGGCTTGTGGTAGTTTAGGCCGGCAAACGAGTTATTATGGACAATGGGCAGTGGTCCAAAAAAGGCGTGTCCAAAAATGGTGTCCTGGTGATACAACCGGCCCTTTTCGCGACCAGGGTTCCCTAGGTATATTCGGGATGCCGCATCAGCACCCAATACCACACACACCGCATATGGAAGATGGAGCGAATAGTCAGCCAGGGCGTCCTGCGGATAAACGCTCATAATTGTGTCTGGCTTCGCTTGGGTCTGAGGAGAAGCTGGTGCTGGTACGACCCGTTTTCCTAAAGTTAGCGTAAGGGTTCTCACTGTGTCGCGAATAGAAGTCAGCTGTACATTCAGCTTGTTGGCGCACTTCGTTAGGCGGAGAGGAAACGATAGCGTCGGGATGTAAAAACTCGTCTCCACATTTGGGTCCAGCAACACTCGGACGATAGCGGGATCGTTCAGCACGCCGGGGATTTTGAGCTTTGCCCACGCTGTCATATGGAGCCAAACTTCGACTCTCTCGTCGATCCCATGGAGCGACGTGTGATGGCCCTCTCCGCAAGTACGGCACCCGTGACTGCAGGGACATTGCAGAATTTCGTGCGAGATTCCCAGGCAGTTGACGCAAAACTTCTTACTCCGCAGGTATTGTTCTCGCTCGTGGGGAGGACGCACCAAAAAGCGCCGGCAAGTCCGGAAGGCATGGCGGCTGTTGCACAGTGGGCACTTATATTCGTCTTGGAAGTTCATTTCTGCGTAGTTAATAGAAGAGAAATAGAGACAAATTAGGACGTGTATATTTGAGACAATTTAGACGAAAGAACGGGTGAATGTACACAGATATTGGCAGAGACAAAAGATTAAAATTTTCATTCTCTCTATGACTTCGGAAGCAAAACCAATTTATGAATAGGGCGAGTTATCACTCCGGACTGAGTGTTAACATCCACCACTCTGACTCTACCGTCAGTACCGTGGTACACTTTCACCACACGACCAAGGCGCCATTCTTGTGGGCAAATGGCCTCGTTGCGAAGCACGACGAGGTCGTTTAGTTGCAAATCGGCCTTAGCATCTTTCCATTTGACTCTCTTATGGAGTTCTTTCAGATATTCTGATTTCCAACGCCTGCAGAACTCCTGTTGAATAATTCTAAGCCGGCGCCATCTGTTTAGGAGCGCTGTCTTAGACGGAATTTCTTCTGTCGCCGCAGGAGACAATAATGAGGAGCCAACTAGAAAATGTCCCGGTGTTAGAGCCGACAAGTCATCGTAACTGTCGGATAGTGGAGTTAGAGGTCGAGAATTCAAACAGGCTTCAATATTTGCTAAAATCGTCGCGAACTCTTCGTAAGTATGTTTGATCTGTCCCGACATCTTCTTTAGGTGCGTTTTACAACTTTTAACGCCCGCTTCCCAAAGCCCACCCATATGTGGTGCAGCGGCGGGAATGAAATGCCATTCGAGTTTTTGGTGGCCATATCGCGCAACACTTTCGTCTTTCAGTTCCGATACCAGTTTAACAAAATTAGCCCGTATTTCTTTGGCGGCTCCGACAAAGTTTCTGCCGTTATCGGAATATATCCGCTGGGGGCAACCTCGGCGAGAGACAAATCGCGATAGTGCTGCTAGGAAAGCAGCAGTAGAAAGATCACTGACAGGCTCTAAATGAATAGCCTTGGTGACAAAGCAAACGAAGAGACAGATGTACCCTTTGGAAATACGGCAGCCGCGACCACTGAAGTTCTTAAAGTCAAAAGGTCCAGCGAAGTCGACCCCAGTATGGGTAAAAGGACGGCTGAAAGTGGTCCGTTCCTCCGGGAGAGCAGCCATAATTTGACCCTGACGGGTTTTCCGAGCCAGTATACACACCTTGCAGTTATTAATGTGGGTTTTAATCAAGATCTTCGCTCTGATAATCCAACACTCTTGTCTCGTAGTGGCCAGAGTGAGTTGAATTCCGCCATGATGAGTCAACTTATGAACGAATCCAACATAGAGTAGCGCAAATCGACTTTGGTATGCCAATATGACCGGGTGTCTCTCACTATAAGATAGAGACGATGTAGAACCCAAACGACCATTTGCGCGAATGAGCTGGTCTTTATCCAGAAATGGAGTCAAAGTGAGAAGTCGACTATTTGAAGCAATTTTCTGCCTCTGAGCCAGACAAGAATATTCATCTGGGAAGTGAATCCTTTGCGACAAAGACATCAAGCGATATCGTGCAAAAGTCAATTCTGCCGCTGATAGCCGCACACTTTGAAAACGCTCCTTTTCTCTATGTTCAGGATGAGTACTGTGATAGAAACGAAACATATAAGCGATGACATGGAGTGCCCTTGACAAACAGGAAAACCTTCCCAACACGTCCTCTTCTATTGCCGATCTAGCAACATGCACTCTAACCGGTTTTGACTCTAACGAAGTTTCTGGGATCGAATCATTTGATGGCCAATTTTCTGGGACTTGCGTGAGCCAGTGTGGTCCTATCCACCACAAGTTATTCTCCTTTAGCTCTAAAGGAGTCAGTCCCCGGGTTGCTAGATCTGCAGGGTTATCAAATGTGGGCACATGACGCCAATCAACACCTATTTTTTCCTGTATCATGGCGACACGATTAGCCACAAACGTCGTCCAGTGATACGAAGGCTTTTTGAGCCAAGCTAAAACAATCGTCGAATCGGACCACGAAATTAGCTTTGGTTTAGGTATCTTTAGTTGGGGGAGCATTGAATCAGCTAAGTTGGCTAGTAATAGAGCTCCACACAGCTCTAGCCTAGGAAGGGAAACCTTTTTAATAGGTGCAACTTTTGATTTGGAAACAAGTAAGTTCGTATAGATGGTGTTTTCAACCTCTACTCTTATGTATAGCGTGGCGGCATATGCAAGTTCAGATGAGTCACAGAACCCGTGTACTTCAATCTTACAAGTTGGAGAATAGTTCACCCACCGAGGTATTCTAATCGCGTCTATTTCGGAAAAGGTTTTAGCGAAAGATTTCCATTTGAGCAAAGTCAAAGGTTTTAGTGGATCGTCCCATCCTATATCATCTAACCAAAGTTGCTGCATAAGAATCTTTGCAGAAATAACGACCGGGGAGAGCCATCCCATGGGATCAAACAAGCGAGCTATAACCGACAGCATTTCCCTTTTGGTAAAGGAAATTGTATCTCGTATTTTCTCCGTGACAAAATAAAACAAATCAGTGGCAGCATTCCAGCGTATACCTAGCGTTTTGGCTGTGCTTTTGTCGTCGAATTCTAAAAACTCTTCACTCAGAAGATGTTCACGGGGAATCTTATTTAAAATTCGTTTGCTGTTCGACGTCCACTTCCTCAAGTCAAATCCCGCGGACAATAGGATAGCAATCAATTCATCTACTGCCTTTAAACTTTCTGAGACAGTATGAGTGCCAGCTAACACATCATCCACGTACATATTCTCCCTCAGAATGGTCGAGCCAATCGGAAAACGAAGTTTCTCATCCTCTGCCAATTGTTGTAGTGTTCTCAGAGCCAAATAGGGAGCACAATTGACGCCAAATGTCACAGTCTTCATTTGAAAATCTTGTATTTCATCATCTTGGGAAGACCTGAACAAAATTCGTTGGTAGGGGGTGTGCTTAGGATTAACTAGGATCTGCCTGTACATCTTAGTTATATCCGCATTGAAAACGAACTTATAAAGACGCCAATTTAAAACGAGCGAAATGATATCTTTTTGCAGAACTGGGCCAACATATAAAGCGTCGTTCAGACTTTTTCCATTTGCTGAAGGGCAAGACGCATTAAATACTACTCTCAACTTGGTGGTAGTGCTCTCAGGCTTAAACACACCATGATGAGGCATATAAAAACATTCATCTGTTTTCGTTGGAGTATCGACTTTCTCCATATGTCCAAGGGACAAATATTCCGCAATTACATCGTCGTACAATGTTTTCAACTCTGGTTTTCGAACAAGCGTTTTCTCGTTTCTGAGAAATTGACTCAGCGCTATATATCTGCTTGAGCCAATAGTGGAAGAGAGTGGAAGATTCGACTTGAATGGCAAATCCACAATATATCTTCCTTCAATATTGCGTTTTGTCGTAGATTGATAGATTTGTTCGCAGATTCTATCGTCTTCTGAAATTTCAGGTTTTTTTGAGACCTCCTCAATTTCCCAAAATTTTGCTAACTGACACTCGATAGAAACCCGGGTACAGTGGGAAACTCGCACATTACGATTTGGAGTCATATTGTTCGTAGAACCGGTTACAATCCATCCAAAGACTGTCTCCTGAGCAACCAGCGAACCAAGTATTCCATGTTTCACTCCATTGAGCAAAATAAGTGGATACAAATTGCCTCCTAGTAGAATATCGATGGGGCCACTTTGATAGAACGTTGGATCCGCAAACTCCAAGGTCGGAAGCTTCTCAATTAACACATTGTCAAACGTATGAGTAGGTATGCTTCCCGTCACATCAGACACCACTAACGCATCAGTATCAAGTGCGAAAGTAGGCCTTTTTATCGAGCCAATAGTGAAAGTGGCTATTTTAGAACACTTAGCCACTTGTTCGCCTCCTAAACCCGTAATCTCTGCGGAGATTGGTTTTGTGGGCAATTTTAACAATTTCTGTATCCTTGCGGATATAAACGTGTCATCGGAACATGGATCGATTAGGGCTCGAATCTTGAACGCTAACCCTTCTTTAACAACATTCACCCATGCAGTGGCCAATAATGTTTTGCTTAACACAGAAGTATGGTAGGCTCGGACGTTCCCCGAAGTTGAAGGTGCATCAGCGGACTGTAAATTCTGTTGTTGGGAAGTCTGGACCGTACCTGCAGGTGCCGATGAGCTATCATTGTTTTGCGAAGCCACTTTATTCTTATGTAAAAGCGTATGATGTTTAGATGTACACTTCGTACATGTCCTACTCTTGCATTCTGCCGACATATGGCCTGGAGCCAAACAGTTGATGCAACGCTTTTCCCTTTTCACTACGGACAATCTGTTTTTGAAGTCCATGCTTAAAAATTTGGGACAAGCCTTCAGCGCATGAGCCCCCTTGCATAAATTGCATTTAACATCATTCACCTTCGTGTGATGGACTTTATATTGCTTCGATTTATCGAATTGCCCGTATTTTGGCTTAGGGGTATTGGACGTATTTGTGCCATTAGAGCTAATTATATCTGACACGCTTTCTAGCGCTTGGAACCTTTCGGTCAGAAACTTATTCAAATCCTCCCACCGAGGCATTTCTGTTTTATTCGATAACGATTGCTCCCAAAGAGAAAGAGTAAGTCTTGGCATTTTCGACGAACACTGATAGACAAAAATTGGGTCCCAAGATTTAATGTCAATCTTGTATAACTCAAGGACAGATATACAATTTGTAATGTCCCGTTGAAGTTTCTTGAGACCACTGGCCGATTCCTGTGAGCAATGAGCCAAGTTAAACAAAGTTCTCAACTGTGAATTAATAAGAATGCGTTTATTTTCATACTGATTCACCAGATTTTCCCACGCAATGGAGAAACCCTCCGCTGTAAGCGGAATATTTCTATTTATTTCCCTCGCTTCCCCGCTGGTTTTTTGGAAGAGGTGATACAATTTTTCAACTGAGCTAAGCTTTTTGTTGTTCGCATATATAGCTGTGAACAAGTCACGAAAACTGGGCCACGAAACATAATCACCATGAAAAATCTCTGTGTCGCACGGCGGGACAGCTATAGAGGAAGTTATTCTTTGAGCCGTGGCGGCAGGGATGACTTTGATCTTGTCTTTCCAATCGCCTATAATAGCTGTACAAGTTATATAACTGTCATGAGCCAGTTTTTTCTTTTCTTTCAAAACCACCCTGTTCTTCTTATTGCACTCTGGGTCCGCCATACAATTTTTGTATGACTCTTTCCATTCTGACCATACACTTTGAACTTCTTCCTTTTCTGCCTCAAGAGATGATTCGTTGTACCTAGTGCCATCGAATTCTCTCAAACGCTGCTCAAGCGCGAAAATTTCCTCACATTGAGTCAAAAGATCCTCCAAGAGATTCATTACAGCACAATATTTAAATTTTCTTCGAATTCAACCAAAAATAGCCAATTGATTACTCCAGTATTCAAAACTTTGTTCACCAAAAACAATATTCTTCACCCAATGTGAATGCCAAAAAAATCAAAATCCAACTTTTGACTTATGAGCCAACAAAATTTTAAAATTTTTCAAATAATACAAAATTTCTCGCCAAGAAAATATTTTCACCCAATGTGAATGCCAAAAATCAAAAAATCCACCTTTTAATTTATGAGCCAGCAAAATTTTAAAATTTTTCAACTAATAAAAAATTTCTCGCCAAGAAAACTTTTTTCACCCAATGTGAATGACAAAAAATCAAATCCAACTTTTGATTTATGAGCCAGCAAAATTTTAAAATTTTTCAACTAATAAAAAATTTCTCGCCAAGAAAACTTTTTTCACCCAATGTGAATGACAAAAAATCAAATCCAACTTTTGATTTATGAGCCAGCAAAATTTTAAAATTTTTCAACAAATATAAAATTTTCTCGCCAAGAAAACTTTTTTCACCCAATGTGAATGCCAAAAATCAAAAAATCCAACTTTTAATTTATGAGCCAGCAAAATTTTAAAATTTTTCAACTAATAAAAAATTTCTCGCCAAGAAAACTTTTTTCACCCAATGTGAATGACAAAAAATCAAATCCAACTTTTGATTTATGAGCCAGCAAAATTTTAAAATTTTTCAACAAATATAAAATTTTCTCGCCAAGAAAACTTTTTTTCACCCAATGTGAATGCCAAAAATCAAAAAATCCAACTTTTGATTTATGAGCCAGTAAAATTTTAAAATTTTATCAAAAATAAAAAATTTTCTCGCCAAGAAAACTTTTTTCATCCAATGTGACTGCCAAAAATCAAAATCCAACTTTTGATTTATGAGCCAGCAAAATTTTAAAATTTTTCAACTAAAATAAAATTTTCTCGCCACGAAAACTTTTTTCACCCAATGTGAATGCCAAAAATCAAAAAATCCAACTTTTGATTTATGAGCCAGTAAAATTTTAAAATTTTATCAAAAATAAAAATTTTCTCGCCAAGAAAACTTTTTCAGCCAATGTGACTGCCAAAAATCAAAATCCAACTTTTGATTTATGAGCCAGCAAAATTTTAAAATTTTTCAACTAATATAAATTTTTCTCGCCACGAAAACTTTTTTCACCCAATGTGAATGCCAAAAATCAAAAAATCCAACTTTTGATTTATGAGCCAGTAAAATTTTAAAATTTTATCAAAAATAAAAATTTTCTCGCCAAGAAAACTTTTTCATCCAATGTGACTGCCAAAAATCAAAATCCAACTTTTGATTTATGAGCCAGCAAAATTTTAAAATTTTTCAACTAAAATAAAATTTTCTCGCCACGAAAACTTTTTTCACCCAATGTGAATGCCAAAAATCAAAAAATCCAACTTTTAATTTATGAGCCAGCAAAATTTTAAAATTTTTCAACTAATAAAAAATTTCTCGCCAAGAAAACTTTTTTCACCCAATGTGAATGACAAAAAATCAAATCCAACTTTTGATTTATGAGCCAGCAAAATTTTAAAATTTTTCAACAAATATAAAATTTTCTCGCCAAGAAAACTTTTTTTCACCCAATGTGAATGCCAAAAATCAAAAAATCCAACTTTTGATTTATGAGCCAGTAAAATTTTAAAATTTTATCAAAAATAAAAAATTTTCTCGCCAAGAAAACTTTTTTCATCCAATGTGACTGCCAAAAATCAAAATCCAACTTTTGATTTATGAGCCAGCAAAATTTTAAAATTTTTCAACTAAAATAAAATTTTCTCGCCACGAAAACTTTTTTCACCCAATGTGAATGCCAAAAATCAAAAAATCCAACTTTTGATTTATGAGCCAGTAAAATTTTAAAATTTTATCAAAAATAAAAATTTTCTCGCCAAGAAAACTTTTTCAGCCAATGTGACTGCCAAAAATCAAAATCCAACTTTTGATTTATGAGCCAGCAAAATTTTAAAATTTTTCAACTAATATAAATTTTTCTCGCCACGAAAACTTTTTTCACCCAATGTGAATGCCAAAAATCAAAAAATCCAACTTTTGATTTATGAGCCAGTAAAATTTTAAAATTTTATCAAAAATAAAAATTTTCTCGCCAAGAAAACTTTTTCACCCAATGTGAATTAAATCCAAGTCCAATACTTGTAATGTGGTGGCAGCAACTCGAGCCAACAATATGTATATATGTATGTAGGTCTATTATGCGCACACAGCAGACAGTAACGCGACGCAACATCAATCACCACTACGACTTTTTGTAGGTATCGACTGCGCTGCAAATAGCTGATGTATGATGTTCTTTACGATCAAATGATGGGTATATGGTGCATGCGGGGGTAAGAGCGGCCACGAAAATTTTCTAATTTGAACAGCACCAAACAAAGTTAACGGCCGGTCACCACAACAATACAGGGAGACAATTATCAAAATGTACCGGTTGATTGCAACAATAATGAAGACACCAAATGTGCAAAACAATAATGTCCAAAAGAGACAAGAAAATGAATACCGTTTGCGTACACAAACAATTCGCTGAAGGAATGTTTCAGGGCCATGCAAAATAAACTATCACCATACATGGGATTCTCACTATAGTAATCCTGAGCCAATGTTTCCTCCAATATCACTTACATACATATGTATAAAAACGTACCTCGTTTCCTCTGGGCTTGCTGCCTCAAATTCTTTCTATATGGTTTGGCGGACGAAGGACCAAATGTTGGGGTCAAACACCAACCTTCTTTCCCAATGAGCCAATGTTGGAATACTCAACTTGCCACGGTAATTGGTTCCACTGCCAACGATGTTGGATGCACTGCTGTAGTCCACTTGCACAGGAGCACCAGCAGCAAGAAAGAGGGGACAAAAATTACACCACCACTTCTGTTTCGTATCGAACCACAAAAAAAAAGCACGGCTAAGAATAAAAAAAGACACTATTTGTTGGTTCACAGGTTTTCTTTATTTCAAGTTAAAAATCTATTCGAGGTTGCGCGCTTTTACAAGACTTGATGAAGACTGACTAATAAGAAGAAGCAACGTCAGATCGAGTAGTGACGCAATAGGGAAGAACCGAGTAGTCGGTAATGGGTACGTTTACCTATGTATGTCAGGGTCAGGGTGGATACCATCAGGGTTGGTACATAGTAGCGTATAATTGTACCAATTACCATACATACGTAAACAGCCCTATAGTGCACAACGGCGAGTATCGGCGACGCATGAACCATGAGCTGTATGAGCTATATCCCGACATTGACATAGTTAAATGGTCAAAATAACGCGATTGCGCTGGCTAGGCCATGTCAGTAGAATGGATGAAGACGAACCAGCACGAAACCGAACTCGATGGAAGACTAAAAATAGGAAGCCCAAGACACCGCTGGAGGAATCAGGTTGACGAATCCCTGCTCACACTTGGTATTGCCAACTTGAGGTATAAGGCAAAATATTGAACTGGTTGGCGAAATATGTTATATTCGTTTTCTGAGTAAGTAAGTAAGGATAAGTAAGTAAGTACGGATAAGTAAGTAAGTACGTAAGGTATTCCGAATCAGCAGTGATGGCGTAGAACAGTCCCCTGACGAGAAAATCCTTAAATTTGGCCACTGATACAACTTTAAGAAAATAAATATTTTCGCAATATATCTCATGAACGGACAAGGGGACGGTTTCTCGTAGTCAGTGACTTGTGCGTTATCTAGTTTTACCTGCTTTGTTTTAGACCTACAGTTTTTCATCGGAACCCTAAAGTCTTTTTGAGAAGCGTTTTCATGATAAGCCATGATGCTTATATAGATTTCCCTATTCTTAGATGTCCCTACTTTTTTGAACACTGTGAGAGCCATAGTCCTATTAGCAAATGTTTTTATAAGTTTTCTATTTCTTATATTTGACAGAAATTTTGTTTTAAGTACGCCTTGCCCATTATACCGCAATTAAAATTATAGAGTGAATTAGACTAGAGAAACTATTTCTCTCATCCAACGTTTCATTTCACAATCTTCGCCATGGGTTTGTGCAAACGAATGATGTTCGGCGAAAATTTCTTTACACCAGGTAGAGTTACAAGAACGGTTGACTTAACCTTTTCGTGGCGTTTTAGTATGTAACTGTGTAATTTAAGTATATTTTCTAGATTTTGGTTGACTTTAATTGTTGGTATACATTTACGTTGTATTTAACACAACTATTTTAACACACAAACACGAAATACCCTTGGTGTTGTCTTGATGGCTGTTTTGTACTAGTGGCTCTATCTGGTATTCTTAAAGCCATGCATTCCACCATCCAACGTTTACATACACCCATTCTTATGAAGTTAAAATTATTGAGAGTGTTCGCGTAGAAACTATTTATTTTATTAATTTAAATAAAACACGAATTATTTTATTTTATGTTTCATGTTTAATATTTTGTTTGGTGTTTCATTCAACTACATTCTATTTTGAATTCTTTTCGACAACTGATTTTACAATGTTTCTCATTGTCGCGGGCCACCAAATCTATAAACATAAAACGACAGTTAATCTGAATATAGAATGTAAAAGAAATAGCAACAACAATACAACGGCTGAGTGGCCTACTGAAGCAAAGGACTTCGTCAGCGCTGTTGCTGTTGTTGGTATATTCTTTTGCATCGATCATGTAAACAAGAAACAACAACATACATAAATATGGGACAAAACATAATAAGAAAACCCAATATGTATGTTGTTGTTGCGGCAAAATATTAGAAACTAATATTAGGGTGGCCCGCAATTTCAGCATTTCACAAATTTAACTAGAATCAAAAATACAAATATAATTTGATGATCGATGTAGGGCGATCTCACCCAAGAGAGAGAATAAACTTCTCTACCAAAGTTTACTTAATGGCTATGATTTTTCCGTTTGAAAAATTTATTTTGTCACTTGACATATACTTAATTCGAATTTTCCAACTGGAATAAGAAATTATTTTTTATTCCTATTAGTGATATTCATGTAAACCCGAAAACCTCGAAAATTGTTCTCACACAAAATGACCTGCAAAATTGACTCGAAACTTTTCTGGATTTGTGCAAGTCGTTTTGTATGAGAAACAATTTTGTGTCGACGTTTTCTATGTTTTCTTTTCGAATTTTCGAGGTTCTTACGCGTTTACATGAATACCACGTGTACTTTAGGAAATTGGTTTATTGTCTTATTTGCTAAAATTTCTTGCCTTCAAGTTACATTTTGCTTTCATTCATACAACCCATTATGGTTTTGGTTGTTCTCGCGTAGTGCATGCGACACACAGGAGACAGATTCGCTACCAATCGGATGCGCAGCATTTCTACAGCAATTATGGACCTCTAAATATAATTTTGTTGATTAGTGTATTTAAAAAAGTTATCAAGAAATTTATTAGCTAAAATTCTTTTGAAGATAGCTACCGCAATTTATTTACCGTTAGGCAAGAAATGTCAAAATAAATAAAATATGTCCAATTTTTCATGACGATTCGTGAAATAATCCATTAACAGTGTACTTTTCCTTAGAAATATATCAGAGGGAATTGTGCAATAGGATAATATCTACAATATTGGCCAGGGCTATAATGCAAAATGTCAAGCTGTTTATGATGTATTGAAGTAAAATCTGAAATAGGGCCCTGGCCCATCTGCAAAATTTTCTTCGGCATGTAAAAGAAAATTGTTACGTATAGGAGTAAAACCGAGCGGGGTTTTGTGATACCAAGTCCAAGTGCTTTCACAATTTTTTGGTTTGGTTGAGTCTCGAGGCCCACTGTTGCACACTGCTATTCATGGCTAAATACTCGAAAGTGTAGCCATCACTAAGCGAGGTGACGACCATCGAAAACCATTTTAGGTGGTCTGAGTAGGGATTGAACCCACCTTGTACACATGTACAAGAGCCTCGCACACTACCATTGCACCATCGTCGGCAATTTCCATGACATGTTTTTCAAAAAACAAATAGGCTGTTTTGTCGCAAAAACATTCCTCAATTTCTTCCTTGTTTGTTAAAAATTTCGTTAATAACGATTTAACCCATTGAAAAAAATACCTCAAAAAACTTAACTTTAACCAATTAAGGTCGCTGAGTGTGTGGTGAAGTAGACGGTACCGTGCAATAACTCCCAAATGAAATAACTCCCAATGAAATAACTCCCAATGGAAAAAATTCCAATAAGAATGAAACAACGCCCAACTGAAAAAAATGAAATAACTCCCAAGGGCAAAAATTAAATAAGTCCCAATTTCTGGGACTTATTTCAAAATGTAAAAATAAACCCCAATAAAAATTAATTAACTCCCAATGATATAAGGCCCAACAAAAATGAATTAACTTCCAATTTTTTTTTGGTTTCCTTTTACAGAACGCTTTTTATTTCATAATTATATGTAAGCATACACATAATCGTAATAATAATTACGATCTAGCCGCCGGACCCTCGTCGCGCCTCCGCCCCCCCCCCCCTCCCGGTTGACATACATACCTTTTCATAATATTCAATATGAATCAAAAGAAGTTGCTTAAAGCATCCAAGCGGTACAATTGAAAAAGTGCCATCGATTAAAATTCGTCTAGAATTGTTGCTTCTTTGGAGTGAAATAAATTCCAACAGGAATGCAATAAATTCCAATTAGTTAAAAAAATTAAATAAATCCCAACATAATTTTGTTGGGAGTTATACGACTTAGAAGTTATTTCATTATGAAATAACTCCCAATTAGAAATTATGACATAAGTCGGCTCAGTGAATAAAGGCCTAACGAACTAACGCCTAATTTTTCAAAATGAAAGAATGCCTAAACAAGAACGCCTAAGAAGAAAGTGAAAGAACGTCTAACTTTAAAAATGAAGGAAAGTCTAATTTTAAAAATGAAAGAAAGTCTAAATTGTTAAGGTTTCTTTCATTATGAATTAACACCTAATGAAAGAAAACCTAACAACTGGAATTTGGAATTGTTTTTATAATTTTAAAAACTAATAATTTTCCCTTTTACAGAATGTTTACAAGATAGTGTATGCATTTTGTAAAAGGGAAAATCAATTGCTTTTATAATTTTAAAAACTAATAATTTTCCCTTTTACAGAATGTTTACAAGGTAGTGTATGCATTTTGTAAAAGGGAAAATCAATTGCTTTTATAATTTTAAAAACTAATAATTTTCCCTTTTACAGAATGTTTACAAGATAGTGTATGCATTTTGTAAAAGGGAAAATCAATTGCTTTTATAATTTTAAAAACTAATAATTTTCCCTTTTACAGAATGTTTACAAGGTAGTGTATGCATTTTGTAAAAGGGAAAATCAATTGCTTTTATAATTTTAAAAACTAATAATTTTCCCTTTTACAGAATGTTTACAAGATAGTGTATGCATTTTGTAAAAGGGAAAATTAATACCATTATTATATTATATTATATTTTAACATTTTGTAAAAGGGAACTTACCTTTCGTAACCATTGCTTTTCATAATAAATCATGAACAATCAAAAATGAATAAAACAATCAAAAATGAATAAAAATCACACTTTTAGCAAAATGAAAAATCGCCTAACATTAATGAAAGAAAGCCTAACAATCAAAAATTAATAAATATCTAATTAGGCGTTTTTTCGTTTTTGATTGTTAGGCTTTCTTTCATTATGAAAAATCACCTAACAATTTTAATGAAGGAATGCCTAAAATATTAGACATTCTTTCATAATGATCAACCGCCTAATTCCTATATAATTTTTTGTTGCAATTTTTAGGCATTATTTCATTTTTTTTAGGCGTTAGTTCGTTAGGCCTTTATTCACTGAGCCACATAAGTCCTAACGCATTGGGATTTATTTCATAAAGATATTATTCCCAATTTATATGGAATTTTGTTAATTTTTTGTTGGGACTTATTTCACTTTTTTTTTGGGATTTATTTCATTTGGGAGTTATTTCACGGTACCGAAGTAGACATCGGAATATCGAAATGTGTAGCAACTATAGGTTATTACTTGCAAGTAAGTAAAATAGGAACTTGACAGATTTTAATAGGATTTTGACCGGACAAGTTGGCAAATCTTGTGAACGTCGCTTTTAGTGATTTCGTTCGAGTTCTTCTTTGAAGCACAGCGCCTGGTAGCTTGCTAATATTATGTCTGGTGTATCGTCTAGGATTCACTGGGATTTCACTTAATACTACCGAAGCTCATCTAGAGGTGTCGAATCGCCTGAGATAAATCGATCACTGATGTCTCCTCTTAATAGATTCAGTGTTTCACGAACCGTGTGATACACAGCGTCTCCCAATTAAAACCACATTTCGATAAGATTCAGCTAAATAAACACCAGTTCCTCTGTTGACCAATGCAACAATTTTGCTTATGGGTACACATATTCAAGCAAAAAGGGCTTCGTCGCTGAAATGATCAAAGGGCGGGACAAGTATTTGTCACAGAGCAAAAATTATGATAATAAAACTCTCCCCATCGTTGATAGAATGGCAAAGGAATTGTCAAAAATGTTACACTAAAAACCAAAAAGAACATAACCATTTTCGCCTGACCACAAATGCGCACACACATCCCTATGTCTTCAATTTTTATATTAAAACATGTTATTAAATTAAACCACACATAAACAAATTATGTATGATACGAACACAATGGCATACAATTTTCACAACGGCTATTATCATATCTTGTATTTTACACGATGAACTTATATGTCGCATACTATTGTTTTGAGCCTGTATTGTCTAGTAAATATCGCTTAAGATATATGTACATACATCATTCCGCATCCGTGTTAAAGCATAATAAACATTATCAAATCGGACCCACATGAAATAATCTAAATTGTAATAAAAAAATGTTTAATTACATCAATGTAACAATTTACCGTAGTAATCAGTTTCTCGCCATGCACAGATTTTAAACGTCCCAAATCCCTGGACAGGGATGTCGAAAGTGAGAGTTGCCATACAACACATTACATACTACAACTCTGTCTATTAGTGCAGATATGGAGATTTAAACATATGTTCAAATTTTTGATTGTCGTACGGCATAACACCATTAATTCCAATTTGAATTCAATTGCATTGCACATTGACAAAATAGAATTGCAAATAAAAACGAAATTGAAACATGAACAGTTTTTAAAATTCAGGAAATTGCAACAATACACAAGCAGTATAACACAAATAGTTAGAAACTATGTATTACACAGTGTAACACCAATTTTGGAGTTGGCTGATACCTTCACAAAATAATTTCTCACTTTTTAACGGCTGGAAAATTGTTGATTGTCCTGCCAGATACTGTCTGGAATAAATTCGTCTTTGGCAATACGTAGTAAATTATCTTCCGAAAATTCACGGATGATTTGAATTTCATGCCATGTGTGCGGTGATGTAAATTGGTGTTGCGAAAGAAACAAGAAAGCCTGCGTGACAGCTGACATGTCAGGGATATTAAAAATAGCGAGAGCTAATCATGGTTGAGAAATATTTTACGAACAATCGAGGGTTTTCGAACAAAATCATTTACAGCGATGATGCTGACAGTCGTCAAAAGTGTCGGATTTGGGGTTCAGAAAATACACGAGTGATTGTTGAGAAACAAGTGCATCAACAACGTTTCACTGGTTGATATATGTTTTTTGGCTCACGGCGGGATCGCATCATTCTTCTTCGAAAATGCCACAAGTCGGGCAATCACAGTCAATGGGACCCTGTCGCGAAATGATAATCTAGTTTCGTTCTTCCCAATTGAATGAATTTAATAAAATTATGACTTTGAAAATGCGGTCGTATATAACAGACACTTATATACCGATTACTATTTAGTCTTGTACGGGTTTGGGTACCCATTATTTGTGGAATATGTTGATCCACCAGCCAACCATTTTAGTATAGCTTCCATTTACTTATATTTAACTTGAACTAGGCCTCACGTGCTGAAATGGCTAATGTGTGGGACTCCTTTATATGAATATGTGAGTTCGATCCCCGCTTTGATTACCCTTCACTTCAATCGACAACGGTCACTTCATCTCCCTAAAAAGCATTTAAAAAATCGTTCGGAAGCATTGTGAAACTCTGTTCCAACCATAGAATATGAATGTAAAAACGCACAGCAGACTGATTGTGAGAAGCTTTCCCACCAAATATCTGTGTCAAAAAGGAAAAATGTTTTAAGTGCACTTAGGAAAATATTGATTTAGTGCACTTCGATTACCCCTGGGGTCACAGTTATCTCCAGAGCCAGTTTTTGTTTAATTTGATTTATGTATCAGGAAGTCATGCACCAGATTTTGTTTACATATCTAATTAAATGTCAGCACATCTTATGGAAAATACTTCCTAAAGAGGCTCACCTAAAAAAGTTGGAAATGCACATAAGTCGTTTTTCCTTTTCGGCACAGATATACAAATTGAAATTATGGGATTGTCGCCTTTTGTTGCATTGTGTAATCGTTTCATAGTTGTGTACATACAGATGAGTGTGTGTGTTTCTGAAAGCCAACAAACCTAATTGAATTCGTTTGCGAAGGACATATGTAGTGAGAGTCCACCTATGGTCACACAAATATTATGCATTTATATACCAATACCAACACAGTCAAGCATGTATGTAGTTTACAGGGAAAGTTTTAAAATTGGAGTGATGGAGAATAAATAACGTGATCTGGTGAATTGAAAACAGAATGTTTGAGCAGCTACGCAAATTCTTTAAAATGGCCCATTTTTATGGCTTATGGTGAAATCATATTTCCGACTGCCCAACAAGTTTAAATAATTCTTACCATTGATGGCGCTCTATCTAAATTATGGCCGGTGCATACCAAAGACTGTGCTAATGGCAGTCTTTGGCTCCAATTCGCCGAAAAAAAATCCAATAAGTGTTTGACCTCACGGGTGATGTGTTAACACCTTTTTGTTTCGCGGTACTTGTTCGATTTATATGCACATATTAGTAAATGCTACATTGCAGAACAAAAAACAGCATTCAATAATATGATGAAGTTTCATTTAAATACTACTAATATTTTTACTTTTATTTTCTCTTTTACAACCTCATGAGGTCAGACGTCTTACACATATTAATTAAACAAACAAATTAAGCAAATTTCAACATATTCTTCCAACTGGCTCTATCCTTCGCCTTTTCCCGCCAGTTGGTAACACCAAGGATACGGAAGGATTATTCTGCCTGGTCTTTCCAGCGGCGTCTTGGTCGTCCTCTTTTCCTGCTTCCATCGGGTACGTTATCAGAAACCTTTCACGCTGGCTCATCTTCATTCATTCTCACAACATGGCCTAGCCAACGCAATTGGCCTAATTTGATTCGCGTAGGTATATTCACGTCAGAATATAGACTATATAGCTCGGCGTTCCAGTGACGTCGGTACTCGCCGTTTTCTCTAACAGGACCATATATTCTAAGGAGAAGTTTTCTCTCAAAAACTCATAGGTGTTTTTCATCCGCTTGCTATATGACCCAAGTTTCGGAGCCATATGTCAAGACAGGTAAAATGAGAGTCTGATATAGCTGGACTTTTGTCCATCGAGAGAGGGCTTTGTTCCAAAACGGCTTGCTGAGCCCAAGCACAATTCTCCTATCTATCTCAAGGCTGACGTTGTTGTCCTTGTTCACGGCGGATCCAAGGTAGACAAATTCATCTACCGCTTCAAAATTAAATCGGTTGTCAACGGTCAAGTGCGGACCAAGTCGAGAGGTTTCTCTAGTCGTTGACACCATCAAATCTGTTTTGCCCTCATTAACAGCAAGACTCACCTTCGCTGATTCCTTTTCGCTTCTTGAAAATACTGCAATAACCTCTCTCAAATTTCGCCCAATGATGTCTATGTCGTCAGCATACGCCAGCAGCATATTGCTTTTCACGTTAGTGCTCTTGCTCGTATTTACTGCAGCCTTTCTCATTAGTATCTCCATTAAGATGA
Organism: Phaonia tiefii; assembly: GCA_963931995.1. NCBI lineage: Eukaryota > Metazoa > Arthropoda > Insecta > Diptera > Muscidae > Phaonia > Phaonia tiefii. The sequence goes on from OZ008368.1 coordinate 202,999,223, forward strand.
TGAAGACATTGCACGAAAGTCTGTCGCCTTGACTAAGTCCTCGCTTGGTACAGAATGGTTCAGTGAGGTCTTTCCCCACTTTCACTGCTGATTTGGTGTTGGTCAGCGTCATTCTACAGAGGCGGATCAGTTTTGCCGAAATACCAAGTTCAGACATAGCTTCGTACAGTTTTCCCCGTACGGGGCTATCGAAAGCAGCTTTGTAATCGACAAAGAGGTGGTATGTATCGATTCGTTTTTCGTGGGTCTTTTCCAGGATCTGGCGTAGCGTGAATATTTGGTCTGTCGTGGACTTGCCTGGTCTAAAACCACACTGCTAAGGTCCAATCAGGTTTTCAATAATTGGCTTTAGTCTTTCACATAATACGCTCGACAAGACCTTATACGCGATGGATAAAAGACTGATACGGCGATAGTCAGAACAAACAAACGGATCACACTTTTTGAATACAGGACATAATACACTGAGACTCCAATCGTCGGGCATAGATTCCCCCAGCCAACCGCATATAAGTTGATGCATATGGGCTAGCAGTTCTTTAAAAATTTGGATGTTCAGGAAGCTGTTTAGTCTAACACCCCAGGAAGAAACCTCTCTTTTTTCCCCTTTTACCGCAGTTCAGCGTGCACTCACATTTGTTAGGGCTTATTAGTTTACTATTCCTCTATTTCTCCAATTCTTACAATCATAAAAAATCATCAACGTTTTTTCCAAAGAATTTTTTTGTACGTATCCTCTAGAAAATTTTTCAAATTCATTCAGTACGATTATCCAAATTAATTGAAACAAAAAAATTGTTGCCTGTAAAGTCGGTTTTACGGGCGAAGATTTTACGTGACAACGTCTTTTTCTCGGTAGAATATTTATTGATATGAATATAATTAAATTGCACAATAGGAGTGCAATGAACTCACTTGCCCAATGAGTGTTAGAACTCACGGGCGATGTTTTAACATTTATTGAAACTTATGGTTTAGGAAAATAGAAGTAATTTCAACACCATCTAGGTACCTGTGCGATTTCTATGAACACATTATCAAATGTGACATTATAAACAATAAACATATCCTTTATTATAAAATATAAACATTTCTTTTATTATAAAAAATAAACATTTCTTTTATGAAAAACAAAAGAAAATAATTTACTAACCAAAAAGTATTTCAATTCATCATATTCGCATATCGTTTTTAAAGCCGACCGCAGCTCTCTGTTTCGTTTTGGCTACCTAATTCATATGAAAATTTCTACACACAAACATACACTACACATATCATAAAGCCAAAAAACAAAAAACAAAAAATAATACCTTATCCAATGCAGACTGATCTAAATCAATATTCATACACACGCACATATATACGCACATACATACTTGCTCAGTCGTCATATATATGATGTGCCAAAAAACAAAAACACTCACACCACCGACCAACAGCCACTAGAAGCCAGCAAAGCAAATCGTTTCTGGCACACAAGTAAACACATTGCGTTTACTTGTGTTCGGTGACTCATCGTAACGTTACCGGGCGTTACACTTTTTCATAAGTGACTCCCAGCCGCAACCTAATTTAAGACGTTGTCACGTCAAAATCAATATTCTTGTCAAAATGAGATATCGTACCATCACTTAATTGCGAATAAAAGCGAAACGCGGTCATCGATTGTCATCATTTATGTCTCATTTTTTTTCATAGGTTATATGACTTTACGCCAAAGTAATAAGGCAGTACGCGATGGAGTGATATTTCGAATATAGGAGGCTATAAAAATGGAACTTCAGAATCAAAAAAAACCTCTCTGTTTTTTCCCAATTTATTTTCAGAAATAAATTTCATAATAAAAACTTCAACTAATTGCCTTTAAACCTTGGCAAAACAATAATACGTTCACAAATAATCTATAATTATGTATCTGTACCTTTCATCATATCGCAAAACACTGCAGTTCTAACTTCAAGCGCGATGCGCTGAGTTTTGCTAGAACATTTTCGATTTTTTTTCTCAGTTCTTATTTTGTAGCTCTAAATATATATAAAAGCGGAAACCGAAGTTAAAAAAAAATAATTACAGACAGGTCTAATGTACATACATTGTGTTATGTTCGTAAGCTTACAAGTAGCAATACTTCGTATTTTAAGACAACTATTCGCTGCCGCTACATCAATACCATCATTCCTATTTTCAGGCACAGACTATTTTTGTACAAGAACCACATATTTGTCTCAATTCTAACCCTCAGATAACTCTGTGTGTTGTTTGCATGTGATGACATTGATAGACTATACCCTACGTGTGCCTATAGATGTTAACACATCAATAAATAAAGCAATATTTAGCTCACTGAAATAATTGTTTTTGTTTTGTAATAAACAGAGCGACGACGACTTGCTTGTTTGAATACTGGCATACAATTTAATATAAAGCAACATTTAGGTCACTGAAATAATTGTTTTTTTTATGTCATAAACAGAGCGACTACAAAAAATAATGAATAGTATTGAGAACTTTTTGCACTCTTCTACCGCTCTCATGTAGAGAGTCTGAGTAAAAGAGCATAAACGAGTCTTTTTCTCTTTATAGGATATTTCAGTACAAATGAACCATTTCGACAATGTTGTTACATAAAACAATACTTAAAGCATGAATGTTTCAGAAGGCATTAATGTTTCACATCAAAATTATGAATGGACAAAGTTATGAAGAAAATTCAAATGAGTGTTCGAAATCACGGGCGATGTGTTAACACCTTTTTGTTAGACTGTACCTGTTCGATTTCTATGAACACATTAGTAAATCTTTCATTGGAAAATAAAAACCAGCGTTCAACCATATGATGACGTTACATTTAAATAGTATTAACACTGAAAATTATTTAAAGACCAATGCAAGCACATGTATCATTATTATCTTGCTTAATACTTCTTGTTTTATTCTCACAAAAAACAAAGAGAATGCAAAGCAACAGACACATGTACAAACATTTTTATGTTCGTACATACGCTACACAAGTTCACACAATTTTCGTTGCTCTCTTGCTATCTCATTTTTATATACGTATAACCAAGTCATTATTCTCTTTGCTCTGAGAGTGCTCTGCACCCACACAAGGCAACTATTCGCTTCCTCTACATCAGTGTGGGTGTTTTTCGCAGTGGGACAAATCTGTGTTTTATATAGAGGTGGGTCACCCTTGCCATTTAGGGGTATGAAAAATAGATGTTGGCCGATTCTGAGGCATACCCGATATGCACACAAAATTTCATGGAAATCGATTCAGCCGTTTAGAGGAGTTTAGCGACAAACAATCTGTGATCGCAGTCGGACAAACCAAAAAGACAAACTGTGTTTGGATGTATTCACTTCGTGAGTATTACGTTTACGTAATATATTTTGAACCATTCGCCAGATGTCGCCAGAGTTTTTTAGCCATACAATTCGTTCCATGAGTTTTCTATACTATTCAATACTCTTTGGCGGTGATGATCTGCTTGTTTGTTCGCTGCCGTTATATCAATACCATCATACTTATTTCCAGGCAGAGACTAATGTAGTACAACAACCACGTATATGATGCTAACGCTGTATGTTGTTTACATATGTTCACTTTACTATATTGCCCTTCCCGTGCCTACAGCTGTTAGCACATAAAAAACTCACTTTATACAGCACTTGGGACTTTGGTCTATTATGATTAATATATCTTTGGTTTAAGGTTATTGATCCTCAGTCGAAAAGTTGCAAGCACCATCCAGGTCTTAACCACTGAGCCGTATGCATTGTCCTTGTGGATTATAATGGTTTATAATGTGCTCTATAATCGCGGTAACTATGGTTTAAAAAATGCATGTGTAATACAAGAGTGTTATTTATATTTTAGCACGCACTATGAGTTTCAAGCACAAATTTTAGTCCATTAATTATTTTACACCGGATAACCGATTTCCTGCCGGTTTACCCTAAGTCGGTGTTTTAAAAAGAGCTTTTTGCGAAGAACGGGTTCCACCGGCTATTTCAAGTCAATTAACCGTTTTTTTTTCGTTTTTTACACAACTGATATAACAAGACAGAATTACAATTCTAAACCATTTTTTACAGCTCACTGTGGTTACTGGCGCCATCAGACAGACAAAAAGACTTTGCCAACGAATTATTTCGCCGATAGTTTTCTGAAATAAATTGTCCAAGGCAATAGAATTCATATCTGCCAACTCCGATTTAGATGGAACTAATAGCAACACAGGTAGTATGTTAGCAGAAATGCATAAATCAATAAACAGTATTCACAATCCAAAAAGAAATACAGAACGCCCAAAGGAATATTTACTCAGCGATGATTTTGCATACCTGGGGAAGTCCAATATTAGAACAGATAGGTTGAATAAAATAAATAAATAAAATATCAAATTTGATATTCTTTCCGATGACGCTCATTGCAACTCGGGGCTACGTTAACAAACAAAATTGAGGAATTTGGAGTTCGGATAATCCAGACAGCGTCAAGGAGAAGCTTATTCATCCACAACGAGTGACTGTTTGGTGAGTTTTATGGCATGGCTCCATCATAGGCCCACTTTTTACGAAAATGAGCACGGAGCCTCCGTAACCGTCAAGAGGCAATCGTTACCGTGCCACGCTCAGCTGTTTTTAATTCTAAAAAGTCTAACAGAATGGCAAAGATGACGTATGGTTTCAACAGGATGGCACTACGTAGCACACAGCCAACGTTACAATGGATTTTTTGCGCAGTGTGTTCGAAAGCCGTATAATCAGCCGAAACTCGGAAGTCCATTGGCCGCAACGCAGCTGCGATTTGCAGCCGTTGAACTATTATCTCTGTAGTGCCGTGAAAGGTAAATATTACCCAAATAATCCTGAGTTCACTGAGGCCTTAAAACATGAAACAGAGGTCCAAACAATCGGAAATGTACTGAAAAATAGAGCTAATCGCATGAGGGGTACTGTGTATATATTAGTATTTTTGTTTAAGCGAAATTAAATTCCAAATTTTACATGACACACACTTCAGTTTTCCATTACATCCCATGAAGACTTAGACTTACACACTCTGATTGGGACCTGCAGTTTTATACCGGTTGCGAGCGGTATTTTGACAAGCTATTTCATGGCTATCTACTCGGCGGTCGATCTAAAAATTCAAAAAGACTGAATTAAAAATAAACGATATCAAAAAATGGCATAGTTTACCATTTGGCACCTTGGTTTAACCGAAGACCTGATTCACTTAAATCGGAATATTCGAAGAAACCGAAATATTTGAAAATCCGGTTTTTTGAATACATAACTTCCAACGTAATTTTTATTCGTCTATAGATCAGTTCAAAACACTTGATTCAATTTTTCGGAATGACCTTATTCTTGCCAGTTTTCGATTGATAATATATGTTAAGTTTCTACACGCTGAAAAAACGGCCTCTGTAACACATTCTATCAAATATATATATGTTTGAAACACACTTCAAACGTTTATATGTTGGCGAGTCCCAAACTCAGGTATATTTAAATGCAAACATTAGCATGTTTACTGACAAATGGGTCTGGTTTTACGTGGAAAAATATACGTGCTTCATCCCAAACATTCATATACTTACGTGGAAACAATCGCATGTTACCCCCAAACCTCCATATAATTTCGTGGAAACATATGCGCATTTTCTCCCAAACATAATTATATTTAGCAACGATTTATTCTTCCTTTTGTTATAATTAATTTTATAAATATATATCCACATTTTTTAAATAATTAATACAAAAAATAAAATATTTAAATTGACCCTTTTTACATTTACTTGCATTCAATGCATTAGTTTTTTATGAAATGAGAATCTGCTGCTCTTTGGCTTCTCCTTTCTTTTTTGTTTTCAGAAGGTTTCAACTATGCCTCGGTTATCACTATGCGCTAGTACACAAACAATATACTTATATACAAATCTAGTTCATGCAAGACAAGCGTGTATTCAATACATGTGTTGTTTTTGTTATATTTCACAAATGGTCGGCATTCCGATTTTTTTAGTAGAGGATAGGCCAGAAAATGGGATTCACTTTGTTGCCCTTTCCAGTTTCTTTCCTCAAAATCGTTTCTCATTGTGGTAGCACACATAAATATATGCCAAGCATATACACAAAATCCAAAGCAACATCACAGACCATTTAACTGTCCAAGCGTTTGTTTGGTCTTTTTTCACTGATCAAGCGCTTTTGATATCCTCTGTCCGATGAACCATTGACGACTAAATACATGAAACTAAAACGCAATACATCAGCCAAAATAAGAAACACTGACTTCATCTGCAATTTACACGCGCATTCAGAGAGAATAATGAGAGAATACTGCAAAAATACAGATACATTCTTACAAGATATACACACTCGTACGGCCGTCGGTGGTGCAATGGCTAGTGTGCGTGGCTCTTGTACATGAGAACGTCGGTTCGATCCCTGCTCAGACCACCTTACACTTCTTTCTACGACGGTCACCTCGCTTAGTGATGGCGACACCATCGAGTACTTAGCCATGAAAATGCCACTCAAAATACCGTTCGGAACCGGTGTGAAACTGTAGGTCCCAATCAGTGAGTATAAAACTAGACCGCGCACACCTCACTGATTTTCGAAAGCTCTCCCCAATCCCTTCATGGTATGTTAAGGGACACCATTATTATATTATTACACACTCGTTGCCCCTGTTTTAGTCTCTTTCTCTTGAGAAAGCATAAACAGTGTAATAAACACGGTTGTATTTCTATCACAGATATAAGGGCTTTTCAACGGAGACGCTACAAAAGTAAATCGATAGGGACAGCAAACGACGCCATATTTTTCCCCGCTCTTTTGACATTTCTCTTCAGTAAGGTTTGCCATTTCACCATGGAAAGATATACGAGCCAACAACGAGCCGAAATTATTAAAATTTACTACCGAAATTTGGAGTCAGTGGCCTCAACTTTAAGAGCGCTATGTCCAATTTATGGTCGTCATAATCGTCCTACCAGATCAACAATTGAGCGTCTAGTGGAAAAATTTGAATCCACAGGCACAGTACAAAATATTACCGTGCCAGTGAGGCAAAGAAGTGCCCGTAGTGTCGAGAATATTGCTGCCGCTGACGCTACAGTTCAAGAAAGCCCAAATGTGTCTCTCACACGTCGTTCTCAAGCGTTGGGCATCTCTGTGACGTCGTTGTGGCGAATTTTGCGAAAAGATCTTGGCCTAAATCCTTACAAGATCAAATTGACGCAAGAACTGAAGCCGCTTGACCACCATAAGCGTCGTATGTTCGTGAATTGGGCTGAGCAACAACTTGAAAATGATTCTGATTTTCATCGGAAAATCATCTTTTGCGATGAGGCTTATTTCTGGCTGAATGGCTTCGTCAATAACAAAATATGCGTTATTGGTCAGACAGCAAACCGCACGTAATCCATGAGTCATCATTGCATCCCGAAAAAATTACGGTTTGGTGCGGTTTATGGGCCGGCGGCGTCATTGGGCCGTACTTCTTCCGCGATGATCAAGACCGCCGCATTACTGTGAATGCGAATCGCTACCGTTCACTGATAACCGAATATTGTTGGCCCCAAATGGATAATATGGACTAGGAGGACATGTGGTTCCAAAAGGACGTCGCCACAAGCCACACAGCGAATGCCACAATCAAATTATTGGAAACAAAGTTTGGTGAACGTGTCATCCCACGAAATGGCCCAGTCGATTGGCCGCCTCGGTCGTGCGATTTGACCCGTTAGATTAATTCCTGTGGGGCTACGTCAAGTCTGTGGTCTATGCCAACAAGCCAGCGACGATTGATGAACTTCGTACGAATATCGAACGTGAAATTGCAGCAGTATCGGCCGATTTATGCTTGAAATCCGTCGAAAAATTACAAAATTAAATGTCAAATTAAGTGTCAAAATTAAATGTCACCATTTTTAATTTAAATGCAAGCGTTTTATTTGAGAGATCGCTAGAAAATTAATTAACTAATTCATTTTAATTACGCTCTTAATTGAAAGTATCTAGACCATTGTTGTTGAAGTGCTAAGTATGCGGACCATTGAACAACCCCATCATGAAGAAGAATATACTTATTGAGGCTAAGAGAAAAATTATTTTCTAGTTTTTAGTGCATTTATAAATAAAACACTGTAACTTAATTTTTTTTTATTATTTTTTTATTTAACTTGTTTAGTTGTCTGTCAGCCTGTATTGTTCAAATCAAGTAACTCATTTTTAACACAGTTGCAGTTGACCAATCGAACTAAAATTTTGCACACTTGTCAGATTTGGATGACAATACATGAATATGAAAAAAAAAGTAAAACATTAAAAATTTATTTACTAAAAAATTTAAAATAAAAAAATAATTAAAAAAAAATTAAGTTAGAGTGTTTTATTTATAAGTGCACTAAAAACTAGAAAATAATTTTTCTCTTAGCCTCAATAAGTATATTCTTCTTCATGATGGGGTTGTACAATGGAAAAATTAATACTTGTTTTCTTCTTCAATTTGGAAGAGGTTTGAAAATTCATATCGAAATGGATAATCAGTTGTCGCTTCAATGTTTTGATTTTATATAGAACACTATTTAATTTTAGTTAACAATTTTACAAATTGGAACCAAACTATTTGGTGACTTGTCAGGATGATGTGACCTTATACATACATGAAATAATTCCACGTGTTTATGTATAATATTTATGTATGTCAAGCGTGAAATGTAAACAAATTAATGTTCTTGTTTATAAAGGCGGCTAAAATGAATAAGGCCGTTAGTATTCACACATAAGTTTCTACATGTCTTCTGATCACACCCTTTAATCATCTGACCTTACAAATTGTCATATGCTGGGCCAGCAATTACAAAAATTAGGACATCATTTTACATTTCGAATTTTACTCAATATCTGTACATTTTGCGTTCGACAGCAATGAGTAGACATAATCAATATACTGTTCTGTATATGTATTTATTAGGGCACAGTTTATATGGATTAATATGTAGTTTTGATGGTTCTTATGGTCTTTGTAATGGTCAAATGCAAATTTTCGCAACGTTTCAATACTCCTTTTCAATTCTGCTATCTGAATAGCTCAACCACGAATTGGGGTTAAGTTGTCTTCTTTGGCGAACAAGGATTTTAAAGACAGATGGAGTTTACATTTTAAAGGGATATATGAACAAAATATATTAATAAGCTAGCTAGAAGTCGGCTTTGGGAGGTTTAGTCCTAGTTGAAGTTGTATCGTTTCAATGCTGAACGTGAACTAATATTTATAGAGCAAAACGATACCGTCGTTCAATTCACTGTATCATGGCCGAAAGAAATTTGGTTACACTCAATATATACATCAGTATATATACCCACAGTAGAACAGAGGGTTACTCAGAATAAAATTATTTGACATCAAGTTAGTTTATTTAACCCACATTACACTTAATAATTTCAATGGCTTTCTGTCAAATGCTCGACTTATTTAGAAACCTAGTATTCGTATTATTCATAGTTTTTATAATTGCCCACGAAACAAACCGGTTAAATTGGGTTCTCGAATAAAGTAACACAACCTACTTTAATATTTTATACAAATTTACTTTTTTTCTACATACACGCTGAATACAAGGCCCTAGAAACATGTTTCAGAAACCATGTACATGTTTGCAAGCATTGATTGGAAGAATTGAAGATCTGCTGCTTTCTGTTGCTTTGTTATCTGTAACGCTTTTGTTTTCAGCAGTTTTCAATACACAAAGCCACATTTAGGTCTCAAAAATATATATATATATTATATGCAAACCCAATGTGTTAGGACACAAGTATACAATATTAGCAACAAGCAAATATTTTTATTTTATATTTTCATCCGAACAACAACAAAATACAGATTTTTCAGCGTCAATGTATAAACAAAATGATTTCCTTTATAAACAAATTTCTGCAAACTCATCGATTATTTAGCCATGAAAAAGCTTCTCAAAATACCGTTCAGAACCGATGTAAAACTGTCGGTTCCAACCAGTGAGTATAAAACTAGAAAGCGTACAGCTCACTGGATGTGAGAAGCTCTCCCCAATTCCTTCATGGGATGTAATGGGAAACCATTTATTTACTTATTTATCAATTAATAAATTCTGGAAATTGATCGACTTTGTATTGGATTATCCATTTCGTGGTTTCACAAACGCCGGCCTGACATGGCTGTCAGCTGTTAAATATCTGACATCTGAAGTCTCATTTAGTTAGCGAAAGATTTGTCATTTACGAATATGAATCGTTTAGCAACCGAAGATCGGGTTAAAATAGTTAATATTTACTACAAGTGTGGTGATTCAAACGTAGCCACATTTTCGGGCAAAATTTTCTTCAGCGATGAAGCTCATTTCTCACTCGGTTGGTTAAGTCAACAAGCAAAATTGTAGCATATGGGGCTCACAGAACCCACAAGTGAGCGCGGAAAAGCCACTGCATCCCGACAAGTGACTGTTTGTTGCGCATTATGGTCTGGAGGTGTAATTGGGCCGTCTTTTTCGAAAATGACGCTGGAAAGACAGTTACCGTCAATTCGGAGCACTATGGCCGTATGATAGCCCACTTTTGGTGGCCTGCAATTGAAGATTATAATCTGGTTGACATGTGGATTCAACAAGTCGGTTCCACGATCTCAGATAAGTTTTGTCAGAAGTTTCCACAACACGCGGTTACACGTTTTAGTGACGTCAATTGGCCGCCAAGATCCTCCGATTTGACGCCGTTAAACTTTTTCTTGTGGAGCTATGCCAAAGACCGTGTCTACGATTTAACGCCGATTTGACGTCGTTAGACTTTTTCTTGTGGGGCTATGCCAAAGACCTAACGTTGGAGAATTTAGAGCCAACAGTCGTCAAGTTATCTTCAAGATACCACCCGAAATGAGCAGAAAAGTGGAACAAAATTGGTTAAAACCGGTCGACAGCAGCAACCAATCCAGTGGCGGTCATTTAAATGATATAGAGTTTCATACATAATGGCAAGGTACAAAAATTATAATGAAATAAAGATTTCCTTGAAATCATAGTTTAATGTATGTTATACTTAACTTTAATTTGGAACCGATAAATGGAAGTTGGATGGAGGAAAGGAGTTGGAAATGTCATACAGGGAAGGATGAATGGTAGAGTGGGCGATAGGATGGGAAAAGCTAAATTTAAATTGTGTTTTATTGATACTAAAGGCTTTTAAAACGGCGTCTAATTCTATAAATGAATTCTTTCTATAACAAAATCTCGCATTTCCTTTAATTTTTATTCATATTCATATTTTCATATTTAAGTCAAATAAGATTTGACAATAACGATGTTGTTTTTTGTGCAAACCATGAGTATAAATTAGTTCATTCTTCTTTTTCTTCCAATAACTAATATAAATATAAAATATTTGTGCACCAATATATGGAATTATGTCAATAAAATTCATTTAAATAGTCAAATCTTTCGATTTTCAGCACATGCCGGATTATGATTCAAAATTCTATCAGACAATTAACCACTGCGTTATAATCCACTGCGGGAAGAATTTGGTGGACCTGAAACACCCTTGTACAATATTTAAATTCTTATATATTTCTCTATTACAATTATATTTTTTTCAAATTCAAAATTAACTACTTGTCCAAATAGTAGTGACGACTCTTTGAAGACTATCGTCCAATTAACCATCCAAAAGCTTTGCAATGCATAACCGTTGGAATACGGTGTGGAATTGTAGGTGTCAATCAATCGCCCCAGTAACTTCCATGGCATATAATTGGAACTGGGGTGTAAAATTTCGTGGGCTACTTGTCGAACTTTTCCGTTTTAAATATCAAGCAAAAAAATTACATCCAAGGAAACCAAAAATTTCCAAACCATCACACTTAGAAACTGCGAAAAAGGGCGTAATCATTGATGGCATTTTTATGGGTTGCCGCAGAAGAGACACACTTTTTTGTGGTACTTGCTCTCTATATTTTCATATGGGCGAATGACGCAGTTAAAATGCATATCAGGTGAGACACTTTTGCTGAAAGCAATATATATTCATTATGTTTTAAGATCAGTCAAAATACATACCACCTGAATCTATGAAAATGTGTCTAAATGTGTAGTTCAAATGAAACTAATTTTAAATTGATGCATTTGTTAGGCTATTGGGTTGATCAACTAAAAATGTTTACTGTGGATTATGAACTTCCATGGAATGGTTTCCATTGGACAGCGGGACTTGCATCGCATATGGATCATATAGCATTCAACTTACATAAATATAAGTCATAAAGAAGTAATTTAGTAAAGTGAATGTTTCTTTAGAGAGAGATGTATACATAGTATATACATAGTATTGTATTGGAGATGTATACATAGTATTGATCAGGAGACAAATAATTTTTGGACAAAACAATATGTTCCGGGTGAGAGAGTACCTTATACACGCTGAAAAAAATGGCCTCTGTAACATATTCTCCCAAACATATTCTGCAGGAATCACGTATATGTATTGAACATACTCCAAACATTCATATATTTGAAAGTCCCAAACTCACATATATTTAAATGGAAACATTAGAATGTTTACTGGTGAACATGTATGGCTTTACGGGGAAACATACGCGTGCTTCATCCCAAACATCCATATACTTTCGTGGAAGCATTCGTGTGTTTCTTCCCAAACCTCTATATACTTAACGGGAAATATGTGCGTATTTCCTCCCAATCATAAAAGAAACAAATTACTCTGTTCGATGAAAATGTTATATATTCTATAACCTTGCTGGCTTTTTTGGTCGCAATTCCAATGTATTAAATAAAACTATTTAATTCAATTGTTTTCCCTACGTTTCGATGCTTTATTGGCATCCTCTTCAGGGGAGTTTTATTCTAAATAACAATGATAACAATTAATATTACATTTAGTATTTTCCGTTCACTGTTCACACTTACTTCGGAAAATACTAAATGTAATATTAATTGTTATCATTGTTATTTAGAATAAAACTCCCCTGAAGAGGATGCCAATAAAGCATCGAAACGTAGGGAAAACAATTGAATTAAATAGTTTTATTTAATACATTGGAATTGCGACCAAAAAAGCCAGCAAGGTTATAGAATATATAACATTTTCATCGAACAGAATAATCACGAACAACTTGGTCTGAAAAACACTCAACATAGTAAACAAATTACTTTTTGATTTTAATATGTATGTATTATTTATTACAAATAATTTTACGAATATAAATCTAAATTTTTAACCAAAAAATATTAAAATACTACAAGATTTAAAACGTCCCTTTTTGAATGCATTATATGTTTTTTTTAAATTCTTTATATTAACTTCACCTGTCTGTACACAGGTATGCATGCATGCATGCATGCATGCATACCGAAATCCTTTGGATTGATTTTTAACCCTTTTCCCGTTAACCAAACGAGCTGCAACTTCGCAGGCAAACTAACGGTAACAACAAAAATGAACTAGCAAAATATGGGCTGGATTCAACCAAGGAGCGTGGTACCTCCCATACAAATTACAAATTAAAAATCCATTAATTCTGCTCCTGTTCACGATATTTGAACAAAATTTGGTATGTTGGTTAGGTGTACATATTCTAAGATCCGCTGCAAATATAGGCGGGATTGGACAAAGGAGCGTGGTCATATATAAAGAATTTATAATCAAAAGCTATGTTTTTTACGGGTTGGTTTTTTATGAAATGAGAATCTGCTGCTCTTTGCCTCTCATTTCTTTCTTGTTCCTTAAGTTTTCTTTTCAGAAGGTTGCAACTTCGCCAGATGCTACAGCGTTTTAGATCAGGATTAACACTATACGTTGGTACACAAACAGTATATATATTTGTATGCAAAGCTCGTTCCGCTTTTCGTAGTAAAGGCTCTGGCAGACTAAAAAAGGATTCATATTGTTCCTGTTTTCAGTTTCTTTCCTCTCAATCGTATATCACTCCATCGGCGTCCTTATTTATTATTTTTACTGATCCTTAGTACTAAGTGCCGCCCAAGCGTATTCGGTATTCTCTATCGGACTGAATGCAATACACTAGAACGCAATACATCAGCCAAAATAATAAACATTCTCTTCACATGCAGTTTACACACACATTCTGGAATATTTATGAATCACTGACTGATAGAATAATAAAAAAATCCAATAGTGTTCAAACTCATGGGCGACATTAGTAAATGTTACATTGGAAAATAAAAAACAGCGTTCAATCTAATGATGACGTTATATTTAAATGTAAATGACGTTATATGTAAATGTAATTAATTCATAACATTATTTAAAGACGATTGCAAGCACATGTGTATACTTTAATGCTTTTTGTTTTATTCCCATAAAATCAAAGTGAATGCAAAGCAAGATACACATGTACATACATACATTATTATGTTCATACATACGCTACAAAAGTTCACAGAATTTTCGTTGCTCTCTTGCTATCTCATTTTTATATACGTATAACTACGTCATTATTCTCTTTGGTCTGAGAGTGCTCCGCACCCTCATTTTATTTGACTTACCTTTCACAATAATAAAAAAATCCAATGAGTGCTCGAACTCACGGGCGATGTGTTAACACCTTTTTGCTACACGGTACCTGTTCGATTTCTATGAACACATTCGTAAATGTTACATTGAAAAATAAAAAACAGCGTTCAATCATATATTTTTAAGTGTTACATATATTTTTAAGTGTTACTAAGTATTAATATTGTTTAAATGCAACGTCATCATATGTTTGAACGCCTTTTTTTGATGTGTTAACATCTATACGCGCGCCTCTAGGGCAGTAAACTATCAAACTAATATACATACGCAAGTGTTAGGGTTTGTAAGCGTAAATCATCGTTTGTTTGTTCGTTGCTTGGCAGTCTGTATTGAAAGTGATTATTGGACGATTTTCATATAATTTTCCCACGCGATTTTCTCCGGAAATTCATAGCCGATTTTATTAACTTTTGGATTAAAAAGCTAGTGCGGGTTTCGACGAAGAGTTTAGGCCAAAAATTAAGGCGATCCGATATCGGCGAGCCGAGATTGAAGTGTTTTAATTTGGAGTATTAATTTAGAGTAATATTAAAAAAGTATTTTATGTTGATATTCGGTTATATCGTACGAATATAACACTGTATGTATGTATGTACAAGTGTCTGTTGCTTTGCATTCGTTGACTTTTGTGGGAATAAAAAAAAAGTATTGAGCAAGAATATAATGGCACATGTGCTTGCACTGGGTCTTTAAATAATTTTAAGTATTAATATTATTTAACTGTAACGTCATAATATGATTGAACGTTTTTTTTTATTTTCCAATGTAACATTTACGAATGTGTTCATAGAAATCGAACAGGTACCGTGTAGCAAAAAGGTGTTAACACATCGCCCGTGAGTTCGAACACTCATTGGATTTTTTATTTTATACCCACAAAATGAAAGAGAATGCAAAGCAACAAACACATGTAAATACATACATTATTATGTTCGTACATAAGCTACACAAGTTCACACAATTTTCGGTGCTCTCTTGCTATCTCATTTATGTGATCACAGTCACTGTGTGATCAACTAACTGTGTTTGGATATTTTCACTTTGTGAGTTAAGTACCTACGCGCGCCTGTAAATGTTAACACATCAAAATACATTAACACTCTTACAAGTAAGACTCTGAATAATCTCTCTTTTATTCCCTTACTCTTGAGATACCATAATCAGTACAAACAAACACATCTGTGTCTGTATCATATACACAGCTATAGTTGGATCACAAACACACATGTGATTAAATTTCCATCGTTGTGTCTCCAACATGTACTATCGATGAGTCAACTGAAATGATACAATGAGCTAAATTGAACTAGTGATCTAAATGAACGAAGTCGTCCATTCTGCTGAGCTGATCTGAACAGTGCGCTCACTTGAATGAACTAAAATGCCCAACTCTAGACTGAATACATGAAACTAAAACGCAGTAGATGTAAGAAATACTCACTTCATGTGCAATTTACACACGAATTTAGGAATTTTTTTGAATCACTGACTAAACAATAATTCAAAAATACTGCCACACAGATGCAAATTTGACTGTGAATAATCTCTCCTTGTACCTCTTCATTCTCTTGCTCTAAATATCGTGTAACAAACACAGCTGTATTGGTATCCGAAACATAGCTATACTTGGGTCACAAACACGTATATTATAACATACTAAAATATTGCGTCTGAGTGGCAGTCGGTGGTGCATGTACTTTCGACGACGGTCACCCCGCTTAGTTATGGCGGCACCAGTCAGACTGAGAAGTTAGCCATTAACAAGCTTCTCAAAATATCTTTCGGAATCGGTGTAAAACTGTAGGTCCCAATCAGTAAGTGTAAAATCTAGAAAGTGCATATCTCACTGATTGTGAGAAGCTCTCCTCAATCCCTTCATGGGTTGTTATGGGACACCATTTTTTTTAAACATTATAGCTCCAACATGTTATATTGAATACCACACACGTTGTGTTTGGACACAAGTATACTACACTTGCTTTAAGCTCCAAACACACGTTATATTTGCATCCAAACAACAAAAAACGACCGATTTTTTGATATGGTCCGAAAAATAGAATGACAGCTATTTGTCATGCTAGTGAGCTTATTGAGAACCATTCATTTTATTCGGGTTTGTTATAATTTTATAGAACTACTTCTATGTAAGCGGCTAGTTTGCATATTATGCGTCTCTGGAAATGCTGGAAAGTGTTTTCACTAGACACGCTCATGGGTATATACAAATTTAGATGATAGCGGTGAATATTAAAATGTTCACACGGTGGAATTATATCAATTTGTGTTTGATTATCTCAAATAAAACCTTAGGAAAATAGACTTTCTACGAATCTGGATATAACGTTACATAATTTTCAAATGTGTATATGTAACTTGTGGAAAAATGATTCTGAACATATATTTGGAAACGCTCTAAAGTGGTTAAAAAAATTTCCATTTTATGATCTCGAATTCTAAATGCTTTAAACTGATCATAAATTTTTCGGAATCTTTTATGACTGCAAATTTATAAGCGACTAAATAATTCTTGGCTGGGCCATTTTATTTAAATCATTATTTGACACTAACTAATACAAAAAATCCAATGATTGTTCGAACTCACGGGCGATGTGTTAACACCTTTTTGCTACACGGTACCTGTTCGATTTCTATGAACACATTCGTAAATGTTACATTGGAAAATAAAAAACAGCGTTCAATCATATGATGACGTTACAGTTAAATAATATTAATACTTAAAATTATTTAAAGACCCAGTGCAAGCACATGTGTCATTATTTTCTTGCTCAATACTTTTTGTTTTATTATTCCCACAAAAGTCAAAGAATGCAAAGTAACAGACACTTGTACATACATACATACATTGTTATATTCGCACGATATAACCGAAGATCAACATAAAATACTTTTTTAATATTACTCCAAATTAATACTCCGGTAATTCGGTTTTTTGTTTTGGTTTTAACACTATCTATAATAAACAGACTTAGGCAAGGAGTACAAACAGTTCACGACATCTTCCAAACACTGTCCTCAACAATTCTTAATAGGCTTGGGGACATCATAATATGGTCACCGGGTATATCTACGCATGTTCTTGTATGTAGATGAGAATGAGTAACGTCCAAAATGTTGGACTTTCAATGGTTTTGTCCTACGCACTACCATCGTTGTTCATATTCATATAATTGTCATAATGTCATCCACACTTAATACATTATGTAATTAAGCACAACCAGAGAGGACAACAACATGTCCATTACATATTACTTCAATGCATAAATTGAATCCTGTGTCGTGATGTAGATGCAGAAGGTCCTTTTTGTGTTGCAATACAGTCCAGGTGGTCTTAGTACTATTGAATGCAACTCGTTTGATGTCAAATCGGCTTTGTATGGATAATTATTGGGCGTCTCGTTTTTATGATGTTCTTTGTTCACTTTAGTTGCCTTGGGACAAAATAATTCTCATTGATTCGACTGTGTAAAGGGAAGATCAAAGAAATCACCAGGACACTGGATAAGGGGATGACTTTAACGACTTTGAAAATGACAAAATGATGGGCAATGAAGTTGAATATGAGTCAATAAATGATCGAATTCACAATTATAGTGTACAATATTAGCGTCTGGTAGAAGCAAAGGCGACGCCACCACATAAGTTTCGTAAATGTAACATTCAACCAATTTCAAAATATATGTGGTAATAAAACATTTGCATTATTGGTTGGATCGTTTTAGAATGTACTACACATTTCAATGGAAGCGGTTCGAGTTTTTTGCATTTAAAGGCAGCCTGTTGTAATGCAGAATGTGCTACACATATGAAAATATACCACTATACTCGCGTTCAACCTTACAGTGCCTATAACTTCAATACTTTTAAGCCAAATGAGATTATTAGTTCTACGAATCTACTAAGGCTAACAAAAAAGGTGCATAGAGGTGTCTGCTATCTCCTACCTGCTATCTCCTACCTTTGTATATATTTTAATCTGACTTTTTTGTGTTTTGTTCTTAGCCGCAACTGTTCACTGTTTTTCACAAAGCTGTGGACTTTTATTTACACGATGCTCTGTTATTTTAAACTTTTGCTAAAAGCGAAGAAACTAGAATTAGTTTCGTAACATTTGTGGAGCTCACCCTATAACCAGCATTGTCGAATAATTGGAGTTTTTTAACCAATTTTACAATACTCGAGCTTGGGCTTCATGCTGGGTTTTGCACTTTTTTAAATATTCACCCCCATTACGGTTGTAATCCTCGATACGAAACGACGTCGTCTTGTAACGACAGTTGAGAGTCGGTATTTGTGTAGTCGTTATCGATCACTAACTATGGCTGTCGACACATTTGGTATTTACTCTATTTCTGTCGACACCGTTTTTGATCACGACTTTAAGGATATTCGCAAACTTTTTTTTTATTTGAATTAAAGAAATTTTCAGTTTTATTTTTGAATTACCAAAACCCCCCAAGGAGGATGTTCAGGAGAGCTCCAGAGCAGGATCTTCTTTATACGTGTAACGAGTCTGTAAGTCCAATTGTCTGTCTGATGGTAAGTGCAATGAACAAACGGCTCGTGCTAACCTAATTTATTGAGTTTATTTTTTAAAATTTAAACGTATACATTAGGGCGGGTTAATTTACTTTGATGAAGCGTAATGCAAAAACGTAATCTATAGATGATTTTGAGAAATTTTGCTCAAGAGACCAAAGCTCTAAGCCGGATTTGGAGCCCCCAAAATTTCAAAATAGATATTTTTCCATATACACATAGGATAATTTAATTAAATTCGTCATAAAATCGGATAGAATTATAGTAGATTTTTCAATGTGGACTTGTTTGAAAGGTATTTTTATTACCTGTATTGTATTGATACCAACATTGTTTTTATTTTTAGTAGAGATATTAGGAATTTTTTGTCGAAAAATAGCCTAAAATGAACTTATTCTACAGGTATCAATACAGATTCTAAAGGGTGATAAAAATACCTTTTCGGGGGCTCCAAATCCGACTTAGAGCTATGGTCTCTTGAGCAAAATTTCTCAGAACCACCTATAGATTACGTTTTTGCCATACGCTTCATCAAAAAAAATCGTTTTATACAATTTGACCCGCCCTAGTATACATATAGTTGAATGAAAAATAATATTGGGTATTTGTTTGACTTCGCTTGTTGTTACCTCCAACTCCCTATTGTGATTATTGTACTGTGAGCTGTTAACACAGCCACAGCTCCGAATAAAATTTAGCTGCTGGAATTGAGTTCTTTCAGGAATCACTTAGAACTACCTTGGCAGTGGTGGTTTCCATGTTGTGACACATACGCCTGCTCTGCGAGTTTGCAGTCGTGCAATTGATTTCTGTCATTTTAGTCTGATATCTTGCAAACAAGCAGCTTGTAACGAAACGTGCAGTTCAAATCCGTTAAGATACCCAAATAATCAGTCCATGGTGAATTTGATGAGATCATTTCGTCTTTCTCTCCAAAATATGCCACTAAATACTGCAAATGCCAACAACGAGAGCTCGTCTCAATTCGCCGCTTCTCTTCGGCTAGCGTTGTAGTATAGGCCGTCTACATCCAATAACTTCAAAATCAGAGTCCATATGGTAAAAAAAAATTACTTGAACTTGAATAACTTTTCCCAAATTAGAAAAAATAATACTTATAGAAGTACAAATTGTAATACATTCTTCTTCTTCCTGCATTCGTTCACCACGACTGACAACTTTGTTTAGTTTTTTATTAAGTTATCGATAAACAGTCGACGTCATCACAAGCCAGTTAAGGAATACGAGTACAAAACTAGCGTTGGTGTGACAACGATGTTAACACGAAGTGATGTTGACATAAAAACAACAACGACGTTAAATACAACAACCATAATAAAGGCGATTAGGTGGTATACTGAAATAGTCTTAACTATTTGTTCGACAAAAGTCAACTTTTCAGAAAAGCTGTCTTTGGGACTAAAAATCGCACACTTCCTTCACTATTTCTCAAATAGTATTCACTATATTGAACTCAGCTTATAATGCGATGCTAGGGGTATCCACATTTATATAACACACGTTAACCCAGTTTCTGACCCCTACCTGTCTGTTCTAGATGCTAGCTACCGTAAGTCTCGACCAACCGCTTTATAATTTCGCGATTTATCATTACATGTAATAATGTATTTATCTCCAATGGGAAACACATGGTCGCACTAGCGACTGCAAGCTTTCTTAACGGTAGAATATGTCAAGTGAGCGGGATGTTAGAGCCTATCGGCATACTCTTTTCCTGAGTGGCCAGAGGCGGATTTAATGGGGACGGGCGCAAGTGGCGCACTCCGTGAGCTGTGGGATTCCACAAAATCTCAGTAATATATCCTTTTAATGACAAAAATTTCGATTTCATATACATATATTATTGATTAAGTTTACAATTTGTAGTAAATTCTAAACCATTTAATTTTAGAAATTTCATAGAAATTAATCACGACTGCGCTAATACTCAATGATTAAGTGTGCAACCCAGGGGCCTGCACCACAAATAATAATTTTAATACAATATAAAAACCTTAATATTAAAAAGGTGTATTAACAGCCGGATAATTACAGAAAATATTAAATATTAAAATGTTCAGTGTTGTCATTTATGGATAATTTATATAATTTTTCTGAATGCTGCACGCTGAAAAATATGTCTTTTGTCGTTGTTCGGGTGCAAATATAACGAGTTTGTACCTTGCCGCAAATATAGGATACTTGGGTCCAAACACATTGTGTATGCTACTCAATATAACGTGTTTGAGACACAATGATTAGTAGGTTTGTTGAAAACTGCTGAAAGCAAAAACGTGACAAAAAAACAGAAAAGCAGCAGATCTTCAATTCATGAAAACGATAGTTCGTCGGTTGATTATTGTTTTGTCGTATACGCCATTTATTTTTTTTTTCGAGTTGATATTGTTTCTACGGGTTTTTGTGCGTCTCTTTCCGAATGTGTTGCCAGATTTATATTGACTATTCTACAACCTCATGAGGTCCGACATCTTACACATATTAATTAAACAAAGAAATAAAACAATTTTCAACATATTATTCCAATTGGTTCTATCCTTCGCCTTTTCTCGCCAGTTGGTAACACCAAGGATACGGAAGGATTATTCTGCCTGGCCTTTCCAGCGGAGTCTTGACCTTCGTATTTTTCTGCTTCCGTCGGGTACGTTATCGAAAACCTTTCGGGCTGGCTCATCTTCATCAATTCTGATAACATGGCCTAGTCAACGCCATTGGCCCAATTTAATTCATCTAGCTATGTCCACGTTCCACGAATGTAGAGCATATACCTCTGCGTTCCAGTGACGACGGTACTCCCCATTTTCCCTAACAGGGCCATATATTTTACGGAGAATTTTTCTCTCGAATACTCCCAGGTGTTTTTCATTCGCTTGCGATATGGCCCAAGTTTCGGAGACATATGTCAAGAGAGGTAAAATGAGAGTCTGATATAGCTGGACTTTTGTCCGTCGAGAGAGGGCTTTGTTCCTAAACTCCTTGCTGAGCCCAAAATAGCATATATTTGCAAGCACAATTCTCCTATATATCTCCAGGCTGACGTTGTTGTTCTTGTTCACGGCTGATTCATCTACCACTTCAAAATTTAATCGGTTGTCAACGTTCAAGTGAAGACCAAGTCGAGAGGTTTCTCTAGTCGTTAACACTATCAATTTTGTCTTGCCCTCATTACCAGCAACACCCACCTTCGCTGATTCCTTTTCGATTCTTGAAAATACTGCAGTAATCTCTCGCAAAATTTCGCCCAATGATGTCTATGTCGTCAGCATACGCCAGCAACATATAGCTTTTCGTGCTAATGGTCTTGTTCGTATTTACTGCAGCCTTTCTCATTAATATCTCCATTAAGATGTTGAAGAGATTGCACGAAAGTGTGTCGCCTTGTCTAAGTCCTCGCTTGGTACAGAATGGTTCAGTGAGGTCTTTCCCCTCTTTCGCTGTTGGTCAGCGTCATTTTACATAGGCGGATCACTTTTGACGGAATACCAAGTTCAGACATAGCTTCGTACAGGCTATCGAAAGCAGCTTTGTAATCGACGAAAAAGTGGTATGTATCTATTTGCTTTTCGTGGGTCTTTTCCAGGATTTGGCGAAGCGTGAATATTTGGTCAGTCATGGATTTGCCTGGTCTAAAACCACACTAATAAGGTCCAATCAGGTTTTTAATAATTGGCTTCAGTCTTTCACATAATAAGATCGACAAGACGTTATACGTGATAGATAAATGACTGATACCGCGATAGTTGGAACAGACACACGGATCACCCTTTTTGAATACAGAACAAAATACACTGAGACTCCAACCGTCGGCCATAGATTCCCCCTGCCATATACCGCATATAAATCGATTAATGTGGGCTCGCCACCTGCCTTAAAAAGTTCAACGGGTAGGCCATCCGCACCAGCGGCTTTATTATTCTTAAGACGGGAGATCGCCGTTCCCATCTCGTCTTGTTTTTGGGGGGGGGGGGGGGGGGGGGTTTACAATCTACACTATCTTCCACTATCATTACCTCCTGATCATCAGTGGAAGATCTGAGTGGAGTGGTGCTGAAAAGTGGTCTCTCCATATGTTGAGCATACTCTGCTTCTCAGTCGCCAGATTCCCATTGTCGTCCTTGCAGGAGGCAGCCCATTATTAGGCCCGTTATTTAATCTTCTTACTTTCTGGAAAAACTTTCGGGATTCACCATTCAACCTGCACATTTCGGTTGTTTTACTCTCTTCTGCTCCCACTGCCATTTTTCCGCCTAAATAGTTGGTTTTCCGCCCTTCGTAGCTTCTTGTACCGTTCACTCGCAGCACGCGTTGTAACTGACTGTTTCGCTGATATACGTGCAGCGTCTTTTTCATCAATAGCAATGCGACATTCGTCATCGTACCATGGCTTATCCTTTAGCGGTTTTTGATAGCCAAGTTCAGTCCTTGCAGCGATTTCCAAAGATCTGGGTCTTCGGGAGGGGGGTATTCTGCTCTAGCAAGAGAGAGAGTTTCTGTCGATAGGACATTGATATCTCCGGTGTTTGTAGCTTGTCAATATCCAGCATTTCCTGTGTTCGGCTTCGTACGTTTTTTAGCCTGCTCAGTTTTGTGCGAACTTTCGCAGCCACCAGGTAATGATCCGAGTCGATATTGGCACCTCGAATCACATGTACATCCATTACAGTAGAAGAGTGCCTGCCATCTATTACCAAGTGATCAATCTGATTCTTCGTCGTTGCAACTCAAAATTTCAAACTGCTTAGAATTTGTTGCCCTCATTCGAAATTTAAAAAAAATATATAGTTATATAAAATATTGAAAATTTGCTTAGACTTTTCGTAATTTTATAGGAAATTTGTATGCCTTCTTTAAGAGGCATATTAGGAAGAATTATGAAATGATGACAAATCTGCAATATCTTCCATAACATCTTCCATATTTCAGAGCTGGGTCTAGACAAGGGGTGTGCGCGTGACACGAATTATAACATATCATATAGGAGATTAAGCTTGATGATCTTATGGCCTTTCTTCAGAGTAATAATTGGTTCGCCAGGGACGTGTTTTCTTCAGCCATATTTACGTTTTTGGCACTTGAAATATTTCAAAACTTGGAAACATTTATAATCATTTAAGGTCAAGTTGAAAGCCAAATCATATTTTACGTTTTTGCAACATTGATGTAAAGTATTTTGAAAAGTATTTCATTATTTTGAACATGGGCGATACATATTAAAACGAACATTGGTGAAAAATGTAATTATTTAACGTTTGAGTTCAGAATTTATTTTCAACTTGTGTGATATTTAGTTTTGTTGAAAAGAAAAAATCTACTGCTTTCCGACCCTTGTTAATTTGGAATGCGTGTTTATGGTAAAATAGAAAAGATTTATTCAATTTAGAATGCATATTTATTGTAGAATGTAAAAGTCTTATTCAATCTCACATTATCCTGATTTAAACTCCAAAATCATTTTAAAATTTGAAAGATATTTTCATGAGTGAAATTTTTATTGAGTTCGCAACATTTGCTTTTAAAATAATTCAAATTGTTTTTTAATTAACTCTCACTCAAGTCATAGTTTGCGAATTTAACTTTGTCATCTAAACATTTATTCTCAATACTACATTTATGTATTCCCATAGTCTTTAAAGTTAAATGTTAAAGTTGTGGATCATAAGACAATTGTCATCTGCGCAGGCAATGCCGTCTACGTGTTCACACATATCTCAGTGAATGCCGAACGGTGATACCCGTTTGATTGAATTACCTCGCCCATAAGTAATTTTCTAATACCCGACTTATGTTACTGAAGAATGTAAGAGCTAAAAAAATACACTTTAGAACCCCAGCTGGAGTTCGAATATACATAATCACAACAGTTTGTTTTTAACACCAAAACTGTAATAATATTTATTGAATCGAACTTAGTAATGATGACTTATTATAATATGCTTTTCTACAGAATATATAATGACTTAATTACACTATAAATAAAATTTCAAGTTTTGTAATGACACACAAAAACGCCGAGACACCCCAACTAACTTTTGAGTCATAAAATCCAGTGGTATACTCCGTTTTAAAAAGTTAGCTCAAAATAACGAGATATTTCGATTTTAAATTTAAAGTAGATTTAAAATGATTTTTGATTTTAGTTGAGGGAAAACCCTGCAAAAGCTCTTGTTAAATCAATTTATATATTTTTTTTCGACAAAATGTAACCGTTGAAATAATAGACATCTATTTGGAAGCAGAATTAGTTTACATCGGGATTTTGGGATTGGCATCCCTATTACAAACAGATGCTACAACATATATGGGTTAATTCCAAACACAATGCTTTTTTTTCGACTCAAGCTTTTTATTTCTTTCATGTAAAAGAAAATAAAAAAACAAAAACGGCAAGTAAGCTCTAAAATAATTAGCAACAAACAAAAGTAGTTGTTATTATTGTAAAACTTTCTGGTAAATTGTGCAAATGGTGCTTTAACTGTATATCATGCCTATTACATACAAATATACCTGTCTCCACACATGTTATTCATTAAGCAACATGCAAAAAGAGTTGAAAACAATAGAACAATAATAAAAAATATAACTGTTTTTCAATGATTGTATTTATTTTTATTGCTTTTTCCTGGTTTTACCTGAAAAATGTTATCAATGTCATTTTGACGTTCTAATTTTACTTTGTCTCTGCGTTTTTTCCGTAATGTCACATTTTTTTTAATTCAGTCATAATCATTACTTGAGCTGTTTCGTTTGCTTTATGTGCATCGCTATTAAAAAGTGCAACAAGTGATAAATTGATTAAGATAAAAAATAAAATAATAAAATCAATTATTTGGTGTTTTCAAGTGAATTTATAATCGCACGATGGTAAGTACAGCTAAAAATTTCCGTACTGTCACACAGTTATTTAATAAAGAATCGTAAAAAATAAAATAAATAAAAATGTATATTAATATATTACGAAGTTTTGATCACTTTTTCATGTTTTTTTTTCCGTGAAATAACTTTTTAGAAGAAAAAACCAAAAAAAATATCACAAATTTCTTTACTGTCACTTTTAAGTAAAAAGGTTTTTTTTATTTTAAAAGCTTATTTCTCGAAAATTCCGATTGATTTCAATACTGTAGTTCTTTTGATGTACAGATAATTTGTTATATTACTTTGAATGACTATTGAATGACTATATGAAATATTCACAGATTCCGATGAATAGATTTGTTCATGAATTTTTTGTTAATATAATTGGATTACTTGTATATTTTGTTTCGTTTTTATATAAAAGAGAAAAAACAAACAGTAACCAAAAACAAAATAATGAATAAATGTTTAAGTTTTCGTTACACTTGAAATTTAAATTGGATTTTCTTTACTGTCACAAAAAATTCCGTACTGTCACTTGTTATTTTTTCAAGTTTCCAGCAAAATACAACAATTTCTTCCAAATTGTTTGAAGCAAATTTGTTACTTGAATTATAAAAGGAAAAAAAAATAATTGGAATCTCTTCGAAAAATAACTTTTTGCTATTACTAACCCGTTTTTTTTCAGAAAAACATCCAAAGCTGGTAAATAATAAGTGAACGAATGCGATAGTAGGCTTTGTTCTAACATTTTTGCATTAATTTCTTAGTTTTGTAAATTTTTGTAAAAAGTGACATTCCGGAAAATATTTCACCAAAATGCAATAAAAAAGCAAAACAAATTTTTTTAAAGAAACTAAAAGTAATTTCGCAATCTGCACAAATCTTAATGCTAGTAAACAATTTCAGAGAATTAATTCCTCAACCTTAAAAAAAAAAAAAAATGCTCATGTACACTACTTTTGGAATTAACCCATATATAAATGTGTGCATTTTGACAGATTAGTCCCTACCCGCTGCTATAGATGTTAACACATCAAAACTATAAGCATTTTATTGACCATTTTGGAAAAATAGAAAAATAAGTGACGAAAAATTCAGATCACATTGCGAAAAATTAAATATGTTTTATTTTGTGTGTGGAAAATTTACACCGAAAAATCATCGTCGACATTTGGTTGAATATGCCCTCAAAGCTTACAATCAGTATTTTTTGGTTACCCCCGCTGAAGAAATACGAAATGTTGATCATGCACCTGAATTTTTACGTGCATCACATGTTTTAGTGCATTAAACAAATGGTAAAATTACTGCGATATTCGATGCCATTGGGACTTCCAATGGAACATGATACAGAAAATTGTTACGCGTGCAACAACGATGTAAATGGTCTCAATCGAAACAGTAAGTTTACTTAGATAGACTATATATGGAATATACAATTATTTATTCTTATAGAACGATCCGGTTTTATATACAAAGGTGTGCCAAGTGCTCACGTACCAGTTCCACACAGTGATGAATTGCCTGTCCCAGTCCATCCATCGACATACCAATATGACACTGCGTCCTATGAAGTACAATCACAAACTTCAGCAACATCATTACATCATGCTGATTCTGATTACCTTCAGCCAGTTGTACAATATGCATCACTAATTTCGCAGGAACATTTAGATGGAATCGTTCGAAATCTGACGCTATCTCAAAATAATGCAATGACATTGGCTTCGGAACTAAGAAGCGTCAACTTGCTGGCACCAGGTGTAAAAGTTACATCTTACAAATACCGGCAAGAACTATATATATGCCTTATTTCATGCTTCCCGAGGACTCAGCTTATGCATATTGTCAAGATATTCCCGGTTTTATGAATGAAATGGGAATCTGCAACTATAATCCATCTTTATGGTGTCTTTTCCTAGACTCTTCAACCAGAAGCTTAAAAGTAGTCTTACTATTTGAAAACAGCAGCGTTAAACCAGTGCCATTGATGTACGCTCTTGGAATTCATGAGTCGTATAATACCATGAAATTAATTCTGGAACGCATCAGTTATGACGCACACAATTGGCGCGTAAATTGTGATTTTAAGGTTCTTTCATTACTAGCTGGAATGCAAACTGGCTATACAAAGCACGTGTGTATTTTTTGTAAATGGGACAGCCGTGCAAAATGCAACCAGTACGAAAAGCGAGATTGGCCAAAACGCGATTCGCAAGTTGTTTGCGAATTTAAAGTTATTCGTCACCATTGATCCCCCTTCAGAAAATAATTCTACCGGATCTGCATGTCAAGCTGGGAGTTGTAGAGAATTTTTTAAAGCGTTTGGTTCGCGTTAACGAAAGTGCATTACCATACTTGAAAAACAACGCTTTTCCAAAATTATCTATTGAAAAACTAAAAGAGGGTAATTTTGTGTAACTAAAATGTGACTGCAACATATTTTGTATCACTATTTTTTAACCGGTGTAGTTAACGGTCTACATAAATTTAAGGGGTACGAGAACTAAACCCGTGGAACTCAATTCGTGAGGTAATTGAAAATGTTGTTTGCAAAAATCGCTCACGGATCGCTCACCAGACTACAACATGATGAAGTCTTTCGCCAAACTTGGCGTTAATATGTCGTTTAAAATCCACATGTTACATGCACATTTCGATTTTTACGAACGACAATTGTTCACAGAAACAGACGAAACTGGCGAAAGATATCATCAAACTACACTCAGAGAACTAATTGGTTGAAAAGAGGTCGTAGCAACCGTAAATTCGGCTGTTACCACCGAATTGAGGTTGCCACAACCAAATTGAGGTTGCCACAACCGGATTGAGGTTGTTATAACCGAATTTAGTCTCCACAGCCGAAATTCGGTTGAAGCAACCTCGTTTCATAATTGAATCGGTTGTGACAGCTGAATCTTCAAATTATATTTGCTCAGTCAACTAAAGTTTTTAAAATTTCGGTTGAAACAACCGAATTTCAAATTAATTCGGATGCAACAACCGAAATTGGTACCTAATCTAGTCTTAACCAACCTCAACTCGGTTGTAGTAACAGAATTTGACATCAATTCGGTTGTAACTATCGAATCTGTTTCAATTCGGTCGCAATAACCGAATCTAGCCATAATTCGGTTGCAACTACCGAATTTGGCGTTAATTCGGTTGCTGTAACCGGATTTCTCATGAATTTTCTGTAGGTACAACCGAATTCATTTTCAATTCGGTTACCACAACATAATTCTATGTATTTAAAATCTGACGTTTAAAATTTTATAATCAAATATTATTTTAAAAAGGTAAGTAAAATATATTTTGTATTAAACCGTCTTATTTTGCAGATGTTATTTAAGCAGATATCAACAGCAGATATATGTATATGCGGTAGTCTGGATACAAAACGGCTTTGGACATAGAACAACCGATACAACACGTCAGAATTAGTGCGGTGTCCCATGATGGCCGGGATTTCAATAAAGGTTGGAAGAGGCATGTAAATCAAATTTATTATTATACTTATATAGATTACCCCATATATATGACTTTATTTTCTCGCTTTTTGATTCATTTATAAAAATACAAGAAAATAAATCATCACTTAATAATAAAAAAAAAACTTTAATAATTCATTTATGACAGTATCTAAATTCGGTTGTAACAACCTCTAATTCGGCTGCGACAACCTCTAATTTGGATGTGACAACCTCTATTGAGGTTGTGCCAACCTTTACTTCGGCTGAGTCAACCTCTAATGAGGTCGAGTACCTCTAATGAGTTTGTGTCAACATCCAATGAGGTTGTGTCAACCTCCAATTAGGTTGTGTCAACCTCTAATGTTGTTGTGTCAACCTCTAGTTATGTTGTGACAACCTCTGAATTCGGTTACGGCTAATTCGGCTGTCTCAACCGAATTTTTCTGTGAGTGTATAATGGCATTCGAAGACCGTTTCGCTGGAAAAAGAATAGACGCAATGCTTGCTGATTTCTGCTGGTCGATTGCAAACAAAGAGTAAAAATTTAAAAAAATAAGAGCAAATATAGTTCCATGACCGCTTGAAAATGGACGTCCATTATTTGTAGATATAAATTTTGGCAAATAAATATTAAACAAATTGATTTTAAACAAGTTCTTAAAGTTTTTTCATTTAAATAATCTACTACAAATTTAAAATCGAAATATCTCGTGATTTCGAGCTAACTTTTCAAGACGAGGTACACCACTGGGTTCTACGATCCTAAATTAGGTTGAAGTATCTCGGCGTTTTGGTGTGTCATTTTCTCCTACTTACAGTGTTATTGATTATGCTTATTCCTAATTACTGAGAAATCCGTATGGCTGTTGTTATGCATCCGATAGTATTGCTGATAGTGCGGTGATGATCGGTACGATGATCGTGGTGGGTTACTAGGAGGAGGTTCGGTGGCAGTCGTTGTTGTTGTTGCAGCATACAACGTAACCCCCAGATAGGGTCAAATGTTGACTTTCCTTGAAATTCCAATTAACTTCACATATTGAATCCTTCTACAGCTAACGAATCATGGATACTAAAGTATATCCCCTTGCCAGATGAGGTAAACCCCATGGCGTGAAACCCACTTACTTCTTACTCAAAATTTTCTCCAAATTGTAGCATTAATTATAGTAGCCGTCGGTAGTGAAATGTTAGTATGCGCGGCTCTTGTACACGAGAACTTGGGTTCGATTTTTGCTCTGACTATCTTACATTTCTGTCGACGGTGATCACGGTGGTTTTTAATGGCAAAGTACCATTAAGAGTGTTCGCAAAATACCGTTTGGAACCGGTGTAAAGTTTTAGATCCCATCAGTGAGTGTTTAACTAGAAAGCGCACAAATCAGTGGTTGTGAGAAGCTATCTCCAATCCCTTCATGGGGTGTAATAAGAAATTACTTTTTTTAGTTTTTGTTGCATTAATTAACGATACCTATATCTGAATATTTGAAGAAATGATTTTATATCACATTATAAAAATTTATATATATCGAAATATATAAGTAGAATAATATATGTATATATAAGTTAATTATCCACCGAATAACCGCTAAGTAAAAATGCGAGAAATTGCGACCGTACTATGCGGTTGTGTAAACAATTCTACTTTATTTTAAACTTTGTTCAAACTTATCCAATGTTCTACTTCAGTGGAGAAGCCTTTATTCGCTATGTGTGAGTTGCCTATGTGAGCATTCTTCCTCGGGATTAACAAACGTAAACCTCTGACTAAGCATATTGCAGCCTCGCGCAGGTGACCTAAATAATATGAGTTGTTTGCTTAAGCATATTGCAGCCACGCGCAGGTGACTTAAGTAATATGAGTCTCAACTAGAGTTTATTTAGCAAACGTAATATGAGGTAAGTATTTGGCAATATACGAGGTAAGTATTATAATTAAGTACTAACTGGGAATGAAGGTATGTATTGGCTTATCGGCTGTTGACTGCTCCTCCCCTCCCCTCCCCTCTGAATCGGGGCGTGTGTGCTCCGACTTGTTATTTCGGCCCGTATTTCCTCGATGTTAAATGGTTTAGCACTTTTTCTGCGTAGTGAGAAGATTATGGCCCATGTGACGAATGGCATCGTGATTATGAATGATATAAGAGCTAGTTTGTGAGATACAATTTCATCTTCCAGTGTCTGCAGATAATCGGTGTTCTTTAGGTAAATTTTGTGAAGATACGGTAAAGAGAGTTTCGTTTCGTATCCTACATTTATCATGTTCACTGTCTTCGGCGGGTGGAGTTCCACTAAGTTTCTAGTTTGCTTTGAGTTGTAGAATGTTGTGCCGTTTATGGTTATGTTATTGGAGAATGTAACCAGTGCTGTGCTTTCGATTACTATGTTACTGGCGTCAGTTATGTTTGTTTTGCGAACGTTATTTGGAAGGATCACCCCCTCTAGTATTGGTTGAATGTTTGGTATGTTATCGCTCGATTCCGTTGAACATGATGCTTTGCTGTTGTTCAGTAGGGTGGGATAAACAGTTGCTTGATGCAGCCTTGCAAATGTTAGTGTCTCCAGCTTTGATACAGTTGGTGACTGGGATATTGTGGCCATCACATTGGGCTGCTTCGTTGGTGTCTAGTTTGATGGCGGAACCTTCGTGGACTACAGGATATACTCTTAAATACTTGCAGAATTTATTAATTAAGGGTACTTTAATTGTGTAAAATATAATATTATCGTTTTGAAAGACGCTTATATTACTAGATTTTAATATGGTATCAACGCTTAATGGTACTATTTCATTTCTCAAGCATGTGTGTAATTTCGACATTGTCTAGAATAATTGGATTTACTATGTTTGCTTTTGCTAGTGTAATAGCCAGGGCTAATTGGTTGAGAAAAAAAAATTACGTCTCCATTTCTTGCGGCTATTAGTTCGAGCAGAATTAGCTCGTCTTCCCCAATGACATTAGGCATATTATAGGTTCTCTGTAGTTCGTTAATTCTCTCGGTAAGTTCGTTGATTTTCTGCTGTAGTACCGAATTAATGTTCGTCTGTCTATTGTTATTCTGAACGAGCATGTCCTCTTTTGTCGACAGTAGGTCCAAATCGGCGTGGTCTGGAGTTCCCGCGATGAATTTAAGTGCTGACCCGATAAAATCGAGTGATCACGCAAGTCGTCTGTTTACACGGAGTGTCTGTAGCAGCCTGTGAATCTCTTTGTTTTGGTCTCTAATGAGTTCCGTAACTCGATGGTCCGTGAACTGTTGAAGTAGGTTGTTATTTTCCCTTATTATACATTCATAGTCCGTCAGGTTAGTTCTGTGTATCATGAGCATGTAGTTTTCGTACGTCGCCGCCTCTCCTTTTGATATCGATACAAAGTGTGCGTCCGAGTAATTTACTACCTTTGCGGACACGGAAGTCGTAACCGACAAGAACAATCTAAAAGAAAAATAAGGGATTATCTTAAATTACTTTTATGCACGCGATTACAGTCAATTAGAACGGTTGTACCTAAATCCTGCTGTATTATGCCCTCTATGTACCACTTGTCGAACTTATTCCCCAATCTTCTATTCCTTTTTACAAATACCCTCCCACCAGGCTGGAAAGTTCGGGGAGACACGTTCTCATTACATGCTCGCAAGGTTTTTTGTTGGGCTGATGTCAACTTATTTTTTATATCTTCAGTAACTCCCTGAGGCACCGTGTTTATAACGTCTATGGGCTTCATGCCCGTTACAGAGTGTACGGTATTGTGGTTTTTTAGTGTTGCCAACAGTATGCGCTCTGAAATGTCGTCTATATGCTGTTGAGCTTTTACACATCTTGCGATTTACTTTCGCTATGCATAGGTGGGATGAAAAACTGTTCCGCACTAAAGTGGTCCCTTAGAAATGTCCCTATTATATTCGATTGAAACGATCTTTCATTATCTGACACCACTAATTTTACATTCTTGAATTTGTTCATGACTTGCAGGAGCGCTGTTTTCACGTCTAGACTATTTTTTGAAGCGATGGGTATTGTCGTCGCGAATTTTGAAAATTTGTCTATACAGGTTAAGAAATGCGACTTGTTCGTGATTAGAATATCCATATGCAGAATTTGTCCTGGGTAATCTGGCATGGGTGTGGAGGCTACTTCGGTCTTAACCGGTCTCCTTTGGTACTTGATTTCCCTACATATCCTACAGTTGTCGATCGAGACCTTTAGCTTCTTTTTTATGCCGGGGAAATAGTATTCGTCAATGATCTGTTGGAAATTCTCCTGCATCGACCTGTGCGCTCGGTTGTGTTCGGTGGTAATGATATCCATCTGATCGTCTTCCCTTATGATGTCTCTAACTAGTTTCTCTGTGTGAATGAACTTTGCAGATGGAAAATGTGAAACTATGGCGTCCTGAAAATCGCCTAGAGTCTGAAGATCGCACTGAATAGCATTTGTTCCGGTTGGCTGTACGATTCCTTCTAGGATCTTCAATAAATTGTCAATACTATTGTAGTTAATCGTATGCGGCATACGGTATGCCGTAAGAAGCGTTGAAAAATAATTTTTGTACTTTTAGAGCACGAACTGTATTTCGATATTATTAACTGGTTTTTGAACTGGTTAACCGGGTACTTTGTCCTCTGTATAGTGTTCGTCAGGGATTCTTCGCTATGAGCTGTGTCGTCGTCTGTGTTAATGTATTGTCTGTCGTTTTCCTTTCCTGGTTTATAAAAGAATTTTGGTGCGGACTTCTCAATAATAGAGCGCCATCTCTTCATTTTCGAATTTGGATTTTGTCCGACATCGCGAATGTGAGCGGTTGGTGGTCAGTAAAAATGTGTATGTCTGACACACCGTATAGGTAATGTCTACGTTCTTTCAGTGCCCATACGATGGCGAGCAACTCCCTTTCGTTTTTCGCGTAGCCACATTCGGTTTTAGATAATACTCTAGATATCATGGTTATGGGGCGTCCGTCTTTCGATAGTACTGCTCCTAGGGCAACCGCAGATGCGTCAGTTGTCAGTTCAAATTTCCTATCGTAGTCCGGGTAGGACAGCATTACGTCTTCAGACGATAGAATCTTTCGGAGTTTTTCGAATGTTGTGAGTGCTTCCTGGTCAAGTTTTATCTTGACATTTTTTGATTTTTTTGCCGATATTTTTCCATTTTCTCCTTGAAGGTATTTCGTTGTAGGTTTGGCTATTTTCGAGTAGTCCTTAATAAACTGTCTATAGAATCCGGATAGTCCTAGAAATGATCTAAAGCTTTTTAGGCTTTCTGACATGTTCTAATACCGTCAATGGTCACGATAAAGTATAGAAATTCTACCTCCGTTCTAAAGAATTTTGATTTTTCCAGGGAAATTCTCATACCAACTTCTGCAATTTTCTTTAAGATATTGTTGACGTGTTCTAAATGCCTGTACTCGCTTTCGGAAAAGATTGTGATATCGTCCATGTAGACTTGGCACGTTTTGCCAATGTCCTCACGCAAAATATCGTCGATGGTCCTTTGGAAAATACTTGGGGCATTTCTCAGCCCCAATGGCAACCGGCAGAATTCGTATTTTCCATTATTTATGCTGAAAGCGGTTTTCCTTCTATCTTTTTCTGCTAAAAGGATTTGGTGGTAACCTGATTTAAGGTCGAGCGTAGTGAAATACCTCGATTTTCCTAGATTTGCCAGGATCATAGGAACCTTCGGTATAGGATATTTATCATTGGTGGTATGGTCATTTAGTTTCCTAAAATCGATAACCAATCTATGCTTTGGGTTCTCGTTCTCATCGGTACCTTTTTCCGGACGACGAGGACGGGTGCATTGTAGGGGGAGAAGGATTTTCTTATGATCCCGTCCTTGAGGAGTGCTTCGATTTCTTTGTTCACAAAGTCTGACAATTTTACGGGGTATGGATATGATTTCGAATAGATTGGCTCATCATTTTTTGTTGAAATAGTGGCTTCTACGTTGGTGTTATAGGGCAGTGTCCGAATGGGGTCAGCGAATGCTCTCTGATTCGTTTTGAGGGACTGAGGTCTTGCCAATATTTATAAAATTTATTTGCTGCGGACTCTTGTAGACAATGGGGTCTTTATTTTTCCTATATGACAGAGTATCGTTTCCTATATTAATTCTTGCGTTTATTTTCCTTAAAAATTCGTAACCTATTATCCCGGCGAAATTTTTGAATGACGGAAGCACAAAGAATGTGGTAACGTAACCAAAGACTACTACACCACACTCGTCGGTGATCAGATTTGTACCGTTTATTGAGTTGACATTGAAAGTATTCATGAGCGGTATTACACCGACTAGACTGTTTATTGGTTTAATAACATTTCTTGACGTTCCTGTGTCTATTAGGAACTTCAACTCCCTACCCCCAACAGACTTGGTTATGAATGGGAATTGGGTCCTAGTCTAAAAAAATTAGCTCTTCGATCTCAACATCTTCTTCATCGTAATGGGTTGATGCGATTATGGACCCTACGTCCTCTTCATAGTCGTCGTAGCCATCGCCGGCTTCCTGAATGTCCTCGGCGATGTGGTTGACTCTTGGTGCTTTTTGAGTGGGAGCGCTTCTCCTGGAGCCACTGTTTTGGAATTTTCTTTTAAAATGTTGTCTCTGAGTGCCTTGGTTGCCAGTCTGCTGTTGCTGGTTGGCGTAAGCCGTGGGACGGCGGAACATAGATGAACTCGGATCCACGTCCATAGGAACGGCTTGAGATGTTTGCATACGATTGTCATTCTTTGAAAAGTTCCGTTCGTTTGTGTTCTTCGTTTTGTACGCTGGGTGCGAAATTTTAGGTGGCGTTGTGTTTGACAGTTGTGGGCGAAGCACTCGAGCGTTGTCGCCAATCGCAAATATTCTCGCAAACTCCTGGCTCCTCTGATCTGACTCTAATTCTTGGGCTGTAGCCAGTGCAGTTGGTAGATCGGTGGGTCTGGCGGAAATTTCAATATCGCTATCATGGTTCGGATAGCTCATCTTATTTTTATTTATTATGAGCGTCAGGTGCTGATCTAAGAGATCATAGAAGTCAGAAATTGACTTTTCACCTTGCCTTAAAATGCTGAATTCATTTTCAAGTGCTTGCAGTGATCGCTTGTCACCAAAGCACTGGTCCAATCTGGCTATGATGGCCTTAAAATTTAAGCCCGTATTGAATGACGCTAGTTTGTCTTTTTTGATGT
Organism: Phaonia tiefii; assembly: GCA_963931995.1. Classification (NCBI taxonomy): domain Eukaryota; kingdom Metazoa; phylum Arthropoda; class Insecta; order Diptera; family Muscidae; genus Phaonia; species Phaonia tiefii. Next base: position 203,035,913 of record OZ008368.1, read on the forward strand.
TCCTGTTATCTTGTTTCTCAGGATGCCGACTGCAATGTAATTGTTTTCCGTGTTTGGCGGATAATAATTCATTGCGAAATGGGCTGCTTCCCTCCAAGCGGGGAATGCTTTAATTTCGCCTCTGAATTCGGGCACGGACTTCACTAGATCTAAAGATGTTCCCCTAAAATTGCCTAGAGCGACAGGCTCGTACGCCTCTTCGCCTGGAGGTTTTAGACATTGAAGCTGGTTTGTCAGATCTGTGATTTGTGCCGCTAATTGTTTTGTCATTGTCTCTACGGACACTTCGACTAGCCTCAATAATTCGTCTTTAGTCATCGTCATTTTGTTAGGTCTTTAATACTCCGGTACACAGAAAAATCAATTCGGATTCTCAAAAAAAAAAATTTTCTTTCTTTTTCTTCTTGATTTATATTTTTGTCTAATTTGAATGGCTTGTTGCCAAAAAAAACACAAACAGCTCTTTTTGATTATTTTATTTATGCGTTCTTTAACACGTATTGTTTAAACCGGAAAAAAATTTACCTATCACACATGTTTGAGAAAAAAACTAGTTCTTACATTATTTTTCCTAACGTCATGCTTAGTCTAGTTATATTTATCTCGTTCTGATGTCTTTGGTATAGCTTCTCTTGCCGTCCTCCAGTCCTTCCGGGATGCGCTTGTAGGCTTTGATATTTCACTTTTCCTTCGGGGTTATAAGCGTTCGGATTCGGTCTTCACTCGTTGTTTTATGTGAATTAAGTTTTTTGGCAATAAGGTTGGTTATAGAGATATGTACTATTAATTTGACTTTTAAGTTTTTTTGAGTTATTTTTTTTTACTTTCTCTTTTTTACGGATTTATTAAGTTTCTGTGATTTAATAGTCTCTTTTTTATAAAGATTCTTTCCACTTTCCCCTTTATTGGGATTTATTAAGTTGTTGTGTTAAATAGTCTCTCTTTTATAAAGATTTTTTTGATGTGTTAACATCTATACGCGCGCCTCTAGGGCAGTAAACTATAAATTTAATACATACGCAAGTGTTAGGTTTGTAAGAGTAAATCATCGTTTGTTTGTTCGTTGCTTGGCAGTCGGTATTGAAAGTGATTATTGGGCGATTTTCATATAATTTTCCGATTTTCTCCGGAAATTCATAGCCGATTTTATTAATTTTTGGATTAAAAAGCTAGTGCGGGTTTCGACGAAGAGTTTAGGCCAAAAATTAAGGCGAGCCGAGATTTAAGTGTTTTAATTTGGAGTATTAATTTGGAGTAATATTAAAAAAGTGTTTTATGTTGATCTTCGGTTATATCGTACGAATATAACAATGTATGTATGTATGTAGAAGTGTCTGTTGCTTTGCATTCTTTGACTTTTGTGGGAATAAAACAAAAAGTATTGAGCAAGAAAATAATGACACATGTGCTTGCACTGGGTCTTTAAATAATTTTAAGTATTAATAATATTTAACTGTAACGTCATCATATGATTGAACGCTGTTTTTTATTTTCCAATGTAACATTTACGAATGTGTTCATAGAAATCGAACAGGTACCGTGTAGCAAAAAGGTGTTAACACATCGCCCGTGAGTTCGAACACTCATTGGATTTTTTTTTACTTTCTCCTTTATAAGGACTTTTTTTAGTAGTTGTGATTAAATAGTCTCTTTTTTATAAAGATTTTTTCACTACTTTTTTCTCACTTTCTCCTTTATAAGGATTTTTTTAGTTGTTGTGATTAAATAGTCTCTTTTTAATAAAGATTTTTTCACTACTTTTTTTTTAACTTTCTCCTTTATAAGAAGTTTTTTATTTGTTTTCTAAGTTGGACGCCAGTTAATTACCCACCGAATAACCCCTAAGTAAAAATGCGAGAAAGGCGACCGTACTATGCGGTTGTGTAAACAATTCTACTTTATTTTAAACTTTGTTCAAACTTATCCAATGTTCAACTTCAGTGGAGAAGCCTTTATTCGCTATGTGTGAGTTGCCTATGTCAGCATTCTTTCTCGGGATTAACAAACGTAAACCTCTGACTAAGCATATTGCAGCCACGCGCAGGTGACCTAAATAATATGAGTTGTTTGCTTAAGCATATTGCAGCCACGCGCAGGTGACTTAAGTAATATGAGTCTCAACTAGAGTTTATTTAGCAAACGTAATATGAGGTAAGTATTTGGCAATATACGAGGTAAGTATTATGATTACGTACTAAGTAGGAATGAAGGTATGTATTGGCTTATCGGCTGTTGACTTATATAAGTATTAGGGCGGGTCAAATTGTATGGAATGATTTTTTTTATGAAGCGTATGGCAAAAACGTAATCTATAGGTCATTCTGAGAAATTTTGCTCAAGATACCTTAGCTCTAAGTCGGACTTAGAGCCCCCCATAAGGCATTTTTATCACCTTTCAGAATCTGTATTGATACCTGTAGAATAAGTTAATTTTAGGCTATTTTTCGACAAATAATTCCTAATATCTCTGCTAAAAATAAAAAAAAAAATTGGTATCAATACAGATTCCAAAAGGTGATAAAAATACCTTTCAAACAAGCCCACACTGAGAAATCTACTATAATTCTATCCGATTTTATGACGAATTTAATTAAATTATTCTATGTATATATGGAAAAATATCTATTTGGAAATTTTGGGGGGCTCGAAATCCGACTTAGAGCTATGGCAAAATTGCTCAAAATCACCTATAGATTATGTTTTTGCCATACACTGCATCAAAAAAAAAAATTAACCCGCCCTAATAAGTATATAAACGTAATCTTTTTTATGTGCGAAACGTTGAAAGGAGGATTTTTACGATATTGAACTAATTTTCATCGTTTTTGCTTGGCTATCAAGGCGGATGGGAGGCGACACTTGGCTAAGGATACTTGAAACAAGAAGTGGTCGAGAATTACTGCTGTCATTGCTCCAAGTGTTTGCTACTGGAATTTGGTTTCGCCACCCACCGAAATCGACATAATGGTGGAGGCTGGAGGTTTCATGCTTGTATTATGAAGAAATAAATTGTGCATGTCACACAAATTACAAAACAAATTGGTGTCATAAAACCCTCGATACTCACATGTCGGCAGCAATACTCATACCATTACATTCGAACTTTCGATACAAAAAAACGAACCGTCAAGGAAAAATTTAATAAAAAATCATATTTTTATATCCGCTCATACACAATGTATTTTACCCTGCGAAATCACACACATGTATGTACTGACATAAAAGGCACCGATGAAGAAAAGAAAAGAACAGGCCAGTCAAAGGAATCGTTTATCGATAAAGAAGGACAATATAAGGAAACCAATACAATAAACAATATGAAAATCATGCTGTTCCAACACCAGCTGCTGGAAGAAATCTTCTGGGGAGATTCAGGAACCAAACAAAAATGCTGTAAAAAAGGGCATTTAATGTATTGTGTAAATATTGTTTGGGAGCACAAGTCATTGCAAAGGAAACGAAGTTCTCAGAAGATATATTCCAACTGACGCAGCAAAATTTAGTGAAGTTTAATCAGCGTTTTGGCATCAGTCATCATGGGGTTATTCTCATGCAGAGACACAGTTGTTGTGTATAGAACACAATACAAAATGGCATACACAAATGCATATACATTAGGGGTATTCTATTATGACAATTTTTTTTTTTTTTAAATTTACATGGCTGTACACGATGAGAAATATTAAAAAAATCATAACTGCGTTTTTAGTTTTTTATTTCATTCAAAAAAGTTCACGCACCAAACGATTTTAAAATTTACATGCGCATATACACACAAACATGTACATTTGCATTGGCAATGTATAGCTGTTGACCGCTTTTGCTATTTGTTTTCGTTTGCTTTTGTTTTGTTTTTGTTGTTATACTTGAAAACGAAAATGAAAAAATTCTTACATTGGAAATATTTTTATTTATTATTTAATTTGACATTAGAAGAAATAAATTTCAAATTCAAGGTTCGTCCATTTTTACAAAACGAATATAAATCTTTCACTTCTTTAATGGCTCGTTCGGCACATATATTAGACCGTTTTAAATTTGGAATGGCTGAATCTTCCTTCACCCAGTGTCTATTTAAACATTGATGTGCAGTTTTGAACGGCTTCACAGATTCTTCCAAGCATTCAAAATTATTGTTGCGAAAACGTTGGTCGGAAAACCATACTTCGTACCATGCACTGCATATAAATTGACAAAGTGGTAAAAGTTTTTCTCTGTGATTGGGAAGGAGTATAAATGTGAGCAATGCAAGAATAGCTCTGGAGTTCCAACAGGCGTTACTGAGCGATGGTAAAACTCGAAAGTTAATGAACGGAAAAACGTTATGTTTTTGATAATACTTAAAGTAAAGTCCAAGGTCATACAAATACTGCATGTCATCGCGCCATTTGATATTAGGAATTTTCATTTTTTTGTCGCTTTGTTGGAAGTTTTGTTTCAGATTTTGAAAATCAGTTATTATATCTGAAAATATTTCGTAGGAAATATTTGGTGATACTGTTTTCGCGCCAAGTAATTCATTCATTACATGCTTAAGAATTAAGTCCAAAACATGGTGTTGGCAACCAACATATTGTGGCGGTGTCAAAGATTTTTCTTCAAAGCATGATTGTAGATAATGAACAATTCCATTTTTTTCCCCTGTATTGACATTTGTTGTATCACATACAATCATTTTAACCGAGTTCCACAAAGAAAATCGGTCGAGAATTTCCTTTATGCTTGTAAATTTAAGTAGAGTTAGAAATGTATATAAAATCTTAATTTTTATTTCTTACCTTCAAATATTGTGACACTTTTTCCATTCTCAAGCACCATTACTGCTACTCGCACTTCTTTAGTTTCATTTGACAATACCACTACCTGCACTTCCTTTTTTTCCAAACTTTTTCCCGTCAAAATGAAGACACCAATTCTCGTTTTGTAACGTTGTCATATATTTTGCTTCCAATCGCTCGGCTGATTTTATTGAGGCTTTATATACGGCAGATTGTGTGGGTGCTGGAATAGCAATGCCTGATTTCACTAATGCTTCACATACTTTAGTTGCTTTTCTGCTACTCAAACTTGTTTCCTCTATCATGTCTACTGCGACCCTTGTTTGACACTTGACTTTTCTAAGTCTTTTTGTAGGTGGTTCAGGGTCATACAATTCAGTATCTCCTTCCAGGGACGATATTGTTGTGTCAGATACACTTGAATTTATATTACTTTTGTTTTGTACGGTCACTGGTTTAAGTAAAACAATTTTTGATGGATGAATATTTGTTTCCTTTTCAGTGGTGTATCCAACATCTCCATTGGAATTTTGTTGAAGTGCATACAAGTTTTTGTCTCCAACGCTCAGCCAAATACCATTTGGATTGGTTACATCAAACAGTTCTCCAAAAACTATAGAAACTTCTCCATTAGGTCGCTTTAAAAACTTGGAATAATTTTTAAAGAGATTTTCTACTTTTCTTTCAATTGAAGTTTTAGCTATACTTGGAAAGTTTAATTTTCTCCATAAATCCACCAATTCGTCGGCAATAATTTTAAATCTTGCTTTTTTACTTTTTTCGATGTTTGCCAATGAGTTATATCTACCTATGATAACGGTCTTCTTAGGTATTCTGCAAAATGCGTTCAAATTTTTGTCAACCTGTTTTATTTCTTGCCGTCTATTTTTGCTTTTCTCGAAGCGAACCAAAGACTTTTCCCATTGTTGCGAATTTCTTGAAATTGCATTTGTACTTTTCTTGAAACTCATTTTTTTCCACTGTTTAAAAATGTAAATTGTTTATGACACAACGCACCGATCAGCGAGCACAAAATAACTGAAGTGCTTCAATCAATTTGCTTTCAGAGATAAAATAAAAGCAGAGAAGTACTCAGTTCTGACTGCAAAATAGCGGTAAATATTTTTATAAGAACTAGAAAGCAAACGAAAACAAAAAGGAAAGCGCTCAATAGCAAAACCGGTCATACATTGCCAATGCAAATGTACATGTTTGTGTGTTTGTGTTTCAAATATAACAACAAAAACAAAACAAAAGCAAACGAAAACAAATAGCAAAAGCGGTCAACAGCTATACATTGCCAATGCAAATGTACATGTTTGTGTGTATATGCGCATGTAAATTTTAAAATCGTTTGGTGCGTGAACTTTTTTGAATGAAATAAAAAACTAAAAACGCAGTTAAAATTTTTTTAATGTTTCTCATCGTGAATGGGCATGTAAAACATAGGTTAAAAAAATAGAATACCCCTAATATACATAGTAATATTTGAACATATATCATAAACACATCGACTCATATGCCATAGATATGGGAGGTGCCAGAGGTTGCCAACCCATAGATAACGTTGTAAGGGGCACTTATTAAGCACACACCTATTTTAAACAGGGCTTTACAAATATATGTTTGATGATTATTGTCTTTTATACAGGTAATGTTTTACGCTATAGAACACCAAAAATAACTGCTTTCAAATATAGTGAATTCAAGATTTATGGACCTGATTCAATTTTGAAACGAGTTATTTCACATTGATCACCATCTGTACTTGGTGAAATAGGACGTATAACTGAACACTGCATTCGTGTAAAATAATTGTTTGTGCAGGGCGTAAAGCAAAATAAAGTAAAACAAATACGATTTTTCAAATATTTTTTTATAGTTAACTAGATATAATTACGAATAATAAAGCAAACAAACATGTATGTACTTCGTAAATTGATTCTATATTGCACCAAATGGTTGAGTAGCGTCATTCTATCTGAAATATGAATAAGTGCAAATGTGGAACTTAAAAAAAAAAATCCAATGAGTGTTCGAACTCACGGGCGATGTGTTAACACCTTTTTGCTACACGGTACCTGTTCGATTTCTATGAACACATTCGTAAATGTTACATTGGAAAATAAAAAACACCGTTCAATCATATGATGACGTTATAGTTAAATAATATTAATACTTAAAATTATTTAAAGACCCAGTGCAAGCACATGTGTCATTATTTTCTTGCTCAATACTTTTTGTTTTATTCCCACAAAAGTCAAAGAATGCAAAGCAACAGACACTTGTACATACATACATACATTGTTATATTCGTACGATATAACCGAAGATCAACATAAAATACTTTTTTAATATTACTCCAAATTAAAACACTTCAATCTCGGCTCGCCGATATCGGATCGCCTTAATTTTTGGAATAAACTCTTCGTCGAAACCCGCACTAGCTTTTTAATCCAAAAATTAATAAAATCGGCTATGAATTTCCGGAGAAAATCGCGTGGGAAGATTATATGAAAATCGCCCAATAATCACTTTCAATACCGACTGCCAAGCAACGAACAAACAAACGATGATTTACTATTACAAACCTAACACTTGTGTATGTATTAAATTTATAGTTTACTGCCCTAGAGGCGCGCGTATAGATGTTAACACATCAAAAATATATATAACAACAACATTTTTTGTCTGTTTGTCAGTATGGAACAGTTTTATCCTTATGCACCACAGATGTTAAGTAATGATTAGTAATAGTAATTAGTGATCGTAATAAATACTAATTAAATTACAAAATCAAAAGTAATCAGCAAATAATCCGACTACTTTCAGAGATTACTTTTGATTCTTTTTGAATATTTTGAAGTGTATTTGATTCATACTTATGGGATATCATTAAAAAATATAGTGCCGCAAATTGTTGTCCATATCAGATTAAACCAGTATTTGGTATGAGTTATATTTTTCTTTACCTGTATAAATTGTATAAGATTTTTGTTTGTCATTATTTTTAATATTGTTTTTTCCTCACGCCCATACACGCTCCCGTGATAAGAACGAACAATTACTGACGATTATGACCTGTAACGTCTGATCACGAACGATTCGTGTGTTCTGCTCATCACCATTTATTATACATGCATGTACTAAAGGGTTTTTCAATAAGAGCGCTACAAAAGTTTTTTTAAATAAAACAAAACCGGTTTTAGATACCAATAAAATTCGTTATTCCTGTGAAAGTACGTTCGATGCCATTATGTATAGAACTCGATTTCTTTTGCATGGCCACCACGGGCACGCTTGCAGAAGTCCAGACGCTGAACCCAATTTTCGACGGTTTTCCAGCATAAATCGGCCGATACTGCTACAATTTCACGTTCGATATTCGTGCGAAGTTCATCAATCGTCGCTGGCTTGTTGGCATAGACCATAGACTTGACATAGCCAAACAGGAAATAATCTAACGGCGTCAAATCGCACGACCGAGGCGGCCAATCGATTGGGCCAGTTCGTGAGATAACACGTTCACCAAACTTGGTTTCCAATAAATTGATTGTGGCATTCGCTGTGTGGCTTGTGGTGTCATCCTGTTGGAACCACATGACCTCCTAGTCCATATTATTGAATTGTGGCCAAAAATATTCGGTTATCATTGAACGGCAGCGATTCGCATTCACAGTAATGTGCCGGTCTTGATCATCACGGAAGAAGTACGGCCCAATGGCGCCGCCGGCCTATAAACCGCACCAAACCGTAATTTTTTCAGGATGCAATGATGACTCATGGATTACGTGTGGATTGCTGTCTGACCAATAACGCATATGTTGCTTATTGACGAAGCCATTCAGCCAGAAATGAGCCTCATCGCTGAAGATGATATTCCCATGAAAATCCGAATCATTTTCAAGTTGTTTCTCAGCCCAATTCACGAACATACGACGCTTATGGTGATCAAGCGGCTTCAGTTCTTGCGTCAATTTGATCTTGTTAGTATGTAGGCCAAGATCTTTTCGCAAAATTCGCCACAACGACGTCACAGAGATGCCCAACGCTTGAGAACGACGTGTGGGAGACACATTAGGGCTTTCTTGAACAGAAGCCTCAGCCGCAGCAATATTCTCGACACAACGGGCACTTCTTTGTCTCACTGGCACGGGAACATTTTTTACTGTGCCTGTGGATTCAAATTTTTCCACTAGACGCTCAATTGTTGATCTGGTAGGACGATTATGACAACTTTCGGTGGTAAATTTTAATAATTTCGACTCGTTGTTGGCTCGTATATCTTTCCATGATGAAATGGCAAACCTTACTGAAGAGAAATGTCAAAAGAGCGGGAAAAATATGGCGTCGTTTGCTGTCCCTATCGATTTACTTTTGTAGCGTCTCAGTTGAAAAACCCGTTATGTGCATGATCCAAATCTTTAATGAGCATACGTGGGGCTTTTTAAATACCATTTTTTTAATTTCTATTATTTGTACCAATTGTAATTGTTCGCACAACACAGTTAGTCTCCTTTTATTGTTTTAAATTTCACTTGTATTATAATTGAAAATATTTGAAAATGTGGGAAATAGAAAAAAATTTTGTAAAAAGTTTACACAAATAAATTGTTATAATTTGAAGTATCATATCATCGGCTAGCCAGCGAGTGATGGTATGTGTTTCTTAGCAAGTAATCGGGAGAGCGAAAAAAAAAAGATTTATGTTACCCCCTAAGGATATATTATTGACATCATATGCCTTAACGATTCATGTTCTCATTTACTCTCTCGTGCCATAACAACACATGGCAGTACTTGCAGGCTAGCTGACTATATGACATTCAAACTGTAATTACCGTGTAATTAGTTATTCCCATGCATGACAACGTGTTTGAAGTGTGAAAGATGTAATTATTGTAAAATTTTAATAATAAAATTTATTTTAGGGCCATAATGTCTGAAAATATTTTCTAAAGCGATTTTTCCGCAGACGACAGTGTTGAGGATCTGAACTATAATCCTTCGACAGGTATGACATCGAGTAAAGGGAGTGGTGAAGTGACTTCCATTTTCATTAAATATTTGCGAGTCAAACATAGTGAAGTTTTCAAAAAATATAAAAGTTATAAAAAAAGTATCCCTTAGGGCGGTAAAGTGAAAAATGAGTTTAACGTATTGTACAATTTTACAGGCTATTTTATCCTTTCCATTGTGGAAAAGAAATTCTTTTGGCTTTCAATTATTTTTGTACCACAGCAGATACATATCTGGTCTGGGTAACACAGAAGCTTGCTTGGATATACGTGTCATTGGCAAACGAATAATTTCAAACGCAAATGAGCATCTTTGGCATGCAGAAAATTTTTTGGAGTACACAATGCTGAGGATATTGCGCAGATGATTGCTGAAATCAACACATCGTTTGATTGGACCAGCTAAAACCTTGTTTTGACCGTTATAAACAACGGTTCCAAGATTACGGTGTAGGAATTAACTTTTTCGAAGATTATATTAACCCTGCTGTTAGATTAGAAAAAACTTACGAATCTTAGATTGAGGGACCATTTGGTCCATACTGCAATTTTCATCCAAAATAATAATTTTATCTTATTCTTTGTAACTATTTTGGTTCAAAAATTTCTAAAGCAAGTATTTGACATATCAAAAACATCTTCTAAATATTTGACATGAATTTACATTCGCTTGGTAATGAAAAAATGTACTATTGACCAAATGGTCCTCTAATCTAAGATTCGTCATTTTGTATTTTTCTCAGTCCTGAATAAAGTTAGAAAATTTAATTTTCGCACATAACATTGTTTTATTAAAAGACCCCATTAGCAGAAAAATTTAGTCAGTATATATCACCGTTCCAAAGTTACAAGGGAAAACAGAAAAAATTTGGACCAAATGGTCCTAATCTAACAGCAGGGTTAATGACGATCTTCGATCAATTTTAAAAACAGATCAGCTACTATGTATCCAGCATGGGATGGTAATAACATAAAGCGATTAATATGGAATTACTCACATGTAAAACTACTTCCAACGATAAAATATGATTTTTCGACTTCTCAAAAGCAACATGTAAAAATGTGTATGTTTATTTTTTTACACATTCGATAAACGCAACAACTTGTGGAAGAAGTGAAAATGGTGGAAGTGTTCGGAAATAATTGAAGAAGACTTGGGTTCATCGTTGCTCTTGTCAGTTGTTATCCGTTCAGAAGCTACTTTTCTACAAAGAATAGTTAAATAGTCTGTGCGATAAGCTGACTTTGCCACATTTTCATGGTCAAAACGTGCAATGTGAGAGGTGCTGTTTATATTTCCTAATAATGAAAACACAAGTATTGATCATCGAAATTGGTTTTATTGTTTTTCAAAATATTCTCCACGAAGATTAATAATACACATCTGAGTGTTCTGGACCAATTTTCGGAGCACTTTTGCCACTCCGAGTGAGGTAGGTTCAATCCATGCGTTTAGAACGCATTAACCGTTTCCTCTGAATTACTTACTTATCCGGTCTCGTACAACCCCGGGGGGTCAGGGACCTTACAAGACGAAGACAACATATTTCGCGAAACAGTTCGATCTTATGCCTTATCTCTCCAGTTGGCAATACCAAGTGTACGCAGGGATTCGTCAACCTGATCCCTCCAGCGGAGTCTTGGTCTTCCTATTTTTCGGCTTCCTTCGAGTTTGGATTCAAATATCCTTCGTGCTAGTTCGTCTTCATCCATTCTACTGACATGGCCTAGCCAGCGCAATCGCGTTATTTTGATCCGCCTAACTATGTCAATGTCGGGATATACATATCTCATGGGTCAAGCGTTGCAGATACTCGCCGTTGTGCACTATATGACCATACTTTTTTCGGAGTATTTTTCTCTCGCAGACTCCTACAGATGTTTCGTCTGCTTGCGATAGGACCCAGGATTCTACACAATAAAAATAAACCAAGACAGGTTGGATGAGAGTCTGGTACAGCTGGACTTTTGTAACTCGAGAGAGGGCTTTAGCTCTAACGTGCTTGCTTAGCCCAAAATAACATTTATTTGAAAGCACAATTCTCCGCTTATTTTCAAGGAGCGGAAACATGGATCCAAACACATTGACCACGCAATTTGATTTTAATATACAGGAGTAAAAATGAATCATTACGTGATATCAAATCAATGTTTTTGCAGATGTGTGTTTGGTCGTGATGGCGAATGACTCTTCTCTGGGGGTTCGTTTACCTTAGTTCATCAAAAGCTTCTGGCAAACAAATCGTTGTGCGCCACTCAGAAGTAAACATCTTTCGACCCACTAATAAATAGAACTGTTGCCATGTGAGCAGTTATGCCACAGATGCAGGCCACCATTTGCTTTGAAGTGCTTCGTACGCGAATGTTGCGTTTGGATCGTCCTGGAAGTCCCATACAGTCTATTGCTGTTTTGTCTCAGATTCGTATGCATATTTCCGTGATTGATCATATAATGTGATCTTGTAGGCGTGTATTGAAGCATTGCCATTGATTTTTATTCAACATTTCGTTGTACCAATCGACACAAGTCTTTTTATGAGCGATTGCCAATTTATATTTAAGACCAAATGTTCATATAATATTGAATATATGCGTGTGTTGGGGTGGAAGTAATACGCAAGGTCGCCTCTATCTCACGGTGTATCACATAACGGTATGACAATACAAGTTTATGCACAGCGTCGACGACGTGCACGAAAAGCGTCGTGAGGCAAATGTCAGTCCCAATCAAATTCATTATTCCAGATTATGGTTAATGTATGAGAAATTCATACTACAAGCTTACAAGTCATGAACATTGACTGTTTCGATTGACTAGTTTCGAATGACTAGTTTCGAACTCGGTGACAATTTCATCATCAGATGCCTAACTACTGTGCCTGAATTGATACCATCGGGTGCCCATCAATCGTATTTACTCGTATACAAACTCAATTCTGCAATTCACATGTGTGAATTAGTATCGATCGAAGATCCCTAAGTACCAACATCAGTGAAAGGCCTATAATTCCAACAACAAGAACTGACAGAATTTTTCCACTATGTTCTTCCTTTTCCTCATGCATTCTCGCATTGTTGCAGTGCTTTGAGGTTTTTACAGTGCTGTAAGATGGTGCATCATGGCCATATACAGATTTACTGTTTTCTTCATAATCTACGGCAAAAGTAATGAAAAATAATCCCTTGAAAATGTTTACGAGATAATTCCATTTTTTGACTGAGATGGATTTTTTGAGTAACTGAAAAACCAGGGTGCACCTGGAAACACTAAATATTGCCTATGCATTGTGCTTTATTCATAGCACATTTTTGACTTCCACTTGGGGCTAAAACCAGCCTATACCATTACCTGTTCGACGCCGTTCATACGCTTACAGCATTTATCGCCAATATGTGTGGTTATCACTAGGACCGTCGTAATTTACCTTCATTTCATTACTTAAAAACCAACCCGTAGAAAACATAGTTTTTGACTATAAATTCTCTATATATGACATACGATTTTTTATTTTATTGCTTATTGATTTGTATGAGAGGTACCACGCCCCTTTGCCCCATCCCGCCCATATTTTGACAGTTCATTTTTGTCGCCGCCATTAGTTTGCTTGCGAAGTTTCAGCTCGATTGGGTTAAAATCGATCCATGCATGCAAGCCCTAAATTATACTTAATTTTCTGTTGCTACACCATTCTTCAGTACACCATTTCTTCTGTTTACCGAAGTAAATGAATTCAGCCCCTAAATCAAAACCATAGCGCTGATCACCGTTCACCCTTTCCTCCAATTGTCGAAACCATTAAATGTTGAAGAGATTGCACGATAGGGTGACGGCCTGGATGAGGCTTCACCTCGAAATAAAAGTTTCAGTGAGATATTTACAAATCTTTACTAAAGATTTCGCGTCCGCCGGTCTCATTCTATAAATGTGTGTAAGCTTAGCGGGAATTCCAAACCCCGACATGGGGTCGACAATTTTGAAACCAGGGTACAGTATACTAAGTCTCCAATCGTCTAAACAGATTTTGCATATGAGCCAATGAATGATCCTTTCCAACTAATATTAATTGACTTTTTAGCGTGATTTGGTTCCTAAGGTCGATACAAATTCGCATAAGTATAAGTATACCATTGATGGTAGACCGCTGTTATCAATACATGCGCAATAGTTAGGCATCTGATGACAGAAAAAGTGTAGAGCAAACCCGACGTCAACTGCAATTAATGAACAGACTGGAACGCTACGGCGCTGATGACCATAGCCGCAATAATCGATACGATCGCCCGCCAACGTGAGTTCAAATATTGGTTCCGACTGTTGAAATTTTTTGTAATTGCAGAAAAAAAACCCTGATATGTATAGGTCAAAGGACATCCAAAAATATTCTTTTATGGAATTGGCTTTATTGCTGATGCCGATTATCTCAATACTGATGGCACAGCTGATGGCGGCAGTGAAATTAAATTGTATCTTGATTGCAATTTTTGTTAAAACCTGTTAATATTTATAACCTTGAAAGTTCCGGCATTTTGACGCTATTTCGTTGGACCGCGGATAGTTACATATTATGAAATTTCTGAATGAAGTACGTGTACGAATTTTTTAGGAACAAAGAATTTCTCTCACTTTTCATTTGCTTGGTTCTCAGCTCTTTGCGAAAATTTCGTACCAAAATCAATTACAGAGTTGTTATCCCAAAGTTATTTAGCACAAAAACAATTGTTTAACAACTCATTGGGACCGGGATTTCAATATTTCGATAATTTTAGCAACCAAAAATTACACAACATGCGATCAAATTAAAACGGAGTGCATACACGAATTATAAATTAAATATTTTCAAGGTAAATCACAGTTAGGTGGGAAGTCTCCTCAACAAAATTTTCCGTTTAGGGATAAAAGTAAAATTTCTTATGAAAATTTCTCAAGAACTTTTTTTTATTCGGTTGTTCGACCTTTTCCTTATCAATAAATAATCAATATTCTTCGAGCTTGAGGTCAGATTTGCTGTTGTTATATTTATTTTCCTCGATATTTCGCTACTTCTTTGTGTAGCATCATCAGGAGATATAAACAATATTTAACAATTAAAACAAAACAAAATTAACAATTGTGAAAAAATTATGTCAATTTAAAAATGTTCAAACAAATTTTCCCGCCTTTTTTCAAAATTTTCTGAAGTTACACAAAGTAGATTTTCCATTAAGACCAATTTGCTCTTTTGTTATCTCACCATCATATGAACTGTGTAAATACATTACAAACCTACTTAAAAAGATAACGGAAAATTCAAAATATAATGTAAATGATGCAATACAATTTAAGGACAGAATAAAGAACCAGAAGATTAGTAGAAACGACATTTTAGTTTCGTTTGATGTAGGATCTCTATTCCCGAGTGTTCCCGTAGACTTAGCTATCAGTATCATAGAGGAAAAATGGAACACATTAAAGCAACATGCAGACATTAATAAATCTTTATTTTTAGATATATTAAGATTTTGTATAGTGGATAACCGATATTTCCAACATGATGGGAGGATATATTTGCAACAAAAGAGACTCCCAATGGGCTCACCAGCTTCCCCAATAGTTGCTGACATCGTTATGGAAAATTTACTGGACTCTGTATCGAAAAATTGGATATAAATCCAAAAATTTTAACAAAATATGTAGACGATTTATTTTGTGTCGTTTCAGAGGACGAAATAAATACAATTTTGGATGTTTTTAACAGTTTCCACTCCAGTATTAAATTTACTATGGAAAAAGAGTCAAATTCAAAACTTCCCTATTTGGACACATTGGTGGTCAGGAGAGGGGAAAATTTATCAATTAATTGGTATCAGAAACCAACGTCTTCAGGAAGAATAGTCAACTTCCACTCGAAACATCAAAAACGTGTGATTATAAATACGGCGAAAAATTTAATAAACCGCGTTTTGACTATAAGTGATGTAGAATTCCACAAGGTCAATAAGGAAAGGATAAGGAACATTCTCAAGGACAACAACTTCCCTAACCATCTTACCAACAGACGGATAAGGCAATTTGAGGATAAACGACAACCGAACAGGGTTACTACAGATGAGCCGAAAATTTACAAGTCAATAACGTACATACCTGGAATAACAGATAGGTTGGCGAAGTCAAAAATATTTGACGACAAGAATTATAGGATAGCACACAAAACATATAACACAATAGGCAGAATATTTAGTAAAACAAAGGATAGTTTGGACAAATTTGATATGTGTAATATAGTATACAAAATACCATGTATAGGAAATGACAACAAAATAAACTAAAGACACGAACTGCAGGACACAAATCAGATCTGAAATATAGGCACATTTCTACACAGAAAACAGCATTAACATCCCATTGTGCCAGTTTAAATCATTACCCAAACTTTCAGGATACAGCGGTTTTAAATAACGAAAACAATTATAAACGTCGTTATATGTTAGAAATGCTACAGATAATTAATACACCAACATTGAAAAGAATTAACTATAAAACAGATACAGATAATGTAGCCCAAATTTACAGACATGTAATTAGTAAAAAGTAGAACCATTTAAGCAAGAATTGTTTATCAATCTAATATTTTTCTTTGGGTTAATTTATATGAACTTTTTACGAACATTATTTTTGTTTGTGTAACTTCAGAAAATTTTGAAAAAAGGCGGGAAAATTTGTTTGAACATTTTTAAATTGACATACTTTTTTCACAATTGTTAATTTTGTTTTGTTTTAATTGTTAAATATTGTTTATACCTCCTGATGATGCTACACAAAGGAGTAGCGAAATATCGAGGAAAATAAATATAACAACACCAAATCTGACCTCAAGCTCGAAGAATATTGATTATTTATTTCTCAAGAACTTAACACGGGGCTTTAGTCTGCAGTAGTTCTTTCGTCTTCAGAAATATATGTGATTGTTTTTCATAAAAGTGTTACTAATTTCGTACACAAGGTTTCAGGGAGATAATGGAAAGAGGAGTTCGAACTCGATGTAAATGTGAATATTTGAAAAGAGAGCTAGTATCTAGAATGATTGGATGATGATTCATCTAACCGAGACATAATACGATGATCTGCCTCCGTGTCGACTTTCGTGGTCTATCGGCCAGTTTTAGTATCCTTTAAAACATCCCTTTCACCTTTCGTGTATAAAACACCAGAATTTAGCAACTCTGTTTAAAGCCGTGTTTAATAAAGTTCAATTAATGATTACCAAATATAAACTAAATAAACGATAACAAATTAATAGGAAACGGTGATTTTGTACAAAAATATTTTGTAATATTGTGGGCTAATGTGAATATTACTAGATGTCCATTCGGTCCAATGGTTATAATAATTATTTAATAAATAAGTTATTTCACCTTCGTTTCGAAAAAGTTCAGGAGCTGGATTTGACTATTGAATTTCGATAATATCCTGTTGAGCCCTTATGACTTTTATTCCAGGAGCAGCTTACTGTAGTAAAAATCGTTGCGCACTCCGCACCAAGGTATTTTGCAAACTGGAAATCAGGATCCTTACTCATACAACTGTACAAATGGCTCAAATATGTGATAAATAATAATGCTATTGCAACAAGATTAATTCGCAATGGATGGGGTAGAATGCCGATTGTTCAAAATGTCCTCGATGTTGGCCTTTAACATTTCAGGTTTTCCCCGTCAGAAAATTATCTGGACGTTTGTACGTTTCGATGTTTTTCCCTTGTAAGGGTAAAATTAATGGAAATTTATGAATTTTTCCTCAATTTATTACCACCTCCATTCATTTCGAATTTTTGAGTTTGATTGAAATCAAGTTAACTTTTATGGCATTGTATTGAAGGATTAATTCTACGAACAATTTCAATTAGAAAAGTGTTCCTGACCGTGTAAGCTTGTAGCAAGAATGTCTCATACATTAACTAAAACCTAATGAAATCGGTCATAAAATTCAAATTCAAAAACGTAACTGTCATCAAAAAAATATAACACAGAAAAATTAGACTCTGTTATATAAAAAAAACTAATCCACTGCAATAATGTGAGTATGCAAGAGGAAAAAAATAACAACGCCGTCTGTTCTTGTGTGGGAATTAGGGAGCTTTCAGTCTGTGTTGATACTCGTACTTAGGGATTTTCGATCGATACTAATCCGCATATGTCAATTGCAGAATTCAGTTTGTATATATGCGACTGAATGGTTGTCCACTTATCTGGAAGATGGCTAAAAGAGATGAATATAACAAAAGATGGTATCAGCCGATGGCATCAAATCAGGCACAGTATTTAGGCATCTGGTGATGTACTTGTCACGGATTTTGAAACTAGTGCGCAGTTTTTAACTAGAAAAATTCTTCTGACATTGTAAGCGTGTAGTGTGAATTTCTTATACATTAACTAAATTTTACATTTCTTGAGAATATACACACACCCAAAAGATGTTGGTCCAAAGTTTTTGTGACTAGTACAAATTAAAGTTGCACAGCAAACTTACAACCTCTGGAGCCAAAACTACCAAGTTTTTCTATGGGAGAGTTATCAAAAAAAAAAGTTATTTTTGGTCCACTTACTTTATATATCATTTAATATGCATACGCAAAATTTTTACAAAAAAATTTAGATAAAACAGGGCTTCAATATCCTTGGGTCGATATAAAAACCTGAACCTATATAGTCCATTTTCAGTAGGGTTGATAGGGTGATTTGGTAATCACAGGCCATACAAATTATGTTGAAATCGGTTAGAATTTAATTGATGTACTTTACAAGAATACATAGGCGAACGTATGAACGTATGTACCTGAAAAATTGATGTGAGCCCAATTGTTCTAACTCCATAAAACAGAAAGTTGAAAAGAAGATTGTTACTTTTGTTTTTTCTCACACAAATTTAATGCGAAGCCCATGAATATTTCATGATTACTACTACAAGGTAACGATAATAAATGAGCCTACTTAGAAATCGACTAGATCACTCTCAACTCGAAGGCTCTAGTAGGGACAAATTGGACGATAAAATGGCACGGACCACGCGAGCACTGGTAAAGGTTTTCAAAGTCAGCTGTCCAATTTGTAAAAGGAAATCATCCCAGGAAAAACAACAGGGCTACACGTTAAAAACTACCAGTAGACTGGGAGGACTATTGGAGAAGTCTCACTGAATAGAACGCGGTATTGAGAAAGGCGAAACGTAACTCCTGGAGGCTATTCAGCGAACAGGTGGAACAAACGCTAAGGCAGCTGATGAATACCCTGAATGGGAACACTAAACCCACAGGGGTGCAACGATAATGCGAAAATGTAGTACATCAGGCAGCAATCATCACGGACCAAATGGTCAAAAAAGCTGTAAAGAGCTTCTCCCCATTCAAGTTGGTGTGACCGGTGGGGATTTTTATGGCTATGTGACCAAATAACAACCTATTTGGTTGGAATCTTCATCGCATGCTTAAAATTCGTCTATAGACCAACGAATTTGTAGGATACTAGCATAGATTTTATACCCAAACCTGGAAGGGCAAGTTCTGCAACATCAAACGCTTACAGATATATCAGTCTTACCTGGTTCTACTCAAAACCCTGCCAGAATAGTTGACGATATAATGGAAAATGGAATACTTGACGATATGCTGAAGTTCAGGCAACACGCATATGTCAAAGGGCGATCAGTGGAAACCGCACATCATGAGGTAACCCACTACATAGATGATGGAGCGTTCATGTATGTTCAGACCGAAACACTCATCCTATTCTTAAACAAATTTATGGTGGACCGAACATTAAAATACTGCATTAAGTATTCTAAGGAATAAATAGATAGACTGCGGTTCCCATGACATAAAAATTAGAGACAGGGTACAATGTGGAACATCACAAGGGGGATTATATCACCAGTGTTGTAGGTGCTCACAATACACAGCCTCCTAAGGAAGCTTACCAACGAAGGACTGAAACCAGTCTGCTATGCAGACGACGTTGTAATGTAGACCCATTTTATCTGGGTAGTATATATATTCACAAGAAAAACGAAAATCTCAGTGTTTAAAGAGCCACGAATCCTGGGAAGGCCGATTAAAATATCTGATAAGGTTAAATACTTAGGATAATCCTAGATCAGAAATTGAATTGGAAGTACCACATTAAAGGCAGGGCCACTAAGGCCTACAGATTTTGGGCGCTATGCAGAAGGGCTATATGGACCAAATGGGGCCTCAATCTGGCTATAACACACTGGCTCTACAGGCTGGCTAACATATTCCTCGGTAGTATGGTGGCCGGCAGTTGAGAGGAAATGCAATATCACGATACTGCAAAAGGTGCAACTAATGTGCTACATTGGTACTAACGGTGCAATGACGAAAACCTCGGAAAGGGCTATGTAGACTATTTTATGTAAACAGCCAATCGGGAGTAGGGTTAAATACGAGGCCGCTCTTGCGGGCAAAACGTCTACAGGCAATGGGTGAATGGATCAACAGGGGTCATAAGTCGAAACACCAACAAAAAACGGAGGTTTGATGCAAGATGCGAGTGAATCAGATCGAATATCCGAGTTAAGGGTTAAGGCGAACTGTGGCAGGATGGGACTTTGGCTCAAACGCCAAACGGAACCCGCTATTACGCGGATGGGTCAAAGTTAGGGGAAAAACGGTTCTAGGACTTTTCATTGAAAATCTGACAACCGAAACTCACCTACGCCTCCCGGATCACAATACGAACTTTCAAACGGAAGTTCGAGCGATTACGGGTGCATCAAATTGCTCGGCAATACCACAGCCCAGCAGAAGCGAATATCCTCACGGATAGCTAAATGGAATTTAGGGCAATATCATCGGAAATTGTCAAAACTAAAAAGTCCTTGACTGCAAGAAGGTAATTAACGATCATTCCACTCACGGCATCTGGTTGCCGTGACATAGCGAAATTCTCGGCAATTCTGGCAACCAAAGCCAATTAATTTCAAATGGTGGGCCTGGAGAGCTCGAAATCTTTCGGGGTGATGAAGGCTGAGTAAGGTAAATAGGCAGAATCGGCCCACACAGCCGTATGGAACCTGGAAACAGTAGACTGGATGACAAAGGTCCTATGGGAGACCCATATGGTCCACGGTATAAGGTTTACTAAAACTGAAACACCTGTACCGTAGAGGACAAGTGCCAAATAGTGAGTGCAAGGCGTGCATGGAGGACGACGAGACGATGGAGATTAACTATGCCAGTGCCCGGCCGTCTAGAATCTTGTGGGCATGAACTGGAATATCTTGAGGAATTTCGTGAATAACACCGAACTCCTATGAGGGATATAGAGACTTAGAAGGGCAAATCAGTGGCTTAAATGTATGTCTACGGACATGAGAAGGATGTCCTTATGGCATTTAAACCTTAACATTTTTGAAATGTTGAGATGGATCAATAACCATCTATGTATATTACTGCATAAACATCTGCACTAACTCATGATAGCCTGTTACCGTATTCAATGTAGTGTAGGATATGTTTAAGTAGTTTCGTTCAACTTACACTTTTGTACTGTTTCTTTACTTCTTCGGATGCACTGCTTTTGTTCGGTAGTTCCTGTTAAAATAACAAACGGAAAAATTTTATGTGCGAATGGGTGTTTAAAATTTGTCGCCAAATAAGTTCCCATACGTATGTATGCGACTGTGAAAAATAGCTCATATCGTAAAGCACTTCATTATGGTTGTAATCGTATGTCGTTGAAAGTTTTACTTCCTTTATGGTCCACAAAAAAAGTAAAACTGTTTCGGGACTAAATACAACCGAGTCTGTTTGAACTTCCAATACGTTTTACTGAATGTACTTTTAGCGTCATAAATGACCGGCGTATCCTCTATAAACTAAACCAGTTTGCCGTCAAAGCGTTTTGAGAATATGTGTGGGGATGACAAAGAGTGTGCGTCGTAAAGTGTTTTCCTAAATGTGTTCACTTTTATACGATATTTTATGGTTTATTGGAAAAAAACAAGATTGATTCCATTATATGTTTGTGATACCATTTATTTTCATGGCACACGCATAAACTTGAGAAAAAAAATATTAGAAAAGAGGAAATGTGAAAAAGTTTTGTTTAGCGCATATATATATAACAAAAAGAGCTGCGAGTAACTGCACCATATAAGTTTAAGACTTCATTTAAGCCAAGGTTAGGGATAGAGGAAATCATCCACATGCAACTAAAATGTCATCCACTAGCGACTACATTCCAACTACTGAACTATTCGATACTTTAAACATTTTTATAAGAATTCTTAAACTAAGTTTTTTAATTTTTGAAAATGTGGCCCAAATAAATTTAGGATAACCAAACCGAATGGTCTGATGAGGTTAAATAATATATCAAAAATATCTCGAATGTAATTAAATGATAATAGCGCTAAAACAAAATGTAACGTAATCAGTAGTTCCAGCGCAAATTTAAAAGGACTGCTAGGCAAGTTATATTTTACAACAAAACTAAACAAAATACTTTTGTCAATATATAGCAAAGAAGGAAAGTATCAGAACATGCCCAGTCTGACAGCTTGATCGTAAATATAAATTGCTTACAAAACAGTTTAACGGTTGTCCGTTCTCTGCAGCATGACACTAAAAATGCACAAAATTAGCATGAGAATGAAAAAAACCCGTATTGCGAAAGGGCGAAAATATTTCTTGTACTTCATATTTTGCATATGTCCGTTTGCAAAAAATAAAATGAAAAAATACTGAAACTGACCAATTTTTGACTTAAAGTGTTCCACAAATATAATGCTCCAAAATCAGACATTTTGATGCTCATTTACACCCTGATAATCCGGCTTAAATTAATCTATTTTAATTTGCACTGAATGAATAATATTAATGATACAAAATCTTATTTTTCGTTTGTTACAGAAGCCGATTATGCCGTTTTTATATTATATTGTTACTACTGTAATTAAATAGTACTAGTATCTGAATTATAAGTCTATATTTTATAAGTACCAAAGTAAAACTTAACATGAGTACCCTTATTGTATATATTGTACTGCTGACTTGTTCTTTATTCAAAACATATAATAATTACTTGGATGTTCAAAAAGTGCTGTCGCGTTCTATAAGTCCTTGAAAAATATCACTCAGGTTTATGTTTATCTTTCCTTTTTTTATTGTCACTATATCTAACTTGTAAAATGGTATAGTATTTCTTCTCTCTGTGACACTTGTGTATCGATAGGAATTTCCGTTCGCAACTATATTTCGCTCTCACTAATGGAGAGTTTTACATATTCTATTTTTAAGGGCACTCGTAGTATATCTAACATATGCATTGTTTGATTTTAAATACAAACCCGGGGAGAGCAGCTTGTAACACACAATGTGTTGTTTTAGTGTAACTCTCTTGTTTTCAATCGGTTCTATACAACTTTAAAATCTTCACGATTTTTATAAATGGTTTGTAATGTCTCTGAAATCTTTTCTATTCTGATGTAAATGTGAATAAAATAAGTTCGAAACGGATTCAAAGTTTTTTTTTATTTCGAAGGACGCGCCTTGAAAATAATTTAACCTTTACACAATTATTAACGTGAACAGGAAGACCGAAAGGACTACTGTGGACCGTAATAATTGTCGTAATAAAATAAATATTATCAGTAGGATTGCAGCAAGATCGTCAGGACTACTATGACCACTTATCCATCAATTATAAAGTAACCCCATAAAAAAAAACAATTAGGAAATACCATTTTCTACATCGTATTAAAATATCAGCCAATCATTATCTTCGATAACACTGTGTGTGAATGAATGATTTCGATATGCTTAATTCAGTGATGATTGTAACTTTGAAATATGACGTCAAAATTTTAATACATTTGGCTACAAAATGTGCTGGGAAACCAAAAAGTCATAGCTCTTTGACAGTGAATTTAAAACACGAACGAAACGCAAAGGATCCTAAACCCTGAAAAACGGTCGATGTAACGTATTCTCCAAAACATATTCTGCAGGAACCATGTATATGTTCGGAACACATTTCAAACATTCATATGTTTACAAGCCTCAAACTTACATGTATTTAAATGCAAACAGTAGTATGTATGATTTTGTGTGGCCACATATGCGTTCTGCATCCCAAACAACCATATAATTACGTGGAAGCATTCGCGTGTTTCCCTCCAAACCTCCATATACTTACGTGGAAACATATGCGTATATCCTCCCAAATATAATAGTATTTAGAAACGAATTATTCTTTGATGTCAATTTATATGCATTATTTATCACATTTAATTTTATCAATATAAATCCACATTTATAAATATAAAATATATACAAAAACCTAAAACATTTAAAACGACCATTTTTACATTTACTTGCATTGATTGCATTATTTGTTTTGTTTTCATGAAATGAGAATCAGCTGCTCTCTTGCTTCTCCCTTCTTTGTTGTCTATCATATTTTTTTTTGTTTTCAGAAGGTTTCAACTGTGCGTTGGTTATCGCTATGGGTTGGTACACAAACAATATATTTTTGTACAAATCTAGTTCATGCAAGCCAAGCGTCTATTAATTACTTGTGTTTTTTATTATATTTCGCAAATGGTCCGTAGTTCCGATTATCTCAGTAAAGGCTCGTACAAACAAAGTTTCTTTCCTCTAAATCGTTTCTCACTTTGGTAGCACACATACATATATACGAAACACTTACACAAAAAACAAAGCAACATGACAAACCATTTAACCGTCCGAGCCTTTGTTTATTAATTTTTCACTGAAAAATTGGTTTTGATATTCTCTATCCGATGAACCACTGAGGACTGAATACATGAAACTAAAACGCAATAGATGCGAAAAACAGTGACTTAGTCTGCAATTTACACGCCCAATCAGGAATATTTATGAATCACTGACTGAGAGAATAATCCCAAAATACAGACACACACTTACAAGATAGACTCTCTCGTTGTCCCTCTTTTTTCTCTTGCTCTCTCGAGAGTATAAACAGTGCAACAAACAAAGCTGTATTTGTATCATAAACACATACATACATATTGGGGTCGCAAACACATATTTATACCATATTTATCATTGTGTCTCAAACATGTTATATTGAATATCAAACACAATGTTTTTGGGCACAAGTATATTATATTTGCGACAAGCTTCAAACACACGTTATATTTCCATCCAACCAACCACAAAAACAGATTTTTCAGCATGTAGACCATTATAAGTCATCAACAAGAAATATTGTCCATTAAAATACAGCACAATTTACAGTTCATTTTTCTACGGCTGAAACCCGCAATTCATAGTATAAATAGAAATAACATTATTTTAATGTCTACGTTAGTTTCTTCCGCCCATGTGATGCATCTCTAGCAATCATAGGTTGAGTAGCCATTCACTACGATGTAACACTTTCTTCTTTACTTTGTTTCTTTAAATCAACCCGGGATTTTGCAGTAGCCAGTATTTACATCAAATGAGTTGATAAAGAAATTATGTTAAAAAGTCTATTCCTAAATATTAATCACCATCAACTTACATCTATTCTAGAACGACAAAAGTCAGATTATATTCGGAAGCAAAATGTTCAGGTAAAAGTGTATAAAAAAGCCTTAGTACACTTTTATTTAATTTTGTATACAAAAACTTACAGAAGTTTGGGGAATTTTCCTTTATGTGATTTTCGAACATTTGCTAAGTAAGGATTTCTCAGTGATACTGAATTTTCGTTTGCATTTACTTTGATGAATTTATCAACAACATCATTCCAAACAACTGCTGATGAAAATCTGTGGCTAGATCTGAAATACCTACTTGGTTTGCCAGGAATCAGGGGAACGCAGTTTGCAAAACTCGTTCTTTAAAACTACACTGAACGGAAAAGCATGGTCGCCCTAAAAACTTTTGTCATCGAAAGTGAGCTGACGTACAGTTTCGTTCCCGCTACGAAAATCTGTTCTCAAAATAGTTGTGGCTGAAGTGAATATGTTTCATTGCAGCAACGAATTTGTTTCATTGCTGCTATGAATATGTTTCATTGATGCAATGATTTTGTTTCATTGCTGCAATGAATTTGTTTCGTTGCTACAATGAACTTGTTTCGTTGCTACAATGAACTTGTTTCGTTGCTGCAATGAAGTTGTTGCGTTACTACAATAAATTTGATTTATTGCTGCAGTGATTTTATTTCATTGCTGCAATGATTTTGTTTAATTGCTGCAATGAATTTGTTTCATTGCTCCAATGAATTTGTTTCAATTTGGAAAATAATTGCTGCAATGAGTTTGTTTCGTTGCAGCAATGATTGTTTTGTAGTGCGTTTCAAATTATTCAGTTGTTGATATTTAAATATTACATTGGTGCTAAATGGAATTATATACTTGCAATAATAATTTTCTCGAAATGCAACACGAGGTCCTAGAAACCTTTCCTAACGTGGTACATTGCAAGTTATTCTTCAGCTATAGATATGATGGTTCGTCCGGCCAGAGTTTGTACAAACAGCGTTTCCAGCTTCACGATAGTCCTTGAATTGACAGTTTGCTACTACAATTGTCCCATTGAAATTGATAAAAGAGACGCAACAAATTATTTGGCTCAATAAGACTCCGCAATCTGTTAGATTTTGCCGGCCATTGACGATTGAAATCATTATGGAAACTACCGCCCTCATATTGGATGAAAAGGAAAATTGGGATGCCCAGATTCGCAACATGGAAATATATTTGTATAAATTTAAAGACAAATAGATATATGTCGAACATAGTGGACACACGACACTGATAGATGGGAAAGTCTTAAACATGTTGTCAGGAACCAACTCTTGTCAGTCTTGCCCAATCTGTGGAGCGAAGCCAAAACAATTGCTCGACATTAAAGATATAAATTCGATATAAATTTAAATACGCTCTTCAATACGGAATCAGTCTCTTACATCAAAATGTCATATAGAATTGAGCTTAAGAAGTGGCGTGTCAAGGACTGCGACAAGCTTAAACTAATAACACCAAAAAGACTGGTACAATTAAAGTTATTAAAGAAATGGGCCTAAATGTGGACAGGCCTCTTGCCAATAGCAGTGGAAACTCCAATGATGGCAAAACAGCGAGAATAACATTTTCCAATGCATTTTTACTGTCATCAATTCTTGATTTTGATTATGATATTCCACAAAGTTTCTTAGTACATGGTCGCCAAATAATATATAATTGTTTAGATCCTGTAGGCTGCCTTGGGGAACATGCATGTGAATCCCGAAATAAATTATACAAGAGCGATAGAAGAGGCCACGCAAGAAAATGCAGTCGATTAGACAATATTGCAGACGTTTGTAATAGATCCATGGATAGTTCTGATCTGTTGCTGTTCAGTACCTATATAAAACTACGAGCAAATAGAAACAAAAAAAAACCTTTACCAGCAGAAGTTATATATATATTATATATACACATTTAGAAATTAAAAGCGAAAATGAAGATATAGATTCCACACAGAATTCGTCCGACGAAGACTACGAAGAACAGGATGGACTTTAAGTTATTGCTTCAGCAGATGAATATTTTGAACTGGAAAAATTGAGTAACGTCTATAGTAAGTAACATAACCAAACTTATTGAAGATTTTGTAAAATTTATCTTTACTTTCAGAATGAAGAACTAATCAAGACAATAATAGGAGATGAATACTCAAATTTGAATTTGTATATTTATTATGTTTTTTTTCATTAAATATAGTAGAAAATTTAAAAATATTATTTTTAATGGAAACGTCAAACACTTAGTTGCATGTCGGTCAGATCGGCTATATGGCAGCTATATGAAATATTGCCCCAAATCATATGAAACTTCGTAGGTCATCTTAGGAGTATAAAAAATTAACACAAACCAAATTTCAATTCAATAGCTTTACAATTAGAGTTTATGCCAAATTAAATGGAAAAAAGCACAGTGCACTGTCGGTTGTTATGCTGACCATTTTGCGCTGCCTGTTTTAAATACGCTCGTTTTCCCTCTTTTTTTTCAATTTTTCTCTTGATCTTTATAAAAATTAGTTTCGTTTCATTAAGAACTCATTCGTTGCTGCAACGAAATTGTTTCGCCTACTATAAATGTTGGCAAAACCACAATGATAATAATAAACTATGGGAAAAGTAAGATATAAATCAAATAACAATAGTCTAAATCTCACACACTTACTTTAATTTTGAGTTTTTGCCCGTTTTTCTCCAAAATTCAAATTAAATATAATTGTTGCAGGAACGAATAGTTAATTGTTGCAGAAACGGAACGAGAAATTGTCAAGGAAATCATGTTTGAAATTTTACGATGCACCAACAAAGAACTTGTCGGTTGTACGAGATTTTTCATTACAGAAACGTAAAACATTAACGAATATGTTTCATTCATGCGAGGAAGCGTTTTATGTATATCTCAACTAATAGAGGTACGAAACTGTCGTGAACTTGAATAGAAAGTTAAAAATTATCAGTTCTAAAAAATACAAATAAATCTCACCCAACTGAAAAACTTTGTATATTACTTCGTTTTAAGAAATCAATTTTATACTTTATAATTAGCAAAAGTTACTTTATAAACTAAGTCTAATGGGATTAAGATCCACGGATTGAAGTACACTAATAGCCTTTTCTCTATTTCGAACAAAAAGCTAAGGGAAAGAAAATCAGTCAGTCACATTCGCTACAAATTGGGTTTATCGAAGTCGAAATTTTCGTTCGCCTGACTCCATGCTTGTTCGTAAGTGACAGCACATTTGAAACCAAAATGGGCACTGAATAGTTTTATGTTTTCACTCGACTTGATAAGACAAAATTGTGAAACCCAAATCAACTTTCTTTCGTCTAGAACACGAACGAAAGCAGCTTTGAAATTTGTGCATACCGAAATCAATTTTGAATCGCTCCTCTAAAAAGAATTTGAAGGGGTACACTATATTTTGATTTTTTTCTGATAAAATTTTAAGTTCAATCAAAGTGGTATTTATTTTTACCTTTTCTCACGAAATGTAAAATTAAGTCCCATTTTTATTGGAACGAAGTTCCTTATCGCACGTTGCGGGATGTGGGCTAAATGAAAAAATTTTAAACAACTTTTTTTGTAACTACTTTATTACAACCCATTATTATCAACTATATTGGGTACTTTTGGTTTGGTTTGGTTTAAAGGGAAGTTTTCTAGGTGGAGCCTGTTTATTACATATTGTAGTTTTGAACCCAATAAAAAGTAAATTTAGAAAAGCCAAAGTGCAAGACTGGCAAATCCATGAAAGAGAACTCTTAAAATCGTACTTTTGGTTTGGTTTGTATCTAGACTAACATTTGGGAAAAAATTTCTTGTCTACTGGGAAATTTTCTAGGTGGAGCCTGTTTGTTACATATTATAGTTTTGAACCGATTAAAATGTAAATTTAGAACAGCCAAAGTGAAAGAAGTTTAAATAAATAACATTTCCTTAAATAAGTGCGGTTTCTTAAAAAAAGTAAATTTTCTCAAAAACAATACATATTCATATTCTTTAACAGAGTACCTTTTCTTAAAAAAATACCTTATATTAAAGAAGTACCTTTGCTTAAAAAAGTCAATTTTCTTACAAAAAGTACCTGTTTTTTTTTTAAAAAAAAATTAAATTTTTTTTAAATAAACACCTTTTCTTAAAAAAGTACATTATCATACAACAAATTGCCCTCTTAAAAAACTATATTTTCTTTAAAGAGTACTCTCAAAATTGAACCTGTTCTCGAAAAAGGACCAATTCTAAACAAAAAATCCCATTTCTTAAATAAACTTTTCTGCAAAAAAAACCCTTCTATTAAAAGATACCTTTTCTGACAAAAATTCCCTTTCTTAAAAGTACCTTTTCTTAAAAATTAAATAATGCCTTTTCTATTCTTTTCTTGAGATAAGTAGCCTTTTTGAAAATAAGTAAATTTTCTTAAAAACATAACCTTTTCTTAGAAAGAGTACCACTTTTTTAAAAAGTACCTGTTCTTAAAAAAAAGTACTTCTTTGTAAAAAAATTCATGCTCTTAGGCTTTTTCTGACAGAAAGCACTTCTTATTAAAAGTGGTACCTTTTCTTAATAAAACATTAGTTTTAATAAAAGAACCGTGTAAAATAAAATAATCGTTTTTTAAAAAATAGATTCAATAAATAAAAAATTTCTTAAAAAAAGTTTAACATTTTACAAAAAGTATCTTTTCTTAAAGAACCATTTCGGTTATCGTATTGTTCAAATAGGCGTGTTGGAACTAACTACTACATAATATACATATACTCGTAGCAAAGGGAACTTCGTTCCAACCGGGTGTCCCCTGACACCTCATGTAATTTTTTATTAATTCTAGCATTTGTTGTTTTTAACGAATTTGTAATTCTTTAATAATAATAACAATTTCAATTTCAATTGTGGGATAAAATAACATTTCGAAACAACCGAAAACCTGGATCTTGGATGGAAAAATGGTCTAATCTTCGAAACAGCGCTCCTAAAAGGGACGAAATTTCCATTAAAAAACATAAAAATGGTCCCAAACCGCGCGTCTAATCGAAAAAAGGTCGAAATGTCATCGTCGCCATTTCGAAAGTACACAGGTCGTGTGTCCTAAGTGGTGCTTCTGGTCGCATAGAGGATCAAATTTCGTGATCACACAAAACTACATAGAACTGGTCATTTATATAAAAATATTTTTAAAATGGGTGCATAATATATGTATAATATATATACCTCCACGTATCTCCAAAATCACCGATATTTCGTGATCGCCATTAAATAAACAAAATGGTTCTAACTATACCTTAACGGTGCATCGAATCGCAAACGGGACCCAAGTTTGTGATCCCCGTTCAAACATATTAAAACCGTCATAAAATAGTCTAATCGGAAAACGAAATTTTTGCGATCGAACTTATAAAACTGACCTCATAAACCGTGCGTTTAACTGCAAGAACGGCGAAATTTACTAGTCATGTATAATACTTTAGGTATCTCCTACACGATACGTCCAAGTGTTTTTAATATAAGTTAATAATATTGTATGCTAATCGCAGTTTCTTTAAAACCTAACGAACTTATTCATAAAAAGTTATTAGAGGTTTGAGAGGCGATTTATCATACAAAAATATTCCAAAGCTAAATAAATTTTTTTCCAGAATGTCGCAGTTTGTCGACATTATTTTTCACTAATGCAAAAAAAGGAAGCTGGTACTTAAATAGTGTAAAAATATAAATGTGAACTTCAAAGCATCCTGCACTTCTTTTTTACTTTTATTGTTGTTGTACATTTATGTTGAATTTTACACAATTATTTTACCAAACAAAATCAAAATTTGATACGAAAAGTTTTGTTTACAAAAAAGTGTCAAACAAGATTAATTCTTTTAAAAAATGTGCTAAAATGCGCCTACTACCTTGTCCGAAAAGATGCCAAGCACTGTTATGGCAACACTAGTAGTGTTAAACCACAAAAGTTAAAAGTACGCCAGTTCTACGAAATATTACACAAACAACAACAACACTCAATCTATCGAATACAAGGCAACAGTTAAAATCCAGTTGATGTGTTTTAAACAGAAGTTAGTTACGTGTCCACTTAACGTCGTAAGTCTTCACGCTGTCAATACAAATCAACAAATACTATTCTTCTGATACGCTGAGTGTTAAATAAATACTAAGTGAATATAGGAATTACTACAAATTTCACATTTAACCAAACACATCTATAAAATAGAAATTATTAGTGAGATATTGTGGGCCCACACCGACGGGGTCCAAGGACGCGCGCCCCTTTCGTCACGCCTTAAATCCACCAATGATTATGTTTGGTTTGTCTGCAATGTGTTTCCATCTAAAGGTCTGTACCTGGGGAACAAAATACTTATTTAACAGCTGCCGATTTTGTACGATTAATAATCTACAGGTGGTTGTTTTTTGAAATCCCGTGGAATTTCAAATTTTACAACGAACACAATGTCTAACATAGGGGTCCCAGATTAATTTGGCAGCACAGGAACGTCACTTGTAATTTTTCAAACTTCCGAAATTAACATTTTCCAGAGTAATGCAAATGGATTAGATTTGTAGAGTTGAGAATCAATTAACTCTTTCGATTGTACAATTTTTGATAGCGTTGATTGAAATTGTGGTACTAAATATTGGAGTCTGGACAATTTATTTACACAAATTTTTAATACTCGTACAAAAAATTGTGCCCAAATAGTGTCACAACTATTTCTTGCAAGAATTGTTTTATCATTTTCATATTTTTCTGCAACCATTATGTCGGTTGGTTGGTTGGTTGAAAAGGCTGCAACACAGCACGCAGTCTAGCACACTTAGGCTAAAGAAGCCCATTGTGAGACCTGCAGTTTCCTCTATAGTAACTACTGACTAGTCGTCCAGCCAATTTGCCCTTTCAATGAATTTGTCTATAAGACCTACAGGACTATCCTGTAGGACAACGGTGCTAACTAAATGTGTTCCGAATATCCTACTTCTCAGTCCTGCCAGAGCAGGGCAATCCAAGAGAAGGTGTTTCGTCGTTTCCTCGTCCTATTCCATGCAGCATCTACAGAGACTGGAGTTTCTATGCCCCAACCTTAGGATGTCTTTTCCTACAAGACAATGCCCCGTAAGTGTTCCTATCATTGTGGATAACCTGCCTCTCGGCAAGTTAAGTAGTTGCCTAGTCCTCTTCCTGTCCACCTCTGGCCAGAGCACCCTGGCTTGTTTGCAAGTTGAAGAAAGTCTCCACTTGTCCTTGAACATATTATCGGCCCACTGCCTGATCTGCAAACGGCAGGTAGAGACTGTCATACTAACACCTTCTTTTGCCAGAAGAACCTGTGCCATAGTACCATGTCTAGCTAACGCATCCGCTACGCAATTGCCTGGGATGTCGCTGTGTCCCGGTACCCAGATGAGCCTGATGCAAAAATACTCTGCCATCACCCTAAGTGATGAGTGGCATTCTTTCACCGTTAGGGACGTAGCAAACATGGCTTTCAGGGATTTTATGGCAGCCTGGCTGTCTGTGTAGATACATATTCTCCGGAGGGTTGTGACACTACTTTTCAGTAGTTCAGCAAGCCCCCAGTATGGCGGTAATTTTCACCTGAAATACGCTACAGTGATCGGGCAGCTTGAAGGATATATTTACGTTTAGGTGCGGTGAATGGACCCCATAGCCTACTTGCTCGTCCAACTTTAATCCATCCATGAAAAATCTGATACTACTGGTATCTCCTTCCAGTGACTTTTCCCAGGTATTCCTGTTCGGAATAAAAGTCCTTAGATTTGTCGCTGATAGAAGGTAGGGGATACAGTAGTCCATTTTTACGGGAATAGAGTTGGTCCGGTGTAGTAATTCAGCGTGCCCGGAATGCCCCGATATCAAAACGCTACAATCCCTGATTCTCACCAGCGATGTAACGGCTGCCGATTCGGCCATGATATGAGAAGTACAGATGTTCAGGATAGCACTAAATGCAGTGCCTGGCGTCGTGCCCATTGCCCTACTAACGCTAATCGGTGCTGATCTTTGAATTTTGATCAAGGAATTCAGAATATATTTCTTTTGGAGGGACCTCCACCAAACTACGATGCCATAGAGAAGTATTGGTCTGACTATTGCCATATAAATCCACATGGTGATCTAAGGAGACAGTCCCCAGCGCTTTCATATCGCCCCTTTACATCAGTAAAGAGCAACCGGCGGCTTTTTCACCATCTCCTCCACATTCGGTTTCAAAGACAGTTTTCTGTCGAGAATTATTCCCAGATACTTGACCTTTTCCGTCAACTGTAATTGCACCCCATTAAATGGCGGCAGTTCAAATGCGGGTATTTTATATTTCCAAACATTATGTACTTTTGACTTTTCCTATAATATATCTGTTGAAATTAGAACATGTTTCCTGCGTTGATTGTGATTTGTTGACACTTCACGCCGGAGAGTAATTCAAATGTTAAGTTTTTTTTTAAATAATTAAAAATAATTCATATTGTCCTTATTTCTATGCACTAGAACTCCTTTTCACTAGAATCCTTTTCATAGTTTGAGTAGATAATATTGTGTATGCCTTTTTAATGAAGTCATAACGAAAAGCAAGTCAACAATACAAAAGCGAATTGAACTACGAATCTTTCTTTGCGAACTAAAATTCTGAATGAGAATGGGATTTTCTGAAGACAAATGAGAATGGGATGTTACGTTAATGTAAATATTTGTATCTTTAATCCGGATCATACAATACAATCAATCCGGAATTTATACCACATAATCTATTAAATGATGGATAAACCGTCCTACTGTATTTTAGAACCATAATCGGGGAGTTGTATATGTTGAATCTCTGAAGTTTAAATATCGATTATTTAGGAGACAATAAGATATTCAGTAAACAGGATCACAGAAAATTTTTCTAATCGGGGTTTTTTACAAAGTGTAACTAGAGGCACACAGTGAACTGTGTACAAATTAACTATATGATATCTCGATGTAAAATGTGTTGAGACCCGGAAATTTACGAATACGGTGTTGTACAGCTGGATTTGTGGCTATTTGAGTTTAGAATTTATTTTATATATTAGGGGAACAAGCCACATCGGAAGACTCCTTGAATGCTGAAGTACCGCTGGATTTAAAGTATATATGATCTACAAGTATATATGACAAAATTAATGGTTTCCACGAACAGGGCCTCCACGCGATTAGACCAAAGCGTGAACGTTGCTAACCGTTATAACTTCGAGGTAGTGGACGAATTTATATACCTCGGATCTGCCGTGAACAAAAACAACAACGTCAGCCTTGAGATCAAGCGGAGAATTGTGCTTGCGAATAGATGTTATTTTGGGCTAAGCAAGCACTTTAGAGATAAAGCCCTCTCTCGAGTAACAAAAGTCCAGATGTACGAGACTCTCTTTCAACCTGTCTTGCTTTATGGCGCAGAATCCTGGGTCCTATCGCAAGCAGACGAAACATCTGTAGGAGTCTTCGAGAGAAAAATACTCCGAAAAATGTGTGGCCCTATAGTCACAACGGCGAGTATCGGCGACGCATGAATCATGAGCTGTATGAGCTTTATCCTGACATTGACGTAGTTAAGCGGATCCAGATAACGCGATTGCGCTGGCTAGGCCATGTCAGTAGAATGGATGAAGATGAACAAGCGCGAAGGGTTTTCGAAACCGAACTCGAAGGAAGACGAAAAATAGGAGGACCAAGACTCCGCTGGAGGGATCAGGTTGACGAATCCCTGCGAACACTTGGTATTGCCAACTGGGAAAATAAAGCAAAAGATCGAACTGGTTGGCGAAATATGTTATCTTCGTTTTGTAAGGTCCCTGACCCCCCGGGGTTGTCCGAGACCGGATAAGTAATAAGTATGATCTACACAATTTATAAAGGAGCTCCAATACTCGTACTTCAGTTCGCGGGTGATTTTGTTTTAAATTTTTGATGAGGATAATTCGAAAGATCCCCAATATATATTTTATTATTGATTGCATACAATCTTTTGAATAAGCCTATTGCCTATATATATATCTAACATATATTCTTAAGATTTGAATTAAGTACAGTTCGAAATGCAAATTGCTGATGTTTTTCAATTTAAGTCTCTTTGATAACTCTATAATTGCATGAAAACTCAAGGATTTAATCCTATTCAAACAAGTTGATTGCAATTCATTAGCAAAAATTCACAAAACTCTTTTCTGCGTCAAGATTTCCTGCGTCAAAAACTTTAGCATTCGTTCAGCAGTTTTGCCTTCTCACATTCAAAATTTCTTGGCGTCGGGGGACATCAATTTAACCACTTTTAGTCTTGAAAAAAAAACACCCCAGATTTGTTGAAACTTTTGTCTACATTTGATGCTGCCACCCCTGCC
Source organism: Phaonia tiefii (assembly GCA_963931995.1). Classification (NCBI taxonomy): domain Eukaryota; kingdom Metazoa; phylum Arthropoda; class Insecta; order Diptera; family Muscidae; genus Phaonia; species Phaonia tiefii. The sequence goes on from OZ008368.1 coordinate 203,071,618, forward strand.
ACCAATCATAGTCAAAACATATTATCTAATTAGGCAAACAAAAATTCGAGTCCAATCAATTATGTTGCTGCTCCTGCTGTTATTTCTCATGCCGCCTACCGATTCTTTCACATAGTGCAACATAAGTTTATGGTTCTATGTTTTCTGGTAGCTGAAGTTTAGCATAAACTTAAGTATTAAATTGTTCTTTTTGCCTTCTGCCCTTTCTCTACCCTTCACACCCACAGCCACCCAAAGAGTATAAAGCGAAATTCTAAACTTCACATGAACCAAGCGCAACATTGTAACATCAAATTCCCCATGGTCTCTGAAAGTTTAAACAGAAGGTTTTTTCGAACAAAAAAGTTTATATTGTTAGAAATAAAGTACAGGATTTTAGATAGAAAATGTCTAACAAACCAGACGTCCAGACATTAAACGTATCCTGGCAGTGGAATGGGATGGTATGGTTGTGGTCCGCATCTGTCTAATGGTTTGGGTTTGTGGGTGGAAATAATCAATGCGAGCAATGCATTAAAGTTGGACAGTTTTTGTTGTTGTTGGCCTTATAGTGATTGGTTGAAAACTTTGTTGTAACAGGTGTGTGTTTAGTGAGAAAATTTTGAAGAGTTTCTCTAAGCGAACAGTTTCGAATAACGTGAGACATTTTTGAGACTGTGAATGTTTAAAAGTTAACTAGAAATCCATTTCAATGGCAAGCTGATTTTAAAGCGAAATCTTACAATAAAACTAAAATTTCAAATTGTTTAATGTGGGAATTGAAAAGTATAGGAAAGTGAACAAACAATACTGAAGAAATCGTTCTTTGTCCCAAATTGCGACTAACAATCTGTGTGAAAATTTAATTTTTGTAGAAAAAAAAAAGAGTTTCAAGAAGTTAGGGAAATTTCTAGTAGAAACCTTAGGTTAGGTTAGGTTTGGATAGGTGTTGGTAGCAGTTGATAAACGAATCATTTAGACTTAGTAGTCCATTGTACCACTACTGACTAAGGGGATGAAACGTGAACAACTCCGTAGAAGCTCCAAGGAACTCAAGATCTTACCTACGCTTATCTGAGTAATTCTCCCAGGTTCCCAAGTTGGTAGTGTCCCATGGTAGACATACCCCTACTGGCTTGTGCTAGATACGAACATCGATGATTTTCAGTGAATTCTTACTCTTCCTAATTGTTACACATTCCCTGATCTCGCCACACGTCTACCATTCAGACAATAGAAACAAGCATTGGCACCTTGGGCCTGGTCAGAGACCGAAGGTTCATGGATCTTTTGCTATACACTATTGGACAGATTTATCTTGCGCATACAAGCATCATCATATAAGAGCGTTCTTCATGGATATGCTAATAAGTTTCTAGGGGCATGCCAACATGTTCCACTTCCAGTGCAACCTGTAAGGTAGTCCCAAGTCTGGCCAGCCCCTCCGCTCTCCAGTTCCCGGGAATGTTACTGTGCCATGGCTCGCAATGAGGTAAATATTGTCCTAATGGCCGACACCGTTAAGAGACTTGCGGCAGCAGTGGGCCCATGTTGAGTTCAGGAATACTGATTCCAGGGATTTGATGACCGCCTGGCTAACAGAGAAGACATAGACCACCGTGACTCCTGGACTATTGTCCGTTAGCCAGCCGGTAACTTGTCAAATAGCGGAATTCTCTCCTGATACACACTACAATGACCAGCTAACTTACTTACTTATCCTGTCTCGAATAAGCCCGCGGGGTCAGAGACCTTACGAAACGAAATAACGCATTTCGTCAAACAACTCGATCTTTTGCCTTATCTCTTCAGTTGGCAATATCAAGTTTACGCAGGGATTCGTCAACCTGATCCCTCCAGCAGGGTCTTGGTCTTTCTACTTTTCGTCTTTCTTCGAGTTCAGAATCCATGTTGGCTTCTCTGATCACTCGAACGTCTATTACACTGGATGAGTGCCTTCTATCAATTACCACGTGATCACTTTGGTTCTTTGGTCTTTTATCAGGGGATACCCAAGTAGCCTTGTGGATGTCTTTATGCTGGAACATTGTACCACTAATGACCATGTTTTTTGCGGCTGCAAAGTCAATCAGTCTCTTACCGTTGTCGGAACTGTCAGCATGTAGACTGAAATTGCCAATAGTTGGATGAAACACAATCTCCCTGCCTACTTTACCATTAAAATCTCCTAGTACAATCGTAGTGTCAGCCTTATACCTTTCGGGGACATCTGCCAATTTGAGTCTTGCACCGGATCTATATAGAGGTATAGAGTAGACTCCATACCCCATCTGAGCGTAAATTGTTGGCCCATTAGAAAGTCAAATGTGCCTCTATACCAGGAACACCCTTTGTTCCTGGAATCTCTTTAAAGTATAAGAGTGAGGTATTTTTGATCAAATCTTGATACCGCTTTATAGTAGTTGATCTTGAGAGAACTTTCCAGCATTGTTCCATAACAGACCTCGACCATACCCCATCGTGAAGGTTGCCTTAACCAGATGGCAGACGTAGAAGCAATTTTCCGGGCTATAGTGTCCACCGGTAACGAATATAATGATACATTTAATGCATTAGTGGGAGTGCTGCTCAGAGCACCCATGATGCACTGCGTCGCCATTATCTAAACCCCAGTCAGTAGTGCACAATAGATGCGGTGTTCAACCAACTCGCACCACACGATAGCCCCATAAAACACTATCAGTCCCACCGCCGCTGTATAGATCCAGTGAACAGTTATCCTAGAATGTGTCCATTTACCAGCAATTTAAAACGTACAGCTGTATAGGATTATCGTCGCCTTTTTCGCTCTTTCCACTATGTTGGGTCTGAAACTAAGTATGGCGCACAGAATAACACCGAGGTATTTGGCACGCTCTGCCACCTTAATATCAGAACCATTCAACGTGATAAAATCTTCGATAGGTCTTTAATACCCTCGAGTAAAGAAGATTAGCTCGGTCTTGGTCGGGTTTATACCTAATCCATTTTTACCCGCCCAAAGTATGCAAGGTAGATAGGAGAATGCCCCTTAGGCTATTGTGATACCTGAATCATCTGCAGAAGCAACACTCTTGTCCACCATATTTTCTAGAATGGCTAGTATTCCGTTCAGCGCAAGGTTCCATAGAAGTGGAAATAGGACCCTCCCTTGAGGTTTGCCTCTGCTTAAATATCTGGTAGAGCTCAAGGTGCTCAATTCGGACGTCATACATCTCCTGGAGAGCATTACGTATAGACGTCCCACAAGATCCACGCTCATATTAAGGGTCGATAACGTATATTATATAGCTTAGGCGTTACATCATTGAACACACTCTCAATGACCAGACAGTGTAGCTAGCGATTTATGTATGTATCCTACTACTACCCCTCCAGTACTCATTCTGTGCACCGTATAAATATCGCATTTGATTTATTAGTAAATTTGAATCAAACGTTGTTAGAAATATTATTTAGATGCACAGAACTCTATTTGTGTGTTTGATTCTTTCTGGTGAGTAATATTAGTAGCATTAACATAGATTAAAGTTCGCGCCAATATACAATAATTATATGGTAGCAGGGCACATTAAAAATTTCATTATATCTAAGATTTATCGGGTAACATAAAAAGAAATTAAAGGATACATATCTCAGTACCTAATGCCGCCATTAAATAAATGGTTTCCCATTACATCCCATGAAGGAATTGGGGAGACCTTCTCACAACCAGTGAGCTGTGCGTTTTCTAGTTTTGTACTCACTGATTGGGAAATAAATTTAAGGTGGTCAGAGCAGGCATCGAACCCAGGATTTCAAGTACAAGATCACCGATCACATGATGGCCACTAAATCACAGAAGCATATTCTATCTGACAAATGAGGCATAAATCAATTTCAGTGTCCAAGGATGCGAAAGTTCAGAAGATTTTCTTCTGACGAGTCCAAACAATCTTACTGCAATGAAAAGATAATTAGAGGTTAACTTTGTATTTTGTTTTTCAGTGGCAAGTTAAAATAAGCCGGCATATTGTAAACGATTATGGCGACTCTTGTATCCTTATTGGAAACGAATTCTTTTTTTGGCTAAATGCCAACTAAATGAGCAACCAAATTGAATTATGTAAAATAAGAAATAAATGAATAAGATCGAAGTCATTTTAACAAAAGTTTATAAAAACCCATGTAGGCGCAACAATTAAACCATCTAAGCTGAAAATATGTGTACAAATACTCAAATCAGAATCATGTATATTATGTAATCTTACATTTCTCATATTGGCAATCAGTAATATGATTGTCAAAATCATATGTTTATGACTACAAGTCAACCAATCAACATTTGGTGGTTAAGTCATTGCTAACCATTGACTGAAAGACACAATTCGCTGATTAATCACAATTTGACTAAGAAACGAAGATCACCACTGACTGAAAAATTTGCCATTAATAGAGTACAGCAATACATACTTCAGTCACGTGGCTTAAATCTGTGACAAACTTGTGGGTCGATTATCGATAGCAACCGAACCTTAGTTGCCTTGCCAGTTGCCAACTTCAGTTGCTTGATAGACGTTATATTGGCAACCACGTAATTTTTGTTGCAGTATAGTTTTTAAAAGAAAACACAACGTTCAGTTGAACGATAAGATGTCAAAAGCTGTGGTTCAAAAGGAAATCCTAATTTTCTGTAATGCTGATCAAAATTTGTGCATAATAAATAGAATATTATTTATATAAAATAGAGCCTAGCAGCGGCAAAAATGTCGGAGCTCGGGCAGCTTAAAACTTGATGAAAAACGAAAGTAGAGAAAAATATAAGAACACGAAAAATATATTTTTTTGTCCAAAAAATGAGCCCTGTTAGAGATTGCTAGCAACAGGCAACTGTGGGACTCAAATTAAAGGTATTTTTATCCCAAATGTAACGGTGTCTTTTTGTGGACCGGCATCTGTGCACCCAGATGACCTCAATTTACTTTAAAAACCAGATAATATCAAACATTTAGTGTGGGTATTCAAATTCAATGCAATGATGAATCTGCTTCATTGCTTCGTTGTTATGAAAATCATTATTATAGTATTATAACTTACCAGCAAAACGTTCAAATTAAACTACCCTTTCCGATATATGTATACTTATATGATACGTACGTGTGTCCCATCTATACATCCGACAACATCAGGAAACTTCGTTTTCTAGTAAAAACCGGATTTTATTATGGGTCGTTTCTTCCTCCGTAATTTTTGAAATAACTTAGGAATGTTTTTTTCAATTAATTAATTAATTTTCAAGTAACAAAAGTTCAGCTGTACCAGACTCTCATTCAACCTTTCTTGATTTTTGGCGCAGAATCCTGGGTCCTATCGCAAGCAGACGAAACATCTGTAGGAGTCTTGGGGGGGGGAAAATACTTCGAAAAATTTATGGCCCTATAGTGCACAACGGCGAGTATCGGCGACGCATGAATCATGAGCTGTATGAGCTTTATCCTGACATTGGCATAGTTAAGCGGATCAAGATAACGCGATTGCGCTGGCTAGGCCATGTCAGTAGAATGGATGAAGACGAACCAGCACGAAGGCTTTTCGAAACCGAACTCAAAGGAAGACGAAAAATAGGAAGACCAAGACACCGCTGGAGGGATCAGGTTGACGAATCCCTGCGTACACTTGGTATTGCCAACTAGAGAAATAAAGCAAAAGATCAAACTGGTTGGCAAAATATGTTATCTTCGTTTTGTAAGGTCCCTGACTCCCCGGGGTTGTCCGAGACCGGATAAGTAAGTAAGAAAGTAATTAATTTTCAATTAAAGGACTAAGTTAATCCTTTTGTTAAGATACACAATAAAGCCCCAATATCATCGCCCTTGACTACACCAGCTTACAGGTAAAAAAAATGTATCAGTAAATGTTTGATGTGTATTGTTTCTATAGGCATAGGTAGGGCAATCTTTCAAAGCGGATACATGCGAACAACGCACAGCGTTAGCATAAAATACGTGGTTGTTGTACAACAATCGTCTCTGCCTGATAATAAGTATGATGGTATTATATAGCGGCAGCGAACAAACAAGCAGGTCGTTGTCGCCAAAGAGTATTGAATAGTATAGAGAACTCATGGAACGAATTGTATTACTCAAAAGGACTGGCGACATCTGGCGAATTGTTGAAATCGTATTTCTCTCTTTTTAAAACATTTATTGTCTTATCTTATGTAATTACTTTTGTCGAAATGGTGCATTTATATTGAAATATTCCATAAAGAGAAAGAGACTTTCTGCATGAGAGCGGAAAAAGAGTGCAATAAGTTATCTATACTATTCAATACTTTTTTGTCGTCGCTCTGTTTATGAGAAAACAAAAGCAATTATTTCAGTGAGCTAAATATTGCTTTATTTATTTTAACAATGTTACGTCTAATGTTAAATTAGAAAGAAAAGAAAGTGCAATAGCAAACGAATTCTTTTTTTATTATTTTTTAATGCAATATTTACTAGTGTGTTCCTGGAAATCGAACACGTACCGTGTAACAATCAAGTGCTAACACATCGCCCGTGAGTTCGAACACTCATTGGTTTTTTTTAATTATACATTGCATCGGAATTAATTTCACTATTTTTTACTATATTTTGAGTCAACATCATAAAATAAAGACCTGTATAGTCTCAGTTGTACATCAAGTTTGTGGCCTGGAAACTAATTTTCAGTTTAAGTACAAAAAGTTAGAAAAATTGTTTGTTTTTATACAAAAAAAAATAATGACCACGACAGAAATAAAGAATAACAAAATTTATTTGACGTACTGGCCAAGATATTGGCCCACCCAGATTATCGTTGGTTCCTTAGTAGAAAAATGGACTCCGAAATTAAAAAATCACAATTGGGAAGGGCAGTCACTTCAATAAGATTATTTTAAATGTAAGTAAAAACCAGGTTTATGAAAAAGATTTGTTTCCCATTGCATCCCATTAGTGTATGAAAACCCCGAGCTTTTTCGAAATGTCGGTTTTCGATTTCTGCGAATATTGCAATTTTGGTAAAACCGGGTTTCCGTTACACCGAGGGATAAAAACCTGTTAAGATCCGGTTTTTGTTTTTCTGACAAAATGGATAACTAACTATAAGTTATATAAAAATCGTTAAATTTAAATTCACACTTTTTAAATTTGTAGATCGACGTTATTACAAAAATCAGGCCAAAGATGCAATATAATTTCCATATATGGGCAGGTGCTCCTAGGACATCTTTGGAGCCTCTCGACCGTGTCCAGAGGAGAGCGACGATGTTGATAGGGGACAGTAGGGTATTTAACTCTACTGCCTCCCTTGTGTCGCTCTTCTATCGATACTTCCACGGACGTCCGTCAACTTATGCCAGACGTGAGGATATTTAGCCGAAGTACGCGTCGGCTTTGCAGGAGCTCTCATCTGTTTTTTATCTAGTGGCCGGTTGAGCGCACTACGCACTATAGAGAAAATTCGTTTTTCATCTGTACAGTCCGTATGTGGAATAAACTTCCGGCTAATGTATTTCCCACCAATTGTGACATTCAAAGATTCAAGGCAAATCCCAACAGACACTACTCACTTTTTCCACACTCCACTTATACGATTTTCTTTCGCCAACACAATATTGCAAAATTTCAAGATATTGCAAGATATTGTTTGCATTGTTAGCGATTTTGTAAGCTTTCTTACTCTTTAAAGCTCTGGCGATTTTAAGTAATGTTGGAGATCGTTGTCATACTAGGGTTGGCAAGGTTTTGCGGATTTTCGCGAATTTAACGGAATTTTTGCCATTTCTTTTGGTTTTAGTGATTATTAGGGTTTTGTAGCTTGTTTAAAATTTTGTAATTTTTCGCTAATTTTCGCAAGTTTTTAACAGTTTTCGCGATTTGATAAGAAAGTAGATACGTACAACTTCACTGAAAATGTTAGAATCTTAATTAATGAGGACAAATAGGTTAATATTGGAAGCTTAAATGGTCTTAAAATATTTTAAAATTTTGTTCGATTTAGTATTTCTACTTTATGTGAACATTACTGTATTATAATATGTATGAATACGATTACTTTTCACAATTTGTCAAAAATTTTCATTTTAATTTGTGTTGATGTTTGTATTGATGTTTGTTTGTTATTTTTAATATTAAAAACTATCCTGAAGAAGATTTCCAAAGGAAATCGAAATATCGAGAGAAAAAATAGAAAAACAAAAGTTTAATAAAATCAGAAGTGACCTTAAGCTTGAATAATTAGTCAAGAATAATTAAAATAAAGGTCGAAAAATTAGAAACAAATTATATTTTTTTAAATAATCAATTAAAAGTATCAAAACTTTCAATATTGCAAATACATCGGCATTTGCTGGTTTTTGTTTGTTTTATTTAACTTATTTGGATAGTAAATGGGCTCACTGCAGTATATATGCACTGCATTAAAAATTACAGTAAGCAGTAAATTTACTGATTACTGAAAAAATGCAGTAAATTTTTACTGATAATGAAATTTAATTTGCATTACCAGTCAAATCATAGGGCCGTATTCATAATAATTAGTAATCGGGCATTACTGATTTCTGAAAATTCAATGCACCTCATCGTAATCATGTAGGCACTTTATAAAAATTGCTGAAAAAAATTTTAGTAATCAGTAAAAATTTACTAGTTAAAGAATTATTTTTACTGAAATTTTAGTAGTACTGCAAAGTGCCCATCTATGGTAATTGCCACAAGTACAAATAGTTAATATTGGTTTATGGTAACTAAAATAAGATATATAAATTTTTGACTCGATTGTATTTAAAAATCTATGGAAAACTGCATCTAAAGTAGTGGAATTGTTAGTTGTGGGGGTTTGTGGAGAATTGCTCATATGCAAGTGGAAAACGTCAAATAAAAATTTTGATAAAGCTTGCGATTGTGGGTTTGCACAATTTGTATTAAAATCTCCACCCATAATAATTGGGATGAGATGGAGATTGTTACCCAATTGTCGTGAACCAGTTTCAGTGTAAGGCAACAGTACGGAATGAAGATATGTTATAATCTTAATTTATATTGGAATCTTATAGAAATTTTATTAGAATTAACATTACCTCCATTCAGCTTTGATACACTTTGTCTTGTTTTATGTTCTGAGTTATAATTTTTTTGGTGTTTTGTAAAATATTTTATTATTTTGTATTTGTTGCGGTTGACAAGTTATTAATCAGCTGTTTACTGAAATGTAATGTTATTTTACAGCAATGGTTTTCGAAAATTAGTAGCTAATATTGCACACTAGATGGTGCTTATATGCAGCTGTTAAGTATGAATGACAATCTCAAAGATGAAGAAAACTTTTAGTTTTTAGTTTTCCTTATATTTGACAAGTTTAGTTTTTGACGTAGAATACGTCTTACCTTACGGTATGAGGAGTCATGTCAGGTTTTTATTGTTGTAATCTTTATTTCATTGAATTTGAGGAAACGGCTAGATGAATTTTTTTTAAATTTTTTTGTAGGTAAATGAATTTGTTATCTTTCGTTTGATATACATTTCATATTGGTTGATATATTTCTAGTATTTTAATTTCTCAAATGAAAATTGTTTAAACACATACACTCAAACATATGTGTGGTGTTTGGTTGAGTGTTTTTGGTTGCTCAATATTGCTTAGGAACATGTATATAGTAAAAAGTGAAACGAACAGCAAGCTAATGTTGCTTGGCAACATGTATCTAGTAAAAAGTTAAACAAACAGTAAGCTAACGTAATAAAGCTTTTTTGCGAAAGCTTCAATAAAGCTGTTGTAACACTAATTTTGAATTGTAAAGCGTAAAGCTTTCACACAACGCTCGAATGCTAATGCGAAGACTCGATAAGGTAAACCTTTTTTAATATTAGGGCGGCCCTCTCAACATTCGCAGAACTTATTTCAATAAAAATATTAATTAAAATACATAAATTAAATTAAGTTTAAAAAAATTGAACATAATATTTTTTTTTTTAAACGGACTTGAATCAAATGCCGTTGGTAAATATAAAAATTACAGCAGACAGTTGTCCGAGGCCTTCGGCCTCCCTGCAGGCTGTGTCAGAGACACGGCCATTAAGTTTAACGTAGAATACGTCATCCGATAAGACAGAAAACATGTATAACAATAAATGATAAATAATATAAGCAAATGAATTTATTTTTATATATGTTTTCTGTCTTATCGGATGGCGTATTCTACGTTAAACTTAATGGCCGTGTCTCTGACACAGCCTGCAGGGACAGTCCGTGGCCGAAGGCCTCGGACAACTGTCTGCTGTAATTTTTAGTTTTCCTTATTTTGCTTTGTTTTAGTAAATTTTTTATTAAAAGTGCAAAAAATCTTTTTAAATGTTATTAAAATTAAATGTTTTTGTATTCATTTTGTTTATTTGTTTTCATTTGCTTACGATAACATAATGTACGACAATTAGTGAAAATTAGTCACTGCTATTGCACACTAGATGGTGTTGAGTATATTGTATGCAGCGTATGATTACACTAATGCACTCATACAGAGCTCGCACCGATTTGATAACGCTTTACGATTGGTTAACGATTACATCGCACATCTTACTCTAAATTTGTGATTGTATTGTGAAAAAGATTTTTACCCCCAGCGTATAGATGTTTACACATCAAACAACGAAAAGAAAATTAAATTTCACTGAAGAAATGGCTCGGCAGTAAGAAATTTGGATCAAAATAACTAAAATAAACGCATATTTGGAGACCTTGAGAATTTTTATTGGAATGAATAAAAAACATGGAAAAATTATGGAGTAAAGTTATCGAGCTAAAAATGAGAATATGTTGAAAAATATAAGATATTTTTTCCGTAAAAATCTTCCTAATTACGATTTCATTATTTCCGGAACTTACATCTAAATCGGGTTTCGTACACATGCCTTGTATATCAATTATACAACTTATATCGGGAAAGAGACGGTGAAATAATTTGTACGCATTGTATTTGGAGTCTTTCTGATGGGTTTAGTAACCATAGAGAGCAATTGAAAAACCTTAGGTTTGTGTAAGTAATTCTATGTTTTTATATCAGTTGGGAAAATGTCTTCGAACCAACAGTCGTTCAATTCAGTCTGCACCAGAGAATAGCAATAAGTACTCGTTGCAAAAGTATACCCAAGTACGTACACAGAATTTTCATACTTGTGTGTACCCAAATTTTTAACACGCAGAATACATACCACCACATATTTGCTTTGTACAATTTATGTGTGTACTCTATACTTATAAGGAACATTTTCTCTACACATCCACTCCTATTCGCTCTCTTCGCCAGAATACATCTAAGGAAGATTGTACACACATGTACTGAAGTATTTTTTCATAATTTGTACACAGAGTCGTGTTATAAGTATGGGTACACACAAGTACTTATAAGTATACAGCAAGTGCTATGGAAACGGAAAAATGTAGTTGATTTAGTGAGAAACTGAGAAATGTTGAATGGCTTGAATGGTCCTTAATACCAAACCCATCGAAAATAATAATTTTTTAATTCAATTTTATTTTGTTTGAGGACCAGAATGAGATTAAATTTTGTTGTCGATTTTTTAATAATGCCACTAAACTACGTCAAAACAATGCATTGCCAGATCTTGTTGCATAAGCCCCAATATTCAAATGTTAATTAAAAACCAGTGCGCTAATTATCAATATTTTCTAGTTCTATTATTCACTTTTCCACACTTTGTAAATGTACATACAGTGCGCTACATAAACCAGTGCGCTAATTTTCAATATTTTCTAGTTCTATTATTCACTTTTCCACACTTTGTAAATGTATATACATACATACATACATACAACATCTTTCCACATAATTTCACCGTACAACAGCGTTCCTTTACACAGCAACCAATTTTTTACTCATACCCAGTGGGTATTAAGTACCTAACAGACACAAGTGTTTTTGTATACTTCTGTATAACCTAACACACACAAGTGATTTTGTATACTTCTGTATAACCTAACACACACAAGTGTTTTCGTTTACTTTCGTTTAACAAGCGCCCAACAACAACCCTAACTCGCAATTGTACTTATGTACTACCCATCGAATGTTAGCACTTGTAGCTACTTAAGTTATCGTTGGCATAAATATGTAGAGTATTGTATGCGTTTCGTCTATTACTTGTATGTATTTGTATTTGTTTTGCGAATAATACTTGTAAGTGTATTCTAAATGGTACTTATCGACATTCTCTGGTCTGCACGCCATCGCTGGCGATGACGGAATGAGACTTACACTTTGCCGCGGCGAAAAACATGGTTGTCAGAAGTACGAGATTCTAACATAAAGCAATTACAGGATAGTTGGATATCACCTGATCAAGACACTAATAACCAGATTGATCACCTGTTAATTGATGGAAGACATTCTACTAGTGTAATGAACGTATGTGTAATTCGAGAAGCTAAAATCAATTCAGATCACCACCTGGTTGCAGTAAAGGTTCGCGCAAGGTCAAGCAGAACCAAAGTCGTACGAAACCGGGAATATAGAAAGCTGGATATCAGAAAGATGCAACTACCAGAGATAGTAATGGTCTATGCAGAGACGCTCAGTCCGATACTGGCGCATACCGCACTCCCACCTCATAATTCTGAAGCGTAGGGGAAGTACATTTCTACTCTATGAAAACTGCTGCAGAAACCGTCCTTGGTTATGAAAAACCGCTGAAAGATAAACAATGGTACGATGAAGAGTGTTGCATAGCAAGGGATGAATATAATTCTTTACACGCACTCACAGAAAAATTCGGTTGAGACAGCCGAATTAGCCGTAACCGAATTTAGAGGTTGTCACAACCTCATTAGAGGTTGACACAACCTCTTTAGAGGTTGACACAACCTCATTAGAGGTTATCACAACCGCATTAGAGGTTAGCACAACCCCATTAGAGGCTATCACAACCTCATTAGAGGTTGACACAACCTCATTAGAGGTTGACACAATCTCTTTAGAGGTTGACACAACCTCATTAAAGGTTATCACAACCTCATTAGAGGTTAGCACAACCCCATTTGAGGTTATCACAACCTCATTAGAGGTTGACACAACCTCATTAGGGGTTGCCGCAACCTCATTAGGGGTTATCGCAACCTCATTAGAGGTTGACACAACCTCATTAGAGGTTGACACAACCTCATTAGAGGTTGATACAACCTTATTAGAGGTTGTCGCAACCTCATTAGAGTTTGTCACAACCGAATTTAGTTAGTGTCAGAAATGAATTTCGGATTTTTTTTATTATTAACTAATGATTTATTATCCAGTATTCTTATGAAAAACATTAGAGAGCGAGAAAATAAAGTTATTTACACAGGATAATCTTTAGAACAACACATTTATTTTACATGTCACTACCGACCTTTTTTGAAGTCCCGAACATCATGGGTCACGCACCAATTGTGGCGTGTTGTATCTATTGATTTAGGTCCTAAACCGTTTCCTACACAGATTTTTGCATCATTATTGCAGACTGAACTTGGAAAGCTTCAAAACTCTTAATATCGGCTATTACATTCTCTAAAAAATAAGAAGATTTAACACAAAACCCACAATTACAATATTTTTACTTACATTACCGCCAACAACACCGTGACGAGAACAGTTATTCACTTTTTAACTTCTTTTAATATAATATTTGTTTTCATAATTTTAAATTTTAAATACAGAGAATTATGTTGTGGTAACCGAATTGAAAATGAAATTCGGTTGTATCTACAGAATTCATGAGAAATTCAGTTAGAGCAACCGAATTGACGCTGAATTCGGTCCTTGCAACCGACTTAAGGATTAATTCGGTTATTGCGACCGAATTGATACCAAATTCGGAAGTTGCAACCGAATTCATACCAAATTCGCTAGCTACAACCGAATTGATGCCAAATTCGGTTATTCCAACCGAATTTGGTACAAATTTCGGTTGTTGCATCCGAATCAATTTCAAATTCGGTTGTTCCAACCGAAATTTTAGAAAATGTAGTTGGCTGAACAAATATAATTGAAGATTCAGTCGTCACAACCGAATCAATTATGAAACGAGGTTGCTTCAACAGAATTTCGGTTGTGGGGACTAAATTCGGTCGTAACAACCTCAATTCGGTTGTGCCAACCTCAATTCGGTGTTAGCGGCCGAATTTACGGTTGCTACAACCTCTTTTCAAACAATTAGTTCTCTGAGTGCATGGCAATGATTCAGCCAGCAGCGACAGAGCTCTATTACGAGAAGAGAGAAACCCCGTTTGATTAAGAAGAAATACGGCTGTCGAGAAAGCGCGAGAGAGAGAGAAAATTTAATTTTGCAGAAGGAAGAATGAGGCCGTAAATTCTATCGATACGTAGAAAGCCAAACCAACGGCAATGGATCAAGGTCCCTCTTTGTAGAGATTAGGACAGGCATCGTTTCACAGATTTCCTGAGTTTGTTAAGAATATAGAGGGATCGCTACTCTGATTTACTAGCCCCAGTTGACTTCAATATAGGTGAGGTTATTGAGCTCATACAGAACGATGGCGTCGTCCGCAAAGCGAAATCAAAACTGTAATATCCCGGCGTGAGAACAACAAAGACGCTGGTGCTGACGTACTACCGGCTGAGCTGTTAGGGCTGGCAGTTCTGAGTTCTGAGTTGGCCGAATGCGAATTTATGCCCGACGATTAGAGTCTTACTGTTTTCAAAAAGGCAATCCGAGTATATGGACTAACTACCTTGAAATAAGGTTTTAATCCATCACATACACGGTCCTCTAGAGCGTAATGACCGAAAGAATAAAGCCGTTTGTTGCAGACCTGATCCAATCTTATCACTCTGATTTTAGGCCAGGAAAGTTAACTATCTGCCAAATATTCACAGCCTGGAGAAAACCCACGAGAAACAAATCGACACCTTACACCTCTTTGTAGATCATAAGGCTGCCATCGATAGCCCGATACGAAGACAACTATACGAAGCTGTGTTGGAGCTTGATATTTCGTAAAACTGACACGCCTTTGTATAATGACACTGACCGACACGAAATCCTCAGTAAAGATCTCACCAAACTAGTTAATAAGAGGCGAGGGCGCAGGCATAATGATACCCTATGAACATATTAATTGAGATCATCGAGGGAGACCACGAAGTCAAGACGAGTAAAATTATCAACGGCAATAGTCACATGCTGCGCGCGTCTTCTGATAATTTAGGCATCATTGGACGAAAGAAATAAGCTAACGTGGGTTTGGCAGCAAACGAGAACAATACAAAATTAAGTGTGTTGACAAGCAGAACATGCACCAGGTTTGATGAAAGGGTTAACGTTGAAACCCGTTACAATTTCGAGGTCGTGTACGAATTTATTTACCACCGATCTGCCGTGAACAGAAGCAATAACGTTAGTCTAGAAATCAAACGGAGAACTGTGCTTGGAAACAATTGTTATTTCATGCTAGACACGCACTTGGCCGTCAGTAGTGATGGCGACCTGTCGAGTACTTAACCATGAAACAGCTTCCCAAAATACCGTTCGGAACCGGTGTAAAACTGTAGGTCCCAATCAGTGGCTGTAAAAACTACAAATCTCACATCACATTGATTGTGAGAAGCTCTCGTCAATCCTTTCATGAGATCTTATGGGACATCACTTTTTTACGCACATCAGACGTGAGACCCTATCACGAGAAGCGATGATCCAACAATATCAGACTCGCATATATTCTGTCTTGCTTTATGGTGCACAATTCGGGGTCATATCGCATGCTGACGAAACATCACTGGGAGCTTTCCAGAGAAAAATTCTCCGAAAAATATA
The DNA here is from genome assembly GCA_963931995.1 of Phaonia tiefii. Lineage (NCBI taxonomy): Eukaryota > Metazoa > Arthropoda > Insecta > Diptera > Muscidae > Phaonia > Phaonia tiefii. Next base: position 203,087,421 of record OZ008368.1, read on the forward strand.
TGGTCCTATAGTAGAGAACGGCGAGTATCGATGACGCATGTACCACGAGCTGTAAAGTCTGTATCCCGACATCAACATAGGCATGCATATCAGAATGAACCAGTGCGAAAGGTATTCGAAGACGACCAAGAGTGCCAGTGAGTGCTTCGTGTTACCATACTGGAGGAGTAAAGCCGAAGTTCGAGCCGGTTGGAGAAACATCTTATCCTCATTTTGAAAGGCCCTTGACCCTCGCTGTTGATGGAGGCCGCATAAGTATGTAAATAGGTAATTGAAATTTTACCCAACAAAAACAAAATTTTAAAAAGTAAACTGATACATAAAAATATTTCTTTTCGAATTTAGAACGCAAGAATACTTTACAAAAAGTGGTTGCAGTTTTAGGACGACAAAATGGCTATAAACTAGTGCTATCGGTGGCTTTGCTGTTTTGCCCGGTCGTTTTTCAAAATGTTACATGGCGATGAAAATGGGTCAGAAAAACATACAGCGCCGCTTATTACAATCAGTGTCGTGTCTAGTCGTAAGATTCCTTCTTTAGAGTTACTACCGAATGGTCAACCACATTCTCTGGTACCTTTATACTCTGCACAGCCTTTGCAAAAGTATCGCTGTCTGCATCGGTTTCGATTTAGGACTTGACGAAATGGTTTTGTAACTGTAGTAACATACCTTCATTCATCCTGATAATGTGCAATGCTGTAAAAATGTAGACCCCTACTGTCGGTGAGCCTCTAAATGATCTGCTCTCAGAATCTGATGGGCGTTCATATTGTATTTTTAAGAAGAATTTATAAGTTTCAAATTGAGTCAGTCTTGAACACATCCTAAATAAATTTAGCCCGCCACGAAAAGGTCTTCCAGCTAACATAAATTTACATTTATTGTCTCATTTTTGCCTTCCCTTAAGCTTGGAAAATACAACAACTTAAATTAACAATTCCACATTTTTATAATGTTTTCGTATTCAAATAAAAAGTTTAACAATAATAACAACCAAACAAATTCTACAGTCAAACCAAAACTCACATATAGTTATGTTGTTGTCTGGGGGATATCAACCAATTTGCATAAAGTAAAAACATGAGTTTTAATTTCTCACCAAAATGAATAATTTTTAAGGACCGCTATGCACCACAGTAACATTAAGAACAATAATGGAATTCAATTCCCAAATCCTCCTACGACCGGGAAGAAAATTAAATAAACCAGCAGAAACTCAGTATAGTCTAAACCCAAAAAAAAATTCTGAAAACAAAACGCAATAATACGTGAATCCGCGTCGTAGCGACGAAAATGTAGTCAAACATCGAAAAGAATACGAATGTCAGTGTTGTCCTTTCTTTCACATAGTGCGTTCATTTTAAAGTTGTGTGGTTTGGGTGTATTGTCTTTTCCGTCGTTTACTCTAAAAGCTTACAAAAAGCGCAATTCTCTGGTAAAATAAACCAATTTAATTTGCGTTCCCTATGGAATTCTATGAAAACCATAACCCGCACTCGCCGTAAGCGCAGTAAATCGAGGGTATCACTGCTGCCATAAAACTGTGCAATCTCGCAGTGAAATTGTTGAGTTGTAATATAGCACAGGGACAAGAGATTTCAATGAGCGCCCAAAGGGGTCTTGTTTTTGATTTTGGATGGAGTTAAATGCAGACAAAGTTTAACCAAACACCGACAAAGTAAACATTTCTCAAACGGCAACCACCGAGCAGAATAAATATGTTATTAAAACTAACAAACATTTCATTTGATTGCTTAAAATTAGTCTGGGAATTAAAACAAAATTCATATCACTTTTGTTTAAAGTATTTAATTTATTGTAGATATTTTATCTTTCTACTAGGTATCCAATTGTACTTAATAATGTTAGGGTTCATTTATAAAATCGTATAATTTCGGACACTGTGAACACAAACAAATTACGCAGAACGAAAGAATTTGCTTTATATAGAGTTGAAAAAGTGTGTTTATTGACTGATAATTTAAATACAACAAACTTCATGTGAAAATTTCTAATTAACATAAAAAAGCTCAGGTTGCTCAGTTTTAGCTTCGACAGTATTCTTTATTGCGGCCGTCGGTGGTGCAATGTTTAGTGTGCGCGCCTCTTGTACATTGGATCCTTGGTTCGATCTTTGCTCTTTCCACCTTAAATTTCTTTCGGCGGCTAGCACCTCGCTTAGTGACGGCGACACTATCGAGTATACAGCCTCGAAAAAGTTTCTCAAAAAATACCGTTCGGAACCGGTGTAAATCAGTAGATCCCAATCAGTGAGTATAAAACTAGAATGCTCACAGCCCATTGGCTCACAAAAACTGTCCCCAATTCCTTCATGGGCTGTAATGGGAAACCGTTTTTTGGATCGAATTTCCATATCGCATGGGGCTAAATGAAAAAAATTTAAACAACTTTTCGTCGTTGCGATAACGAAAACAGCTTTGTGTTTTTTATTAACTTTTCAGGAAAGCAAAAAAACTTAAGTTTTCTTGGAAAATTTGTTCTATGACTGTGCAGCACCATAAACTTCGAAGCCGATGCAAATATCAGGAAAGAGCTGAGTGAACATATTTATAAATACAAATGGTTTTAAATTGTGCAATAACAATTTTTTCAAAAAAAAAACACATTAACCTTTTCGTTGGCGCAGCGGCGTTTTGATTTAACCCTATTATGCTAATAAGCACTATACTTTTATTTTGGTTTGTGTCTAGACTAACTATACGTCTCACACAAGTTGGGAAATTGCTTGTGTAATGGCAAGTTTTCTAGGTGGAGCCTGTAACCAATACGTAGTATATATTGTAGTTTTGAAACCAATAAAAAGTAAATTTAGTAAAGCCAAAGTGAAAGAAGTTTTAAAAAAGAACATTTTCTTAACTAAGTGCCTTTTCTTAAAAACAGTAAACTTTCTCAAAAAAAACTAAATCTTCTTATTCTTTAACAAAGTACATTTTCTTAAAAAAAATACCGTATCTTAAAGAAGTACCTTTGCTTAAAAAAGTAAATTTCCTTACAGAAAGAACCTTTCCTTAAAAAATCTCCATTTTTTTAAATGAGTACCTTTTCCTAAAAAAGTAAATTTTCTTACAACAAATTGCCGTTTCATAAAAAACTATCTTTTCTTTAAAGAGTTGCTTTTTAGTGACACAAAATAACTTTCTTGAGATAAGTACCTACTCTTCACAATGTACTTATTCTTAAAAAAAGTACCAATAAAAAAAATCCCATTCCTTAAAAAAAACCTTTTCTTCAAAAAAAAATACCTTCCATTAAAAATAATACATTTTCATCAAAACTTTAATTTCAAAACTTTACTTCCTTTTCTTAAAAGTACCTTTTCTTAAAAATAAAATAATAAATTTTCTTTTCTTTTTTTGACATAAGTAGCATTTCTGAATATAAGTACATTTTCTTAAAAATAACCTTTCCTAAAACGAATACCATTTCTTTAAAAAGTACCAGTTCTTAAAAAAGTACTTCTTTGTAAAAAAAATCATACTCTTATGACGTTTTTTTACAGAAAGTACTACTTCTCAAGAATGTATATTTTCTTAAAAAAAATATTAGCTTTTAATAAAAGAAGTACTTCTCTTTAAAAAAGGAACTTTTCTGGAAAATATAATACATATTCTTACAAAAAAATAAATACGTTTTTTAAAAATCCAATTAGTGTTCGAACACGGGTGATATGTTAACACCTATTTGTTACACGGTATATTGGAATATAAAAATCAGCGTTCAATCATGTGATGACGTTACATTTAAATAATATTAATACTTAAAATTATTTAACGACCAGTCATTATGTGCTTGCTTAATACTTTTTATTTTATACCCACAAAAAACAAAGTGAATGCAAAGCAACAGGCACATGTACATGCATACATTGCTATGTTCGTACATATGCTACAGAAGTTCACACAAGTTTCGTTGCTCTCTTGCTATCTCATTTTTATATACGTATAACCACGTCATTATTCTCTTTGCTCTGAGATTGCTCCGCACCCACACAAGACAATTATTTGCTGCCGCTATATCAGTGTGTGCTTTTTTTTCGCAGTCTGATAATCTGTGTTTCGCAGTCGGACAAATCAGTGTTCTATATAGGGGTGGGTCACCCTTATCATTTGGGTGTATGACAAATATATGTTGGACGATTCTGAGACCAATTCTGGCCGATATGCACACAAAATTTCATACAAGTCGGTCCAGCCGTTCCGGAGGAGTTTAACACTAAACAATCTGTGATCGCAGTCGGACAATTTGTGTGATCGCAGTAGGACAAACTGTGTTTGGATGTTTTCACTTTGTGAATTCAGCTCCTACCTGCGCCTCTAGATGTTAACACATGAAAAGTTTTTAATTTTACATAAGTTATGCATTTATTTCTTATTTTACATACATAAATTTTGGTTATTCCACATTGCTGTTTTGGGATTTAGCACAAAACAGATGTTTTTCCAATAAGAATACAAGGGTTGCCATAATCGTTAACAATATGACGGTTTACATTAACTCGCCAATGAAAAACAAAAGGCAAAATTAACCTCTAATAAACTCTCAATTACGATTAAGTAATCCAATGGTTAACTATCCACTTAAAAAGTGACCATTATATTTATTAGTCCATTATCGTTAACTCATTCTGTTTTTAGTTTACCGTATCAGCGTTGGAGAATGAAAAAACATCTGTTTTCCAAATGACAAACAGTTAGAAAAACGAGACGAAAAGGAAATTTAAAAAGTTAAAACATAAAAGTTGTATTGCAATTTTTCTGCCTTTGTTCGATTCAATATAAATGCAGCGCTGATCACATTTTTTTAATGGTTAACAAATGAAGGAAGATTTGTCGAAATTTGATAATGCATAATATCAAATTTATAACATACGATTCGCCCTCCTCAAATTAACATTATGAATTATTCTACGATTTATTTGATAGGTTAGCATTGGCCTAAATAAAAAAATAAAACAAAGTTTACTATTGCTGGACTACTTTGGGTACTAGTGTATCGAATGGTTCCTATTGCAACAAGTGTTAACTGCCCATCAGTTTCCCATGGTATTCACGACGTGTTTCATGCGCGAGAAAATTAATTTTTTGAATAACGGTCATTGCCTTCAGTTTGCTCTATTAACCATTGAACGAATTGTCAGCGCTTTCCATTGTCTGCTGGTCTCCTGAGTAAGCTGAACTTTGTATGCATGAAGGTGATGGTCTTTTGTCAAAATTCGATGCGTAGTTTTTGAGGACGATGCCGAATTGACGTTTTCGGGTTTTCGGTGACACTCTCGTTTACAGCAGCAATGTTTGCAAGATACCGACCGGTACGTTGACGCACAGGGGTCTTACTGTCCATAACCGACCCCGTTTCTTTAGGGTGCACTTTATCGACTGAAAATACTTTGAAGTTGGCGAGCGGTCTCTGTCAAATTTTTCAACATTTTTGTAATAAGTTTTGGCAATTATAACGCGTTCTTCCTTCGTAAAGCGCTCCATTTTTAATAATCGGAATAAATATATGTGAACGCTTCCAAATTTGATAGTTGCCACTTGCACAAAAAAATACGCTAAATTTAAAAAATGCAATCTTACCGAGACACCCTTCATATTTAACGTATTTCATAAAATATTTTTCATATTTACACGTGTGAACTTTGTAATTTCAAATGGTAGTTTTTCATCCACCGAATCGAGTGAAATAGTCACTGAACACGAAGTAGTCGATGACGCAATGGTTTTGGGTAAGCTAGTATCAAAGGGAACAAGGGGCAGCATCAAATGCATTATTCCGGATCTAGAGTCTGTTTTCTACAGATGTAAGACATCCCACGTAGCAGCAGTTCGTATATAGATTACTGCGGCATGATCCAACAAAGTATATCATAAATCGGAAGTCCCTTCGACAAGCCCGTACACAAAATCGACAGCAGGAAACCTCCACAGTTAGCTTCAGTGAACTTTTTCAATGGACACTGGAATGGCAAACTCTTGCCGGACTAGCAATGTGTCGGAAAGAAGTTTAACATCTTTCTTTTATCGTCACATATGATGCGGTGGTCATTTACGGGCTTTTGCTTGAGTGGAATAGCGCTGAACACGTTCAAGCTATTTCTTTCGACACCACCTAAATGACAATATTACTGATTATTCCTTGAGAAAATACTGGAACGATATCTTCTTTATCTTTTATGAAGACATCACATTTATGAACTGCAATTGAAATAAGTGTTCGAAACCAAATTCATCCAGACGTTTGGGTCAGGTGTTCCAATGTTTGCCCGTTTCACAGAGCAATGGGAAAATATTAAAGACAAACCGTATAGTCACGGTATAGAACATGATGGAGTCGCAGGAAAAATACCTCTTCAAGTCCAAATTTAAATCAATTCATTATGTTTGGATCAATTGTACAAGGAATTCATTGGAATCGTTTTATTGTTGCTTGGTGAAAATATTCCCAACAGGCACGAAATTATTTCCTTATGTGGTAATTGATGATCGGAATAAACGAGAGATGGGTTTTTACAAAATTATATCGAATCAATATTGTTTAGGTTAGGTTAGGTTAAGGACATGCATCCACTAGAGATCTAAAGATCTTAGCAGTTGATCTACTCTTTGGGCCAGTTGGCCCATTGTGTTCGTCTTTTAGAAGAAGCAAAAAAAGAAAAATATAAAGATTCAGTATGAGAGAAAGAAAGAGTGAGGGAGTGGAGTGAGGGGATTTAGAAGGGAGTGATGGGGGATCCAGAGAGAGATGAGGTGATCATACGTCCCCCTGATGCCGTATACAACGCAACCCCCTCATTAATCCTAGAAGGTCCCCGATGTCAATATTGGCAAGGGCATGCAGCACTATCAAATTAGGAAGCCTGAAGTAGCGCGCTGTCCTATATAGACTGCCGAGGTGTTCCACTGTCACAACCTGTTCCTCGTCCTCACATAAGCCACATAAATCATCTCCTCTGGTATTAAAACGGGTTCTTAAACCGCGCACATCACAGTGTCTCGTCGCAATACTAATAAAGAGTTGTAAGTCCACCCTTGCGATTTGCGGAAGATGTTCCGTACTCTTCTCATTCAGTCTAGGCCAGATCTCCCTAGATGCCCTACAGTCTGGTCTCCTCAACAGTAAAATTCGGTAGCGCATCGGACCCATATATCAATCAGTCCGTACAGGAAAAAGATCGGGGGTCTAGTAGGCGCCGACAAGGATATATCCGCACTCAAACAGTAAGATAGTCCATCATATCGTTCCCAGTAATGCCATTATGGCTAGGCGTCTTACTCTATTGGGTGTCAGTGAGGCTAGAGCTTGAATGCACTCATAGACCACTCTCGATTTGCACATATTTGAGCTGATCGCGTTGAGAGCTGCCTTGTTGTGTACAAATATCACAATATCACCATTGGATACTGGATCCAGCTTGTGAATCTCATCTACCGCTCTCGTGACCGCAAGAAATTCGGCCTGACAGACATTACAATTCAGGTCCATTCCAAGTGATAGGCGTACTTGAAAGTCTTGGCTGTAAATTCGCGCCCCTGTTCCAGTGCCCATTTGGGATCTGTCAGTAAATACGAATAACCCCGTCATTGATGAAGGACTACCCTGTCCATCGTAGTTACCACCGGCCCAGCAGGGAATATTCCCATCGGCAACATGTAATTCGATGTTCCTACAAGATAGACTCCTTGAACAACACTATCCATTCCCATGAGGACAGTTGCGTAACCAGACGAAAAAGTCCACAGAGCATATCCCTAAATCGAATAGCACCTCTAGCCGCAAACCTTCTGACAAATATGTCCAGAGAGGTGAGACCGATCATGATCTCCATTGCCGACTGAGGGGAGCTTGTCCAACTTCTACTGAGCTCCACACACAGCCGCCGTCCTCTGTACCTGGCATGGTAGCTTTAGATTACTACTTTCAGCCGAGGCCCTCCACCACACCAGCCACTCATTGGTTATAATGGGGCGGACAACAGTCGTGTAGAGCCAATAAATGGTCCTGGTACTGAGCCCCCAGCTCTTAGATACACGCTGAAAAATAACGGCCTCTCTAACATATTTTCCCAAACATACTCAATGGTTGCAAACATTCATATGTTTGCAAGTCCCAAACTTATTTGTATTTAAATTCAAAGAGTATCGTGTAAACTGACCAACATGTATGCGTTCTTCATCCCAAACATCCATATACTTAAGTGGAACCATTCACGTATTTTCCCGAAACGTACACGTACTTACGTGGAAATATATGCGAATTTCCTCCCAAATATAGTAATATTTAGAAACGAATTATTCTTCTATTTCAGTATATATGTATTATTTATTATAATTTATTTTAACAATAAAATAATTTATATTTTTTTCATGATATGAGAATCTGCCTCTCACGTTTTTGTTTTCAGAAGGTTTCAGCTATGCCTTGGTTATCGCTATGCGTTGGAACACAATCAAGGTATTTATATTTATACGAATCAAGTTCATGCAAGCCAAGCGTGGATTAATTATTTACGTTTTATTATTACACTTATTTCACAAATGGGCCGCTGTTCCGATTTTCTCAGTAAAAGCTCGGCACACAAAGGGCTTCACGTGGTTGCCCTTTCCAGTTTCTTTCCACAAATTCGTTTCTCAGTTTACGAAACGCATACACAAAAACCAAAGCAACATCACAAACCACTTAACCGTCCGAGCCTTCGTTTATTATTTATTCACTGATGAAGCGCTTTAGATATCCCCTGTCCGATGAACCATTGACGACTGAATGTATGAAACTAAAACGCAATACATCAGGCAAAATAAGAAACACTTCATTTGCAATTTACACTCACATTCAGGAATATTTATGGCTCACTGACGGAGAGAATAATGGACAAATACGGATACACACTTACACGATAGACCCTCTCGCTGTCCCTCTTTTATTCTCTTGCTTTCGAGAGGGCGTAGACAGTGCAACAAACACAACTGTATTTACATCATAAACACAGCCATACTTGAGTCGCAAACACGTGTATTATAACATATTAATCATCGTGTTTCCAACATGTAATATTGATTAGCAAACACAATGTGTTTGGACACAGGTATATTATATTTGCGACAAGCTCCAAACACACTTTGTACTTGCATCCAAACAACAAGAAATGACAGATTTTGCAGCGTGTATAGAATTGCGACAGGCGTACAGCGTATTCATTCCCTTCTTTGTCCTTTCTTCGACATTCCTTCTCCAATTTAGCTTTTGGTCCAGGATAGTACCGAGGTATTTGGCCTCAGAGGATAATCTGAGCTCCACACCGCCTAGCCTAGGTAATCTAAATTCCCTAATTTTCCATATTTGCATGAATAATGCCAGCTCCGTTTTTTTGGGGGTTTAAACCTAGCCCACAGCTCTCGGCCCAGGAAGATAGTTTCCCCACAGTAGTTTGCATAACATCACTGATGGTGGTCAAGTCCTTTCCCGCGATGAGAATGACTACATCATCGGCGTATGCCCCCACCTTAAGCCCCTCTCTTTCGAAATCTATGAGAATATCGTACACCACTAGTGGCCACACTAATGGCGACAAGACACGTCCTTGCTGTTTGCAGAGCTCGTGCCCATTGATGAATTGAGAATGCGACTTAGAAGCATATGCTCAGTCCATTCAGCCACAAAATTCATCACTCCCAATCTAACAAGTGAGCTCTTGGTCACGCTAGTCGTTACACTGTTAAAAGCTCCTTCAGTGTCTAGGAAGGCACCCAAAGAATAGTCTCCATAACCCAGATTGCGCTTAATAAATCCGACAACTTCAAGAAGGGTACTTTCCACCGATCTACCGTAGGCAAGCGGTCCCCCTTGCAGGTTAATAAGTCTCATACTGCATGCGGCCCCCTTGCACTCAATAAGTCTCTCCAGAACTTTCAACAGAAAGGATGACATTGTCCTTGGGAGCAGCGTTCTTATCTTACTCGATTTTGATATGAAGACCACAAGCACCTAACTCCATTTATCTGGAACTATAGCCATTTCAAGACATGTTCTGTATATGTCCATTAGGTGGGGACCAATGATACCCGCGCATTTCTGCAGCATTATCGGCTAATTACCATCATGCCCTGGCAACTTATATGGTTTGAAGCTGTTTAAAGCCAAAAAATATCACTGACACTCTTCCATGTGTATCTGGTTAGGACCATGGCCATTGGAACATTGTCACAATAAGGAAAATTGGTCTCCATTAGAAGTTCCAGTGTTTCAGTACTAGAATCGCTCCACGAGCCGTCCGCCCGTCTTACGAAGCCACGAACTCTTGGGTTCTTGGACAACACCCAATGAAAGCGTGCCTTAACCCTACTACTGCTATCAACGCAGGGTTCCAGGAAAATATCAACCTGCTTGATTATCAGGGATGGAAGTAATATAAATACTGACTTTAGTATCTTCTTTGGAAGTGATTGTCGCTGTTCTACTCGTATGGGCCAAAGTCACATTCTGATATATAACAGGTAGGTGTCACTTTTGTAGGAGTTTAGAAAATCACTCGTAAATTTCTAATATTGAGTCATGAGTTTAGTAGGAAACCCATTTTATTCCGTGTAAAATTCGCGATGTTGGCCATGGTTGTCCAGTACATAGTGTAAACCTAATATTTTCACCATTATATCAAATAAACAAGGGTGAGTCTAAAAATAATAAAGCTCTAATCGTTTTTTCGTTCTGAAGGATCTGGAAAAACTGCATCACAAGATTTTTGAATTTTTGACATTTAACGGAAATTAATATCAATGATGTGTAAATCAGGGGAAATTCTGTGATAAGAATTATCATCTACGAAACACAAGTGTTATCATAATCTACTTTGGGGAGATACTTTGGTACTTTTATCTCCAGAGTGTTTCCAGTTTGACATTGAAGGCTCACATAACAATATCGATAGCACGTTACACACGTTTAAAGTATGGTAATTCTACAACCATTTTAAGATTTTCTATATCCCCAATATCTCGTAAAGGGACATCCAAGGCGCTGAATGAAATAAAAATTCGCGGCAATCGAAAGGATTTTGTTAATCGCAAATCCCAATATTTTTGGCACATTAATAAAAAATCAGAACCGCATACTTTGCGTACTTTTTAAATCCCCGCGGCATAAAATGCAAATACAAATAATAGTCAATTGAATTAATAATTAATATAATTACTAATTACTATATTAAGTTTAAGGAATACAAAATCCTTTAAAGATATCGCGAAACAAATAGTATTTTTGCATAATTAAGCTTCCTGATTGCACAAAGGTAAACAAGTCGACGATATCACTTTTAACTTAAAATAACAGTTTGTTAGTCATGTCTCCAAATTATAAATTTTTGCTACAAAACTAAAATTGATTGTATTAAAGAGAGTGTTTTTTATAGCTTACTTGTGGCATGAGGTATTTATATGCTCCTGTTTGTATTCTATTGCTTAAGACCAAAGCAAACCATTTTTAAAAAATGTTAAATCCAATTTTTAAGCGCACTTTATGCAAAACAAGGGAATTTTCTCAACATCAGTAAATCCCTTAGATGGTCCAAATATTTTGATTATGGCGAAAGGCATTGGCGTGCACTACGTTTATGATCCACGCTCTTAAAAATCACGCTAAAGCTAATTTTCTGGAATCTTTTAAAAATAAAAATAAAGAAATCGATATATTTTCCTCATGTCTTGGAGGCAGTTGCTCATGCGAACAGATTTGGCATGCACGTTGAAAAATCTGTCTGTTTTTGTTTTTCGGAGGCAAATATAACGTGTGTTTGGAGCTTGTAGCAAGAATAGCATACTTGTGTCCAAACACAACGTGTTTGCTATTCAATATTACATGTTGGAGACACAATGATTAATATTTTATAATATGTGTGTTTGAGCAAGACATTAAAGGAGGTACAATGAGAGATTAATCAAAGTCAAAGTTGGATGTGTGTAGCTCAACTTTTGCATTACTTTCCAGTCAGTGATTCATAAAAATTCCTAAATGCGTGTGTAAGTTGAAGCTAAAGTGGGTATTTCTTACATTTGTTGCGTTTTAGTTTCATGTATTCAGTCGTCAATCGGACAAGGGATATCAAATGCGCTTGATTGATTAAGTAAGCATGCTGTGGAAAAAAATTATTTTACACTCTAAAAAATCTAGCTGTTTTGTTTCTGTGTTTAGGTGTTTGCTAATCAATATTGCATGTTGGAGACACAACGATTAAAATTTGATAGTACGAGTAAATGTCTTTATGTGATCCAAATATATCTTTGTTTACGATACAAACACAGCTGTGTTTGTTGCACTGTTTATGCTCTTTCGAGAGCAAGATAATAAAACATACAAAGAGACATTATTCATGCTCTTATTTGTAAGTGTTTAACTGTATTATTCTACTATTCTTTCAATCAGTGTTGACTTAATATTCCTGAATGTGTATATAAATTGCAGATAATGCAATGAGTGTTTCTCATTTTGGCTGATGTATTGCGTTTTAGTTTATTATATTCAGGATATTAAAATGCGCTTGGTCGGCACTTAGTGGATAATATTTGTGATCAGTAACAGATAATAAATATGAGTGCGGAAGGCTAAATGGTTTGCGATGTTGCTTTGAAGTTTGTATATGGCTTTCGCATATAAATAATAAAAAACACACATCCACGCTTGGATTGCATGAACGATCAACAACATATGTAAATATATAATTTGTGTACCAACGCATAGTGATAATTATGACTTAAAATGTTGTAGCGATTGGCGAAGTGGAAATCTTCTGAAAAAAATTAAGAAACAAGAGATAAATGGGAAGCAAAAGAGCACCAGATTCTTATTTCATAAAAAAATAATAATTATGCATAAAAGGCAAGTAGATATAATTACTAATTAGTTACGAATGTAGATTTATATTGTTAAAATTATTTATAATAAATAGTATGACATATATATTGATATCAAAACATAATTTGTTTCTATTCTCTTTGGGAGGCAATACGCACATGTTTCACCGTAAATATATGAAGGTTTGGAAGGAACTACGCGAATGCTTCCACGAAGGTATATGGATGTTTGAGAGAAAGCATGCACATGTTTCCACGTAAAAGCATGTTTGCCTGTAAACATTCCATTTTTCTTCAGCGTGTGTTTAAAATAATCACACAATGCGTGGACAAAACTACATCGATGTCACTCAAACAACATTTTTAAAATATTTTAACCCCAATTTTTAAAACATTTTGACTTTGAGTCATACATTAATTTGCATATAGTATGTGGACCATAAATAAGAAAGGAATTTAAATATAACTCTTTAATAGTATTCTTTGCAGACGTTTATAAATGCTTTGGCAAAATTAAATCAGAATAAGCAAACTTTTTAGAACTATTGCCCCTATCTCACCTTTGAAAGTAAAAAGTCAAAGCAAACATAATTTGTAATATATCGTATGATCATAATACCTATTGTCGCACACACAAATTCACAAAAAAATATAGTTTTATCTGCCGAGCTTGAAGATATTTAATATTAAAAATTTATTTTTCGTTTCATTTTGGTTGTTTTGTGCCAAAATATGGCGCCTTAGAAAATGATGAGTTACAAATTTAATGCAATTTTTAGTAACAAAAACAACACATTTTTAAAACAAAATACCCAAACTGGGAATAAATCCCATAAAGTGGCAGCCAGTGCTGTTGAGTCTGACTAAAATGGAACGACTCTGACCCCAGCAATTTGAAAATCTACGACTCCGCTCAGCATCCAACATGACGAAAACAAGCGACTCCACTCCGAATCTAATATTGAATAAAATCATTTTCTGAGCTATCATTTGTAGGAAGAATGAATATAACAATTGTTGGGACCAGGGAATTTTGTATGGGAACACTTTCAAGGCCACTGTCAAAATGGGGCACAAGGAAGGCCAAAAAATGTGCAATTGCTGAACAAGTTTTCCGGCGGATGTTTCTCTATCACATTTTTATGCACTGCTTCCATGTTTCCAGACGAAAAGCCGGTTCCGGGCTATCCGGTGCTTCGACTGTCCCGTGTTGTGCAGCTCTTTTTACATCGGGATGACAGACGCCGGATTATTTGCGCTGTGAGCACTACACGATTGGGTTATATTCGTCTATGTTCCCGCTGTGTTAATACCGGTGACGAATTATTGTATTGTATTGCTACAATTGTCATAATTATCGCGTGTGCTTTAATCGAATAACGATTCATTATTATTCACTATAAATTTCGCATATGTCTACTTCAGGAATGTCAAAAATGATTATTTTCGAAAATTTTGAATTTTGATGGAAATGCTAAATTTGGCCAGAATCCTAAATAACCCAGAAGTCGATTCCAACTACACAACATTGGGGGCAACTGGTTTAGATTTTTAATACAATGGGAGGGAGGGAGCGAGCGGCGAATTTGTTTTGCAGGTCCCTTATTAGAGATGGATGAAAATGGCACATTATAGCAAAATATCACATTATGCTAAAATGGTACAATATAGTGTTGAACGACCTACTCCGAATTGTTTTGGTAGTTCCAACAAATGTGTATAATTTTAAGAAAATTAAAGAGAAAGCTTCTTCCATTTTATTTCTCTCATATCGTGAAAACAGGGGCAACCAATATAGTTTTTTAAGGGTGCAAAGGAAATTTAGACAATAGCTCTGATGATCTGGGTCCCACAATTGGAAAGTAAAGTAAAAAATTATACAATTCGTATTATAAATTGGTTAATTTATCAGATTCGTTTCACTAAAGCACTTTCAACTACATACATAAATTTTTTTTCTCTATGCTTTGTCGTTCCCGACTTACTTGCATCCGATATTTTGCGCCACCGTCTTTAGTATTTCCGTACGCTGTTTATAAATGCTATTGTGTATTCCAAAAATAATAAAAATTTTAATAAATAGATAATTTTTATTGTCGTGTTAACATCTAACTAAACTAACTATTCACAACTAAATTCACAAAGCACAGATTTGTCCGACTGCGAAACACAGATTGTCAGACTGCGAAAAAACACACACTGCTGTAGCGGCAGCGAATAGTTGTCTTGTGTGGGTGCGGACCACTATCAGAGCAAAGAGAATAATGACGTGGTTATACGTATATAAAAATGAGATAGCAAGAGAGCAACGAAAATTGTGTGAACTTGTGTAGCGTATGTACGAACATAACAATGTATGTATGGTCATGTGTCTGTTGCTTTGCATTCTCTGTTTCTTGTGGGAATAAAACAAAAAGTATTAAGCAAGAAACTAATGACCCATGTACTTGCACTGGTCTTTAAATAATTTTAAGTATTAATATTATTTAAATGTAACGTCATCATATGATTGAATGCTGTTTTTTCCAATATAATATTTACTAATGTGTTCATAGAAATCGAACAGGTACCGTGTAACAAAAAGGTGTTAACACATCGCCCGTGAGTTCGAACTCTCACTGGATTTTTTTTCTCAATGCTTTGTCGTTCCCGACTGACTTGCTTCCGATATTTTGCGCTACCGTTGTTTATAAATGTTATAGTGTACTCCAAAAATAATACAATTTTTAATAAATTTAGCATTTTTGTTGTATTAAAAAGATACCAATTTAACCCTCCAATTAAATGCTGTTAATTGAAATGTTCACCAAAAATACTTCAAGAAAAATTAATATGCAGTTTAACTACTCATGGACACTACTATAAATTGCATCTAGCTGCGTTCGTGGGTCAAAAGTGGTGTCGCACGGTGTAACCAATAAATGTACATACAAAAGGTCAAAAAAATTCAAATCTTGAACCAAAAATAAAATGGGATTCGTCCTTCATTACGCATGAGATTATATTCCACGGGATGTTTAAATTACAACCATAGTAATATTGTTCTTAAAAAATAAGTATGCAAGCCCCTTTCTTCGAATATAAATAAATTCTCAACTAAAATTTCTCGTTTTACTAATTATATTCCTAATCTAACTAATGGGAAAACGCTTAGATAATGGGGAGATTAAGATGATACACTCTACATTTTTTTCCACCCTTTCTTCTCCTTTTCACATACATCCATAAATTCAGTAGTGTGTGATAATTTTGGTTTTGGCAACGTTTTACAAATCAGTTCAAAATAATTCCTCATACCTAGACTATTAACAAAAGCGCGCAGCATGTTCTACGTCGCATTATGAATTGTTTTGCTTGCCTGACTCTGGCAATACTCGTATGTGAATTTCTGTTGGTTTTTTTCTTGGCAAAGGTATAACAATGCGGTTTTCTGTCAGCACAACGAAACTTTGCTCGTACCACTCAACTAGCATAACACTTGCTTGTAAAATGTCATAAGGACTAATAGCATTTAGTTGGATAATATAATTTAAGTGTCAACATTTTGCTGTTATGTTTTGTGCGACTCCACTTGATTGCCAAATGCCTCAAATGGTCGTCTATGGATGTACGAGAGCGAAGGACTTGTCCTGTTAGTATCTACTTTTTGGGTAGAACATCCGATT